>CM067525.1:12400152-12709057 GCA_034509495.1 Acestrorhynchus altus | reverse complement strand
AAACAGTCTTAGACCTTTGCCATGTGTTGAGCTGTTTTTTTGTTTTTTGAAGAAGTAATGTTCAAAGAAAGCTGCAATGCTTTACAGATAGCATTTACACAGTATTTACATGAAAGGTTCACCAAAAATAGTGTACGCCAAGTAATTCTGGGTTTGACTTTAATGTCTCAGCCATATAAACATAACAGTGCATTTCAACGCTGAGAAAACTCCTGAGATAATGTTTTCAAGCCACATTGCAATGTGTTGTGCTTTTGTTGAAGTTGTGAAACCCAATGCTTCTCAGGAGTAAATTTACATTGCTTGTTGTTACAGAGCTTAGCAGAGCTGAGTCCCTTTGAACTTCTCACCCTTTCTCTAAGGGAGAGCCCAGCCACCCTGCAGAGAAAACTCATTTCAGCCGTTTGTATCCGAGATATAATCCTTTCCGTCATGATTCAAAGCTCTTGACTATAGATGAGGGTAGGCACATAGATTGACCGATAAATTGAGAGCTTCACCTTTTGGCTCAGCTCTGTTTTCACCACTACAGACCAGTACAGCACCCGCAGCTCTCATGTCCATGGGAAATCTGTTTTGTAAGGCCATTCTAGAAGTAAATTATAAATACTGTCCCAGGGATTCCAGGACTGCTATAGTGAAATTCATCATCCTTTGTTGTACGAAATCCAGTGAGCATTTTTAAAGATGCCTGAAATCCTGGCAATGAAGATATGCAGTTGATGCAATGTCTCCTTCCTCCATGGCCCACTGTTCCTTAGGAACATAAATCTGGATCAGAGTGTACTGGATAATTACAGACCTATTTCTAATTTAACATTTATATCTAAGATTTTAGAAAAAGCGGTGGCCCAACAACTGTGCAGATACCTGCACAAGAATCACATATATGAAAAATTCCAATCTGGATTCAGGCCTCATCATAGTACTGAGACAGCCCTAGTTAGGATCACAAATGATCTCCTTCTTGCCTCTAATCAAGGCTTTGTGTTCCTCCAGGGACAGCCCTCTCGTGGTTCAGATCTTTCTTAACTGATCGGTTTCAATTTGTAAATGTGAAGGATTTGTCTTCACTCACACTGAAATGAGATATGGAATCCCACAAGGCTCTATTTTAGGACCACTACTGTTCACTCTTTACATGCTACCTCTTGGCACAGTAAACAGACATGGGATTAACTTCCACTGTTACGCAGATGATACTCAATTGTATATATCAGCCAAACCTGATGATAAAACTAGATTAAAGAAAATGGAAGACTGTATAAAAGACATAAAATATTGGATGTTGTGTAACTTCCTCCTTCTAAATAGTAACAAAACAGAGGTCCTCCTTTTGGGTCCTAAAATGGCAAGGAAAAAATGATCAGACTTATTGCTAAATCTTGCCAATTTCCCTGTTGTACCTATTCAGTAGCCAAAAATCTTGGCGTCATAATTGATTCAGATTTATCATTTGACCAACACATAGGTAATATTACTAGGACCGCTTTTTTCTTCATCTTCATAATATTTCCAAGTTAAGAAAAGCACTATCCTTACACACTGCTGAAAAACTGGTGCGCTATATAAATAAAATTTGATTGATTGATTGATTGATTGATTGATTGATTGATTGATTGATTGATCAAGCAGGAACCTAAATAGACTTCAGTTAGTTCAAAAAGCTGCAGCCAGGGTCCGACTAAAACTAGAAAATTTGACCACATCAGTCCAATACTATCAGCACTGGCTTCCAGTTAAATTCCGTATTGATTACAAAATTCTGTTACTTAAATATAAAGCCCTACACAGGCTCGCTCCTGAATACTTACAGGATTTAATTTACCTGTATGAGCCACCATGATCATAGGGTGCTAGCTTCCTATTAGTTCCCAGAATTCAGAAGGCTTCAGCAGGGGGAAGAGCCTTTTCTCACAAAGCCCCCCAGCTCTGGAATAAACTTCCAGATAATGTTTGGGTTCAAGTCTAGGCTGAAAACTTACTTGTTCAGTGTAGCATTTGGTTGTTAATGTCTAAGCTTAGTTACAGTTTGCAGATCCAGGGGTTCATGGACATAGGGATTTATGGTAAACTGGGATTTTGGTGCTGCTGTCTGACTCCTTCTCGCGATCACTCTGGTTTGTGATAGTGGAGCAGTTAGATGCCAATTTTTTGGGATGCTCCCATGTTTATGTTACCTTCTGGTTCTCTCCTTAGTTAGGCTGTTATAGTCAGATCTGCCGACCGGCCTGAACTGATTAGGCCCTAACCTCAAGCTCTTCTGCCCCATCTGAGGATGCCATGCTACCCTGATCCCTCTTTACATTAGCTTTCCACCTTCCGGCTACTGGACCTGGACTAGTTTCCCACCCTGCAATGGACTAGCTGCTCATCCACCATCATTAACTGTAGAAATTTACTGTTAATATTATGTCCAGTGGCAAACTAACATTACTTCATTATACCCTAGTAATAGAACAGAGATGTAGGGGTCCAGTGTCCCCTAAATGTGTATAAGTAGTTTGACCAGAGGAGGATGGGTCCTCCCCAGCTCTGAGGGAGTTTTTCCTTGCCACTGTCGCCATTTGGCTTGCTCACTGGAGGATCTGTCACTTATCCTTTGTTCCTTTTTTAACCTTTTTATTTATTTATTTATTCATTTATTTGTTTTATTTCTGTGAAGCTGCTCTGTGACAACTTCAGTTGTGAAGAGTGCTATACAAATAAATGTTGATTTGATTTGATTTGAATACCTGCAAAACTTTAACCAGGGCCCTCTATTATTGAGTACTTCCCTTTCAAGTCAGCTTAGTGTGGTTTCAATCAGCAAAATGGCTACTAGATCAGTAAGCTCAACTGGAGTACAACAATGTACCAAACCAAAGATTGTATGAGATCGTTCCCTTCTTTACAGACCCAGAACACATAATTTAAGGGTACAGTAACATCAAATAGATCAGCTGCAATTTTATGATTATTATTATTCTGCACCTGTTGCATTGAGCAGTATACAACATCTGTGTATGAGGTTGTTGTCAGCTAATTTATTTTGCTAAAACAATATGGAGGGGTTATTGATTTTTGGAGGTGAACACAGGTTGAAGAATAGAATAGAATAGAATAGAATAGAATAGAATAGAATAGAATAGAATTTTATTGATCCCTTGGGAGGGATGTTACTGTCTCCAAAACCATCACAACACACCCCAATCAAAAGCCGTGGATGACTGCAGAGGTATGTGTGCTGCTGAGAAACCAGGACAGGGGACAAGGCAGGCCTCAGAACAGCTAGAGCCAAGCTCTCCCGAGGCATCAGAGAGGCAAAATGCAGCCACGCAGAGAAGATCCACAACCACTTCCAGGACACTGCTGACACGCGGCGCATGTGGCAGGGCATCCAGTCCATCACCAACTACAAGCCCCCTTCACCTGCTTGTAATAGTGATGCCTGTCTCCCAGATGCGCTGAGCACCTTCTACGCAAGGTTCGAAGTACAGAACCGCACGGCAGCAAGGAAGACCACACCACCTCCAAATGACCAGGTACTGCGCCTGTCCCCAGCTGAGGTGCAAAGAACTCTACTCAGAGTCAACCCACGAAAAGCTCCTGGACCTGACAGCTTACCTGGCAGAGTGCTCAGAGGATGTGCAGGACAGCTCGCAGATGTTCTCACAGACATCTTCAATATTTCTCTGAGTTCTGCCATCGTGCCAACATGCTTCAAGACGTCCACAATCGTGCAGAAGATGTCTCAAGTGTCTTGTCTCAATGACTACCGTCCGATTGCACTTACTCCCATCATCATGAAGTGCTTTGAGAGGCTGGTCATGTGGCACATCAAAAACCAGCTACCCTCCTCACTGGACCCACTGCAGTTTGCATATCGTCCGAACCGATCAACAGACCATGCCATCTGAACTGCACTACACCTGGCTCTCACCCACCTGGACAACAAAGACTGCTACTCCTCCCTCTGCAACTGGGTCCAGGATTTCCTGACTGAGAGACCTCAATCAGTCAGGATTGGAAACAACACCTCCAGCACCACCATACTGAGCACCGGTGCATCCCAGGGCTGTGTGCTCAGTCCACTGCCCTTCACCCTGCACCTCATGACTGTACTGCAAAGCACAGCTCAAATCACTCCTCATCAGCAAGAATGATGAGTCAGCATACAGACAGGAGGTGCAGTGGCTAACGGACTGGTGCAGAACCAACAACCTATCTTTAAACGTTGACAAAACCAAAGAGATGGTTGTTGACTGCAGGAGAACACCAGGTAACCACCACCTGCTAAACATTAATGGCTCTGCAGTGGAAATCGTGAGAAACACAAAGTTCCTCTGTGTTTACACATAGCAGAGAACCTCACCTGGTCCCACAACACTATCTCCATAACAAAGAAAGCCCAGCAGTGCCTCTACTTCCTGCGGAGACTAAGGAGAGCACACCTTCCACCACCCATCCTCACCATGTTCTACAGAGGGACTATAGAGAGCATCTTGAACACCTGCATTGCCATCTGGTTTGGGAACTGCACCATCACGGATCGCAAGACCCTACAGTGGATAGTGAGGACAGCTGAGAAGATTATTGGAGTTCCTCTCACCTCCATCAGTGACATCTACACTTCTCGCTGCATCCGCAAAGCCACCAGCATTGTGAAAGACCCAACCCACCCCTCACACAGTCTCTTCGCTTTGATGCCATCTGGCAGAAGATACCGGAGCATCAGAGCCTCCACCACCAGACTTTGCAACAGCTTCATCCACCAGGCAGTCAGACTCCTCAACACATGGAGACTGAGTCATCCCCATATTTATCAGCAATATTTGCTGCTCATTCAGAACTCAGAACTATAAACTCTCTACCTCAGTAACTGCTGTTATCATGTACATCTATATGTTAGAGTATGTTACATATCTCCGCACCTTATTCTCACCATGAACACTTCATTTCATTATACCGTTGGGTATTGCACTGTCCTGTCCTGTCTGTCAAACTGTCTCTTGTTTACTGTATTTATTGTATTTATTGTAGTGTTTGCATTTTAGTGTTTGCACTTTATGTTGTCCTATTGTATTGCTGCTCCATGTTGCACCTTGGGTCCGAAGGAACGTAATTTTGTTATAATGTGTACCTGTACTCAGATGTAATGACAATAAAAAGCCTTGACCTTGACCTTGAGATGTCTTTTTTCAGAGCCTTTTAAATGCCCATCTATTATTGACGCCATTTAGACATCAGATATAGATGTCTAAAGGACATCTTAAACCCTGCATTCCTCTATGAGGACACCTTTTGAACATTTAACAAGATGTCAAAAATCAGTGTACACACCTTTTTGCACACCCATGATATATATTTACCAATAAAAAATGTGTTCGTTTCAGCAATTTAGTTTTCACATTTAAATTAGACAACACAAAAAACACACAACACCACCACAGCATGCTGTCTCACAGATTGGGACTCTCAGTAGATTTCAGTCAGAGGTATCTTTTTTATCTGCTTTCATAAACACCTCACTGTTCTTCCCCTCCTATGCCAAATTACCTGCAGATGTGAGATATATAACACTTGAGAATGTTTTCTGGGTTTGTCAGACACAAGAATGAACGGATAAGCATTTGAGCTAAATCATAGTATCTAAATGTTTGATCATTTTAATCCAAAAAAGTGCACTAATTTCCACACCAGCTTCCAGAGTACCCTCTGCATCTGTGTTAGGGTCAATTAATAGACTGTCAATCCCTCTACCAGCTTCCAGAAATAGCTCCAAAAACTGTACCAGAGACAGTTGCCTGGGACTATGTGCGTGCTTGTGTCTCAGCCTATGTCCATGCCTATGTCTCAACCCTTCAGCATCTGACCAGATGAGGCGAGGCTTACAGGGCATAGGCATATCTCAGCCTGTGACTACTTGTGTTTTTGTTCTTGTTTTTGCTTGTGTCCCTAATCCCATGTCTGGTTTTGATGTCCTAGTACTTGTCCCCAGGTCCGGTCTCCTGTTGTTTCTCCTGTTCTCCACATTCAGTCTCCTGCTGTATCTCCTGTTCTTCATGTCCAGTCTCCTGTTCCCCACTTTCAGTCTCATTTCATGTTTCTCCTGTCCAGTCCCCTGTCTTGTCTTGGGTGTCCACTGCTTGTCAAGTTCAGTGTCTTGTCTTCTCTCATGTTTCACCTTTAGTCCAGTCTTGTTTTCAGCATCCTGTCCATGTCTTTTTTTTTTCTTGTCTTGTCATCTGGTTCATGTTCATTTGGTTCCTATCCTTTGCCAGAGTATTGGCTAACGCACCCTAGTGTTGCGTGTCAGGGAGGGGCCTACTGTCACATTTCTGTCCTGTTTGACTCCTCTGTTGTTTCCCCATGTAATTTTTCTAGCACATGTCTCTGTTTTGTTTTGGTTTTTGACATTATTATTGCACATAGTTTGGTTTGTGTTCTCTGGCTGCTGCTCCTTGCCATTTTCTGTCCTCCTGTTACCCCTACACCCCCCAGAGAAGAATGTCTAAAGTTATGAGGAGAAAAAGGAATTATTGAGTTTGTTGGTCCAGCACTTGGGAAGGAGCAGTCTGTCACTGAACTGGCTTCTATGGTTGGTGATGATGATGGTGTTCGGAAGGTTACTGACATCATCCATAATATCCAGTAGTTTATCCATAGTTCTCTTCTCTGCCACCATCACCAGAGAGTCCAGCTTCACACCAAACACAGAGCAAGCATGCTTGATCAGTTTGTCCAGCCTGGATGTGTCCTTCTTGGATATTCTTCTGGGGACCACAGAGTACATCCTGCTCTATCCCTTCCTGTACAGGTGGTCACAAATGTTACAAGTCCAGTCCAGCTTGCTGTCCAGCCACTGGTGTTTAAAAATGCTTACTATATTTACTATAGATTTAAAGCTAAATCATACCCCACATGTTTCAGGTAAGCCCACTGCTTCTAAACCTGCTATTCAGCACAAGTCCCCAACTCAGCTGCAGGGTCTGGAAGTTAATTCAAAGTAATTATTTATACAAACAAAGGTACTTTACAGTTTAGGTTTAACAAAGGTACTTTACGACTTGCCACAGCGGATTTTCACAGCTACTGTAAGCATATTGTACATAAACCTGAAACACACAACAGCTTGTTAAACAGCTAGGTCTGGGAGGAAAATGGCTGGTAGTCTTAATGTGTAGTTTTAATGCAAACCAACTCGTCATTGCTGTTCTGTTTTGTTAAGAGTAAATTAATGTACTGCACAGAAACCCATCTCTAGAAATTAATCCAATGATGCCTTGCTCAAGTTTAGTATATTCTCATCTATTCAACCTAGTGTGCTGCAGTGCAGCTGACTAATTTGCATATTTTGACAGTTTGATGAAACATTACCTGTGTGAGGGGCACTGTTCAGGCATAATCAATCAATATAGAAAAATGTATTTTGACAATTTGGAAAGATGTTAATAGGGTTGGTACATTTTGTAATTATATAACTGTTAATAATAATAAATAATATAAATATAAAATATTGTGTTAGATCAAAGCAATTCTACCAACAGTCAAAAAGACTAATGCAAAACAATGCCTTAATTGTGTGTGCCAGCTTATTTGTTGACCTAATGCCTTAATTTTTTTAGAGTGCAGGGACAAAAATATATCCCAAGAAAATATATGGGCCCTTTAATTGTTTGTAGGATTTTTCAGCTTTATACATAAAAATAGAAAAGGACATCTGAATCAAAAACTATATATCATTGATGTCATGTCCAGAATTCCTTGTTGGTAAAATTCTCAGATACAAGGTTTTGTCATAACAGTTTACAGTATATAAAGGAAAGTAAGAAAGGAACAAAAGTATGGTTGGTGTGGCACAAGAGAAACACCACCACACCATGTGGGAGACTTGGATTTGATTCAAAGTCTGGACAACTATGTTGTGCTACACCAATAACAGTCCTTGGCCAAGGCTCCTAAAACTACTCTTGCCCACTTCTGTAATAAGAGTATCTTTGTATGTGACTCTGGATAAACATGTCAGCTAAATGCTGTAAATAAACATAGGTAATGTATTGTCTGTGCATTTTATGTATTACATTTAGACGAGAGGAAATAGAGCTATTAGTTGAAAATAATTTTCACAGTGGGTGCTTATTTATAATACATAAATACATAAATGTATTTTGTCGGTTACATAACAAATTGAAAAGCAGTCTGAATAATCCACCTTTTCAATGATTCAGCATTCTCACTCCCTTTCTATGACACTTTTTCCCTCACCCCCTTCCCAGGTGTTGCCATGGCAACACCTGGCTGCAGGGGTATTTTTGTCTCTATGGCAACTGTGCATCAGATTTCTGAAGAGTGGGGGTGGGTCTTTTCTATATATCGAGGTACAGCAAGTTTAATTGCCCATTGATGTCTTAATTCAGTTCTAATGCATTGCATAGTTCTTAATGCAATGTCTGTGCTGACAATGTCAGACTAATCAGCAAGACATTCAGTAAGAATGTCTTGGTGATCAATTTTTTCAGGTTTATGGGGAGTAGGAGGTGCGGTCAAGGTCAAATTAAAAATGTAAAAATGATACTTTACATGTGTAGCAATCTGTCTGTATGGGAATGCATTTGCTCACATGGAAAGGGCTAGACTCTGACCTGTTTTCTCTCCAGTGAGAGAAAACAGTCAAGAGACTAGAGACTAGTACCATGACCAACAGACTAGTACCATGACCAATGATCTTTTATCATTTAGGCATATAGTTAAAGATGACACATTGCCTATGTATGTTTTTTCCAATTTTTATTTACATTATTTACATTTTCAAAGCAATAAAAAAGGGAAATTTTGGGCACCCTGCATAGTTAGTATCTTGCATGCTATATATACACAAATTTGCAATGATGTTCAACAAAATTAAACAAAATTTTGACCAGGGCTGCCCAAATTTTTGCATGCCACTATAAGATGACTCACTCTACTTTCCTTCTTATTTTATTATTAGGGGCACAAAAGATCCTGGAACCCTTTTGTTTTAGTTCTGTTTCTTCTTCCTTTTCTCCACTAAAACAAAATGCACTGACCAAAATGTAAGTCCTAGAAACATGAAACTTAACTCGTAGTAGTCCCTCCTGCTACTCAGGTGCTTAGGCTTAGCCCAATTGGTGGTTCTGTTGTGAAGCATAATATTCAAAATCATGAACTAGTCTCTGACTTTTCATCCAATATGCACAAATTTGATCTCAAATGATCATAAGAAACTGAAATTATTATTTAAAGACTTTTGGAATTTCAACACTGTTTAGCACCCAGGCCCTGCCAAAAATTATGGATGGAGCATATACTGCAAAAATCACACATATACAGCTCTGCTCACTTAGATTTTGACCTAATATGCATAATAATCTAAATCGCACAAAGCGAGATGGACGCTTGTGAAGATTATCCATAGTGACTTACAAAAGTGCTTTGTTGTTCACTTAGAAAATATTCAGAGATACCTCAAGCTTTTGCTGCCAAAAACAAATGTCATATTGGATACTTTGATAGATTATAATCCTTTAATGTGTTAAAAGCTCATGAAAGAGATGGTTCTTCAATCAATGTTTGAGCAAGGACCCCTAGGGGACGTTTGTTCCAGCATTTTGGTGCCAGGACAGAAAAGAGTCTTCCATGCATCTTAAGGGATGGTGGGTCAAACTGAGTTGTACTTGATGCTCAAACGGCTCTTGGTACAGATTCAGTTTTGACCATTGCTATCAAATACAGGGGAGCTGATCCATTTTTGGCTTTGTAGGCCAGTATCAAGGTTTTGAATCTGATGTGGGAAGCCAGTGAAGGGAACACAGTATAGGAGTAACATGGTTGAAACATTAAAGAGTTGCTGCTGCATTTGCAAGGGCCTGATGGTCCGCATAGGAAGGCCAGCTATAAGGGAGTTGCAGTAGTAAAGTCTTGAAATGACAAGAGAATAAACAAGTATCTGAGTGGCCTATCCTGACAAAAAAGATCACATTCTCCTGATGTTGTAAATGAGAAATCTGCATGACCAAATCTGGTTTGCAACAGAGAATAATAGCTGAGAATAATAACTGGTCATCCACATCTACTCCAAGACTCTATGCTTCTGTCAATAAAGTGACCAGTGAGTTTTCAAGGGAAATGGCAAGATCATGGTGAAGACCTATGGTTCCTGGAATGTATAGCAGTTCAGTCTTGCTGGGGTTGAGTTTTAGGTGATTGGCTGCCATCCATGTTAGGATGTCAGTGAGGCCTGCTGAGATGTGATGAAACCTGGAGAAAAAAGACAGGATGAGTTGAGTGTCATCAGACTATCAGTGACAAGAAATGAAAGGATATTATGTTGTGTACAGAGTGTAGAGAGAAGAGGACCATGCACTGAGCCTCCAGTGGAGAGTCTGCATGAAGCAGATGTGGCACTCTATTTTTCTTTATATATAAATCTTATGATACATACACACACACACATTTACATTTACATTTGTGGCATTTAGCAGACGCCCTTATCTAGAGTGACTTACAAAAGTGCTTTGCTGTTCACTTAGAATATCCTTAGCTAGTAAACAAGGCTTGAATCTAGAGATTCCTCACACTTAGACCATGTTGAAACAAATGTCTTCATGGAGTTAAATACTCCTGAAACAGATGAGTCTGCATTTGAAGACAGTGAGGGACTCAGCTGTTCGGACTCCCAGGGGAAGTTTGTTCCACCATTTTGGTGCCGGAACACAAAAGAGTCTGGATGCAGGTTTTCCTTGCATTCTGCGGGATGGTGGGTCAAGCCGAGCTGTACTTGAAGCTCAAAGGGCTCTTGGCACACCTTGAGCTTTGACCATTGTCATCATGTATGGAGGTGTTGGTCCATTTTTGGCTTTGTAGGTCAGCATCAAGGTTTTGAATCTGATGCGGGCAGCTACAGGGAGCCAATGAAGGGAACGCAGCAGAGGAGTTACATGACTGAATTTAGGAACATTGAAGATCTGCTTTTTGGTGGTTCAGAACCAGGGATTTCAATGTCAAAAACATTCTAGCCAGTTCTAAATTTGTGTTTTGTATATATGTTCGTGATATGTAATATATGATAAAAGGTGGCAACTCTGGACAACATGCATGTTATTTACAGTTGCCTTTAGGTGCCTGCATGAAAATCACTAATAATTAAGATTGCATCTCATTTTATATTTCATCTGAATATGTTTTATTAAACCAAAAGTGTATTTGTGCTGAAAAGGTAAAAGCATGACAAGCAAATAAATGTGTAGGAATTATTTTTCTTCTCCCTCTGCATCGCATAGTCACAAAAAATGCTATGTAATATAATTATTTCACTCAACTAACCAGGTTTTTGTGGCAGTTTATTTTAAACAAATGCGTTTATTTTGTTTTACTCATTAATATTTTTCCCTATAGAAACCATACATTTATACATGCATATCAAGGTTCAAGGTTCAAGGTTCGATTTATTTGTCACATACATAGTTATACACAGTACAACATGCAGTGAAATGCTTCTATACAACTGTCTGTACCCACAGATCAATAGGGGAGAAGGGAGAAGTTATGGAGAGGGTAAACAGAATAAACAGAATAAATATGTGCAATCTGAGCAGAAAAAAATTAAATAACTAACTAAATAACTAACTCTGAGAATAAATAACTCTGAGGAATGAAATAATTTAGTGGAGATAGTGTGTGAAGAGTTTCCAGTTTGAGTAGGAACCCTGAGAGGTATATAAAGTGCAAAGTGCGTTGTTTGCTACATAATGTACATAATGTTGTTTAATAGAGCGTTGGTGAATATGAGAGTCCATTGGTGACTTATGAGAGTTCAATATGTGAGATGTGGGATTTTGGGTTAAAAATGAAGTTGGATCTGGTTCAGAGTCCTGAGGGAAGAAGCTCAGTCTCAGTCTCAGAAAGGGACAGAGCAGGCTGTAGGTCCTTCAACATCTGCTGGAAACTCCTGGGGATGTTTTATCAGTCTGTGGTCGCCAGTGCCTTGTTCTACACTGTGGTGTGCTGGGGGGCAGCATATCCAAGAAGGACACACACAGGCTGGACAAGCTGATCAGGCGGACTGGCTCTGTGGTTGGCACAAAGTTGGACTCTCTTGTGTCAGTGGCAGAGGAGAGGACTCTGAAGAAGTTACTGGACATTATGAACAATGCCAGTCACCCTCTACACACTGTCATCAGCCACCAGAGGAGCCTGTTCAGTGAGAGACTGCTCCTTCCCAAGTGCGGGACCAATAGACTTAAAAACTCTTTTGTCCCGCACGTCATCAGACTGTGCGGGGGAGGTCTGGTAACAGGAGGATAAAGGATGGGAATGAGTAGGAGCCGAACCAACAGTCAACAGTTAACAGTAACCTGCAACCAGACCATCACACACAACTGGACTCTCTGTGCAATGAACAGTTTTTCAAGTGCAATAACCTCCTACAGGACCCTTTTTCTCATGCACTATTATCTATATTGTATATTGTAATATAGTCTCTATATTATATACTCTATATATTTATATAGTGCTTCTTACTAAATTATTTTTATCTATCTATAATTTAGTGCTTCTTACTAAATTATCTTTTATCTACCTTTCTACTTCTGTACTGTACTGATGCTGAATTCCATGCTGCTACTGGAACCTTAATTTCCCTGAAGGAACACTCCCAAGGGATCAATAAAGTTCTATTCTATTCTATTCTATTCTATTCTATTAATCCTTTCTGTGGTGGATCACAGTGAGTGGAACTGCTTTCCTGATGGCAGCAAAGCGAAAAACCCATTGTTAGGATGACTGAGGTCCTTCACGATCTTCATGGCTTTCAACCAGCACCGCTTGTTATAGACAGTCTGCAGATCTGGAAGTGTTGACCACTCTCTGCAGGGTCTGTCTGTCCCGTTTGGTGCTGTTTCCGAACCAGGCCACAGAGTTCCTCGTGAGGATGCTCTCAATGGTGCAGGAGTAGAAGTTCCACAGTACCGTGGAGGGAAGCCTGAAGTCCCTAAGGCGTCTGAGGAAGTAGAGACGCTGTCGGGCTCTCTTTGCCAGGATGTCGACGTGGCAAGACCATGTCAGGTCTTGCGAGATGTTGACTCCAAGGTATTGGAAGCTTTCTACTCTCTCTATTTCTGCACCGTTGAGACATACTGGTTGGTAGCTCCTCGTCTGTTTCCTGCTGCAGTCCACTATCAGCTCCTTGGTTTTGCTGACACTGAGCAGGAGATTGTTGCCCAGGCATCAGTTTCCCAGGCATGCAATCTCCTCTAGGTAGGCCTTCTCGTTGTTGTTGGAGATCAGGCCCACCACGACCATGTCGTCTGCAAACTTAACAATAATATTAGAGCTTGAAATGGCCACGCAGTCATGGGTGTACAAGGAGTACAGTAGGGGTCATAGAACACAGCCCTGAGGAGCACCAATGCTGAGGGTGACAGTGGGTGAGACATGGTTTCCCACCCGCACTCTATGTGGTCTGTTGGTGAGGAAGCTGGAGATCCAGTCACACAGTGATGGGTGTAGTCCCAGATCTACCAGCTTGGTAGTGAGTTTGGAAGGAATAATAGTGTTAAATGCTGAACTGTAGTAACAAACAGCATTCTGACATAACTATTCCTTCCAGTTTCTAGATATGACAGTGTGGTGTGGAGCAGATGCGTGATGGCATCTTCTGTAGAGGGGTTTTGACGGCATGCGAACTATGATAGTGTGACAGTGTTGAAAATATGACAGTGTTTAAGACTACAGCCCCAGCAAATGGTATTCATCCCTTCCAAATAAAGATCAATCACCAATAGTTGTTTTTTTTGTATCTGTTCTCTCTTATTCAACCATGTTATCTGCTCCATATTCACTATGATCTAAGGATCTAAACCTAAAACAAATTGTTTTTGTTGGTATGTGACACAATTGCCTATTATAAATGAGAAGACTGATCACCAGTTGAAATGTGAGATGGGTAAATTCTCAAAACACTCAACATGGTGTGTTTTTATAAATTTCATGTTGGAGTCTCATCCTTCGACAAAAAGGGTCAACCAGCTTTTGGTGTGAGTGCAGTAGAACCCCCTCAATCTGCACAGGTGCAACAGACAGAACAAGCCAATACCATTTTCTCTGTTTTATTGAGTCAATCGCTACACATTCAGGAAGTTTGTGTAAGATTTAAATATTTTGGAAATTGGACCTTTAGTTTTTGGCCTCTTGTGTGTGTGTGTGTGTGTGTGTGTGTGTGTGTGTGTGTGTGTGTGTGTGTGTGCATGTGTGTGTGTGTGTGTGTGTTTTGTATTATTTTATTATTGTATTTTAATACAACATTTATATTGTATTATTATATTTTGTGTCAATTGTATTTGAGTACTTTTGCTCTTTGATGTTCATTGTTCTGATGACTTTCCCTCTGGCATTAAACTATCTCTTTCTATATATATATATACAATAATAATAATAATAATAATAATAATAATAATAATAATAATAATAATAATAATAATAATCTCTCTCTCTCTGTATATATATATTAAGAAATGTAAACCAAATTTAGATCAAATAAAAACTAAAAATGAGAAATAGCAGCCAATCACTATATATATATATAATTTTTTTATATATAAGTGATTGGCTGCTATTTCTAATTTTTAGTTTTTATTTGATCTAAATTTGGTTTATATTTCTTAATGCAGACCTTATGTTGTCATTTTGGTCTTCTTCAACCTCACAGCCTTAACCACGCCCCCACGTCCAATTCCCGCCCCATTGTTGCGGTGGGTGACGCCCCTGTTTGTGTGAACCGTATAAATACTGTCAGTGCGGCTGGTCGCTTCGGTATCGCGCGGTTTAATCAGTGGACCATTAAGATCAGCTTTAGTAAAGATCCTGAGCGTCAGAGACGGTTCAGAGTCTAAAGCAGCTGCAGTATGAAGGTTGTCAGCAGGGCGTTCATTTCTAACAGCCTACGTGACCTGCATTTAACCAGGATCTCTCTCCTCTCCTCCATCATGACCGTCACATAATCCTCCGTTCAGATGCTCTGTTCTCCGGAGGACGCTCGTCTGAAGGGATTTTCTACAGAAGAAGAAATGAAGGAGTCAAACCCGCCTCTTTTTTCATTCTAGCAGCCTTTTGTTTTTTCCTCCATCAGGATTAATCTCTGTTCACACTGTCTGATATCTGATACAGCCAATATGAAAGCTGGGGAAATGACAGAGTTACTGGTAAGAAGGGTTTCTGTTTATGAATAGAAAATACTATAAAATACTGTTTTGCAGAAGGGCAAATAAATGCATTAATGCCCTGGTATGCTGGCAATATTATTTATAAGCGCATTTGTCCTGTATGATGTGGGGGTGGTAGGGGTGGTAGGGGTGAGGGTGGGTTTGGGTGGGTGGGGGTGGTAGGGTAGCTGCATATAAATATGATGTGGGAAAATCCTCCAATAGTACGTCTATTATAAGGCATTATGAAATCCGTACTATTCACAATCACTACGTTGGAAGCACATTTATGAGCCTCACCAACCAGAACATTTAAAATAGCTGGTCTCTCTTTCAGTCTGTAGGCCATTGGACTTCTCATTATTCAGGTGTGCGCTGTTTATGATTCACCAAGGACAGGGCTCTCTCTCTCTCTCTCTCTCTCTCTCTCTCTCTCTCTCTTTTTAAGATGTTAGACTTATTTTTACTCCTCTTTCTTCTGTAGCACTGTGGACTTCACCAGCCTCTGCACGACAGGCAAAAGTAGAGTAAGACTGTTTTCCAGATCTGTCTTCATGTGTACCATAAACAGCACTGCCTGGCCCCTGGACCTGGCAGATACAACACCACACCAGGCCGTGAATGACACCTCAGGGGAGAGTCCAGCCCCCGGCCACTGGGCTTTGATCCACACAGCCACGCTGGCCTCCTGCTCCCTGCTTCTCATCCTCATCTTCTGCCTGGGCTCCTACGGCAACCTGGTGGTGTTCCTTTCATTCTTCGACCCCGCCTTCCGAAAGTTCCGGACCAACTTTGACTTCATGATCCTCAACCTGTCCTTCTGTGACCTGTTTATTTGCTGTGTCACTGCACCCATGTTCGCACTTGTGCTCTTCCTGGATACAGGACACGATAGCAGCAGTGTCTCTAAGGGCTTTTGCTTTGCCTTCCACCTCACTAGCTCAGGTTTCATCATCATGTCCCTGGAGACCGTGGCTGTGATTGCCCTGCATCGGCTGCGCATGGTCCTGGGTCAGCAGCCAAACCACACAGCCTCCTTCCCTTGCACCCTGGCCCTTACAGCTCTGCTGTGGATCTCTAGCTTCACACTGGCAGCTTTTGTCACCTTGCGAGCCTACCCCAGGTCCCCTGGTCCCTGCCTGCCCCACTTTGGCCTAACAGGGAACCAGGCCAAGGTAGTATTGTATGTATACCTTGCAGATTTTGCCTTCTGTGTCAGTGTAGTGTCCATCTCATACTTGATGATTGCACAAGCACTGCGCAAGAATGCCCAGGTACGTAAGTGCCCTATCATCACAGTGGATGCCACACGGCAACAGGGCCCTCCACCACCGTGCATTGTTGCTGGTTTTGAGAGCATGCAGTGTGGTGTTCAGGTGCCATCTCTTTATCGCAACCAGAACTACAACAAGCTCCAGCATGTGCAGACACACCCATTTGCAAAAAGGAACAACAGCGCCTTGGTATCAGGGGCTGCTATGGGAGCCACCTGCTGCCAGATAATGTCCACAGTCAATTTGGCCACAGCAAAGGATTCAAAAGCTGTGGTGACTTGTGTGGTCATAGTCATCTCTGTTCTGTTTTGTTGCTTGCCCATGTGTGTGTCTCTGGCGCAGGACGTCCTATCACCAGAAAGTGGCTTCATCCACTACCAGTTTGAGCTTTGTGGGTTTGCCCTCATTTTCCTCAAGTCAGGCATAAACCCATTTGTTTACTCTCGGAATAGTGCAGGTCTCAGACGCAGGGTGCTCTGCTGCCTCCAGTGGCTGGCACTCGGTATTCTCTGCTGCAAGCACAAGACTCGGCTCCATGCCATGGGCAAAGGAAGCCTGGAGGTCAATCGTAATAAGTCATCACATCATGAGACCAACTCTGCCTACATGCTGTCACCTAAGCCTCAGAGGAAACTGGTGGACCAAGCCTGTGGACCTAGCCACTCCCGTGACAGCGTGCCTAGTCCATGTGCCATGACTGGACGTAAGCCTAGACCTCCAAGCACATCCACACCTATCAACACCCGCATAGAGCCCTATTATAGTATTTACAACAGCAGTCCCTCAGGTGGACCCAGTTCCCCCAGCAACCTGCAACCAGTCAACTCTCATTCCACAGCCTTTGCTAAAAGCTATGTGGCCATGCACTACCATACCCACCAAGAGGCACTGCAAGACTTTGACAGCACTTCTGTCCATCAAATCCCAATTCCCTCAGTGTAGTCCTGGACATGGGAGCACTAAAATGTCATAAATGTGCTTGTTTAAGTTGTATATAAGGGAGCTTTACAGTATTTACTTGTGGTTTACTAGTGATGTTTTCTTAAAGAAACTTTACATCGCAACATGTTAAAAGCTAAAACTAAATATGAATTCAACTAGAAATTGCTTCAGTCTCCCAAGTGTTATTGATGTTTCTTGATCAACAGATATTCTATTTTTACACTGACATGACATTTTTCATAATGTAAAAAAATCTTTTCTTCACTAAAGGAAAGTTACAATATTTTGCTGAACATTTTTCTCCAAGTTCACACAACTGTTTTAAACTTCAAACTGTAAAAAGTGCCAAAAGGGATTTGTTTAATCAATGGCATTATATTTTGGTTCCTTCCATTTATGTTAAAGTTCAAAAGTTTCATATTTTTAGTTCATTAAAACTTTCTGGATGTTTTTTATTTTTTATTTTCTTTATGTAACCTAAATTCCACAAGACAAATAATTGTCTTTGGGCTCAAGTACAATTATAGAGTTGATGTATTGTGTGATGAATTGTTTTAACAAAATCAGTGAAAATGTGTAACACAAAAGCATTATTTACATATCTTCTGGACATAAATTTGTCATCTTGTGGTTATAAGCTGTTAGTAACCTCTGGAGATGGCATTGCACTACAATTGAGCTACATATACCTGCGGCTTGTACAAAAGGATTCATTGAATCAAAAGAAGTTGTACAGTGCAGAAAATGGGTTGCAAAGCAGATGTCAATATTTGAAAAAACAGTGATTTTTTTTTAGCATGCCAAAGGCCATAGTGTGACTAGCTTACAGCTGTATTGAAGTATACAGTCATTGGCGTCTACCAGCAGTGGTAAAAATCCAAGTCTACTGGAAATGTTTGTCAAAATTGTAGCCAAAAGATAAAATGAGCAAAGGCTTTGTGCGCCACTCTGCTCCATATATTGATGGTCTGTAGTCCCCTGTGAACTGTTCTTTCAGAAATTGGTTATGAAGGACCTGCATTGAAGCAATGACTGGAAGTGATTTTCAATGGCAAACTGAAATTTGCTGATGTTCCTGTTAATGAACAGGAACACTTTTTGACCACAGTTTCCTATAGACTGGGATTTTTGCCACCGCTGGTAGACCCATGTGACTATATGCTTTGATACACCTATAAATTCAACTACTTCCTTCACACTATTGCCATTAAAATCTGCTTTGTAACCCATTTTCAACACACTGGATGAGACAATGTCATCTGCATGAGTCTGAAGTTACTACCACCTTAAACATTCAAAGTGACTCATTTTTGTCTGGTGAGTTAACTACATTTGTCAAACAATAGATGTAACAATTGCATCCAGAAGATGGTGTTGGATTGCAAATGTGTGTTCAGAAAAGGCAGGGCCACTGGTTGTGGGACATTATTAATGTAACAATGAGCTGTAAAAGTGGCTATAATGAAGAATAAAGGTGATCTGGCATTGTACAACACTTTTACACAACACTGAAAAAGGTATAAGATCCTTGAGGTTCCTTCACAGTTTCAAATTAAATAAAAGTTGCAAAAGTTCCTCAAGGATCTTAGATTTTTACAGTGTACAACGCCATCTTTGATCTTGACACTGAACCCCTTGCCTTAGCACATTGGTCATTGGTTGTCTCCACCAAGAAAAAAGAGGGACTCGTCACTGAAGATGACCCACTGCCATTCTGAGTGACCTCATGAAATTCTGGCACCTTATCACTGTAGACATACATTGCAAATTGTTGATTCCTTCTGGGTCCAATTTTATTCAAAGTGAGTCAATGATGGCTCAAAATGAGTATTTGGTTAGCTGTGTTCTTTGAGAGGGTGGAGGCTCAATATAACAGGCTTGAGTGTAGAACAATAATAAGCATCCTGTTGTTTACCAGGATAAAACCTATCTCTCAAGAGTCTTACATAGTGGGGGTGAGATCTTATGGTCATGGTCTCAAACTTTCAAATGTTGTGATTATAAAATATGACTAAAATATGACTTGGGTAATAATTAAATGTTCAAAATGGAAACTAAATAATTTAAAGTTGTTTAATATGTAGGCATCAACACTTTAGGAAGTGCATTACATTGTTCTAGAAGTGAGCATTTAAAGGAAGATGGTTACAAAAACATTCTGAGACATTGTTTTGGTCTATAAACGAATCAACACCAAAATAAATTTGTTTTCAGATTTTCCCTCATTTTTCAAAATGAACTTGTAAGAACTCAGAACGAAGACTGAAAGAAGAAGGTGATTGTGTCAAACAGTAAATACAATGACTATATTCATGTTGTAGTTATTGTTCCTATCACCTCCATTGTAAAGAATTCAGAGCTGATGAGTTTCCTCAATTAACCATTTCAGCCTAAATGACTGAACAGCTTTTTCATCTAAATAATTCAATTAAGCATAAATGTTGAGTGGAATTGCCCTTTTAAAATGAATTTCAAAACATACTAAATCAATAATGTATAAATATATTTGAGATTATGTCTTCACGGTCATTGTATGGTTTACAACAAGTGGGACATCTTACATTGTGTTGGACCTGCAGCATAGTGTTGTGACAAACATTATCACCTAGTGATTTCAGATTGTAGATATATAAAAATTACATTTGAGACAAAACAGTGGACATTTTCTTTAAGATTGTGTATTTTTGCAATTGCTTCACTTTTTATATTATATTTAAAAAATTTTGTTTAACATGATTTTGTTGACCTCCTTATTTTGAGATATCTTAATGAAGTCCAGTTACATTTTTATTTAGAAAAGGATAGAGGCAGTATGATGAAAGTCCTTTTTTGGTGTTGTTTTTATTTATATAATGTGTATATTTGTTTGAGGCACTGAGCAGTATTTGCAATTCTTAAAAGATTTTCAATACACAAAACATTTCACATACATTATACCAGACGTTTGTGAAATGTACAGCTATGTGAAAGATGTACAGCTTGTGAAGATGTGGAAAATCCAAACCATAAATATTGATAAACATTTCATTATCAGTAAAAATTAAATAATCATGCCTACTAGTGATTCTTATTCTTTATTAAAACTATAATGTGCTGGCACTAAAATTAAGGTGTTTATTAACAAATTATATTTAGATTAAAAGACAGCCTTGCACCTATTTTCCAGACACTTTTATGCATACAGTTGTAAGAACTCACTGTTTAAATTGCAAATATCTATTTCAGCAAATCCACTTAAAATTCACTTAAAGCAATTATCACTAAGCTTAAATGCCTGTGTCCTGTATTTTGTGATTCAGTGTCATGTGTTCCTACTAACATGCTCAGATGAAGTCAAAAGCAGAGTTTTTCCAGGATACATTTACAGTGATGCATCTGCAGTGTTCAAATCAAATCACTCTGAAGGACCGTTTAAAAATGTAGAGGAATATTTAAAAAGAATGTGATATTTTAATTTAAGAACACATTTCACAAAATAAATCCCACCCCAAGTATTCTTGAGGTCTATTTTCTGTGCTATTGAATGAAAGTTAAAAGTGGCATACAGATTTGTAGGGGTCTACATATGCTGTTTGAAAGTACAATGTTGGCTTTTATTGTAATTATCTGTGAAGTTTTTTTTTAGATAACACAAAAAATGGACTGCTAGGTGCTTTTTACTTGTGAAGTTAAAATTTGTCTGTAAGAATGCAGTAGATTAGTTATAGCATGAGGCAAAAGTTTAATCCCAAATGTAATACAGGCCCATAAGTCTGTCCTTGTTGATTCATAATATGAATCTTCTCCGTGGAATTTGATAATGGGAGAAAAATCTAAATGGAAAGTAATTTTTGCTAAGGAACATACTGTCAAAGTCTTTTTTATTTTATAAATCTTAGCCATTATTGTTTTCCCCAACAGCCCTGTACTGATGGCTTAAACCAAGTGTAGTTCATATAATATAAATAGTTATTAGTATTATTATGTATTATCAGTGTGAATCAGCAGTATTTGCTGCCCTTCGGTGTTTACTTACTTTCACTTAACAGTAATAATAAACTCACCTATAGGAGAAATTACATTAATGCATCTGACTGACTCTTTTCCTCTTGCTATACAAGTAGGTGTACAATAGATGTCTCCATAATAATGATGCGATTACTCAGCCAGAACATCAAACCCTAATCTGCCATAGGGTGATATTGTTACCCACTATACCCACTACCTCAAGAAGATCTCCTGGAACATTACTGTGCCTCCTAATTAGCAGGACAATATAAAAATAATAATAAACTTCCAATCTCTGCCAGTAAACATTTAAAATCACATGAAGGACTACAGTTCTAGTTTCATTTGGAAATAACTAATGTGATTGTTACCAGGTGTCATCAGCAGAATAGTTGATAAGAGTAATAGAACATTCATGTGGAAATTGTACTTCAGAACTTAAAAGTTTGGGAGCCCAGAAGGGTCCCAAAAACATTTGTCAACGAGCAAGAAAAGTTTGTTAATTTGGAGAAATGCAACAATGTTTTGTCCTCGTCTGGCTTAATTGTGAAGTGCCTTTTCTGTTGTTTCTGATTTAAAAAAAAATGTTTAACCTAACCTATAAACATTATTTTATTGACAAAATTGACATGAAAGTATTCTACAGTATAAAAACTGGAACTCGCATAACCATTTCAATTCAAATTAGAATAAGCCTAAGAATTGTACTGTAAAATGACTGTAAAGAAAATGTGTATCTGAAATAACAAGCTTCAGGAGAAGCAGACTAAGGGACAATTTTTTTAACACTCAGTGGTCAAAATTCCTCTTTTCAGATGAAAGTAAATTTTGCATTTCATTACAAAAATCAAGTGTTCTAGAGTCTAAAGGAAGAGATGGGAGGTGGAGAATCTAAGCTGTTTTAAGTAAAGTTTCAGCAATCTGTGATTGAGGTACCACATCATCTGCGGGTGTTTGTCCACTGTTTAAAGATTTTGGAGCACTCAATTCTTCCATCTGCTGACAAGATGAGCAAATGCTCATTTCCCTTTCCAGCAGGACCCACAGTGAATAGGAGGATTCTGCTATTGTTAGGCTAAGGGATGTGCATTCATGGTCCTCAAAACTCAAGAAATAGGGCTCAACAAATATTTTCAATTTCTTTTATTTACATCTAGCATCTGTGTCAATTTAAAACAGAACAAGAATTAACACAACTACACTACCGGTGAAAACATTTTGACCAGTTTTGTACATTTATTAGGCGGTGACATGTTAAGAGATCACATCACAGACTGTATGAAATTGATTTTGCTCATTTAAAATCAACCACAATTTTGAAAACTTTGTTTCTGCACTTGTTAATTTTTATCAGGTTTACTTAGAACAAAGGAGCACTTTGTAGTTCTATAATTATAAGGTTAACAATTTATGTATGCAGAGAAAGTCTTTCACCCTGTTCTTTAATGGTCAGGAACCCACAGGACCACCACAGAGCAGATAGTATGTTGGGTGGTGGGACATTCTCAGCACTGCAGTTCTCCTGTGTGGTAAGTGAAGCTGATAAAAATGAACAGTGAGTGTAGAAACAAGGAGGTGGGCATAATGTGGTTGACTGTAAACTACTAACAATAAAACCATTTAAGAAGGTCATCGTGCTGTGATGTGAGCTGATCTCTTGATTACAATATGCTGCTGCATAATATATGTACACTACTTGTCAAAAGTTTCAGATCCCAGATTGGGTGTTCTAAAACTTTTGACCAGTAGTGTATGTACATAATTTAAAATAAAATGATCCAACATGCTTGTAATGTTCACCTTCTCATCCTGGCTTAAACTTGCTCATATAAACTGTCAACACTTCAGTAGTGTACCAGTACGTGTCACATCTGCCTCCATTTGTGGTAAGATGCCACCACAAAACCCAGAAATCATTCTTCAGCAGTTCAGATTTTTAAACACCAAGATGGTTTTGGGAAACTAGTCCCAAATTGTTTCTTGAATTCTTGAATCCCAGTTTTACTTATTCCAAGTGCAATGTGCTAAAAGGAAGCATGTAATTGACAAAAATGAAGTTAAATAAATTAAACAAACGTCACAATATTACCATTCAATTATGGAAATATAAAATATACAAAAGACAGCTGCAGTGTGTGACATTCATGGCCAGTCATTAACATGTGCCAAAAAAAAGTAGGAAAAAAGCTGATGAAGGATCCCGCAGCCGGTCAGATAATTTTCCTCATAATTTCAGTCATATAATGACTGCCAACCACATTTAAGAATGAAAGTACTTCCAGCATTGCACCCGCTATTGCATAGGATAAAGAGTTTGGCCACATTTGAGAGTGAGTTTTAAACAACGAGGGATATAGAAGTTGACGCACTTGGTTTCTTCTAAAAGAAACCTCCTCCCCCTCAGAAAGAAACCTCACTGCATGTAAACTATGCTTCTTTTGCCAAAAACTGTTCGTTTCGCTTTGTGGGTTTTTTTTTCTAGCTAGGGATGGAGAGAAGACCATTTTCATCTGCAGTGTCCAGAATCTTACAGATCACTGGAGACTCAACCTGTGGAGAGAGAAAAAACTGCAGCCTTCAACAAAATTACACAATTTTGCACACATATGCATATACACTAACCCAAGACGTTAGAAGGGGTGTCCACAAACATTTGGATATAGTCCCTAGCTGAGTAGTTTCCATGGGACCTCTAAGTGCCCTGGTGAATGTGAATGAGTATGTCTGTATGGTACGGTGTAGATGGATTGGCAGGTATGGATTGGATTAGCACTCTGTTCTGTGCAAACTAGTGGTCCTGGGCAAACTCAATGCCCAGTGGTTTCCAGTGAAGAGTATGCTGTGTGCAATTGGCTGCTGCTTCTCTCAAATATATACATAGGTTTGAGTTCTGAGTGTGACCGAAGAATGCTGATCGTAAAATATTGTATAGTAGTGCATCTACAAAAAAATTAGAATATCATTAAAAAGTTAATTCATGATCACAATATCATTCAAAAAGGTAATGGTCATTTTATATTCATAACACAAAGTGACATTTCAATGTTTTAAATGTTGATCACTATAATTTATATCCCATGAGAAACAGAAAGCCAGAATGTCACAATATTAGAAAATGTTTATTCAAATTTGAAAAGATTATTGAATTATAATTGAAATATACCACTTTAAATGTAATGAATATAAGATGACAGTTACATTTTAATTAAATTTAATGAAGTTAAAGATGGGCACTTCAAAAAGCAGGAAAAACTCCCTCCATGACTTTTCATAGAAACAATTAATGCACAGGAGTCATATAGTGCATCAGATCTGGCATGTCTAGTGTGTGAATTATTTCTTTAGCTACAACGCTAAAGTAGCACACTAGCAATGGAAATTTAAGCCACCACGTCTATTCTATTTTTTCCATTTTAAAACAGTCTGTGCATTGCAAAGACCAATAAATATTACCGAAATATATACTATGCAACCATGTTGACTCCTCAAACCATGTTTAGTAACCTAAAATAGTTATTTTTCTTTTTACTTTTTACTTTAACTTTTTACTTTTACTTGTGCTAAGAAATAGGTCAGCACAAAGCTAATATTTTTGGTTGAACATACTCCTACAACATATTTTTTGTTCAGTTAAACATATTTCAGTCTAGAGTCAATCAATATAAAATCTGAAAGTTTGGATATATTACATTTTGAAAATAGCTGAAGAAAAATAGAAGAAAATCACTTAGTTTTGCTGTGCATCATATAGAAAAGGAAAAGTAAGAATTGCTGGAGACATTCATGCTAGCTTGGTACATTCTAAGGCGAAATAGAAGGATTTTTCACCATTTTAACACTATCAACATAGAAGGAACATGTACACTCAATATATTTGTGTTGTAAATGTAATTGCAAGCTTCCAACACCACCACTATGAACAAATCCAGTTTCAAGTCAAGATCCCCCTATAAAGTAAAGCATCTCTATGAATAAATCATGCAGAAACTGCACAAGACAAACGTTTTTCTTCTCACCCCTAGAATATACTGGCAGGTTTGGGGCTCCAACAGATACACAGTAACAGCATGCGGAGACTCCGATTCTTTACATCTGAAAATAAAATGGAAGACACTTTCACTGCTTATTCTGAATAGTTTAAGCAGATATTTTTTACAGGCTAGCGAAGTCACTCACTTGAGCTTCACTATGACCTGCCTAGGTTTTCCTGTCAGGTCACACATATCTCCATGGCTGTAAAAGTGGGATACCACCCTAGCAATGCATAAAAGGTAAACAGAATTACAGATGCATATACCAAATATAGGTCTGTCATAACAGTACAAAAAAAAACCCAAAAAAACATATAATATATATAAAAAATAAAAATAAAAAACACAACAACATACTTCACTTTCTGCACTCCATCATCTTTAAGCTGGTAGGTACGAGCTACATTCCTCTTGGCCCACTCTAAATGCTCTTCATGATTCCAGCTGCCCACCACAACAATGCTCTTCCCTTGCTCTTTGTCCTTTGACAACACAGAAGCAATAACATCACAATTGAGCCCTTCGGCAGAGCCATGGTTCATGCAAAACACTGAAGACTGCAGGTGTGCACACAATTTTGAACTTTTGAGGAAAACACTGACTCATTATGTCACTATTCAACACCACCTTGCTTTACAAAATAAATTTACAGATTAAATAAACTAGAACTCAAAACCCTGTTTTATTGGAGAAGGATCACTCAGTGATATAAAACTATTCTTTTTTTTTTTTTTTACTGGCTGCCTCGTTAAAAGAAAACCATGAAGGTTAAATTCTTTCAACATTTCTGTAGTATATACCCATGTTTAGAGAGTAGAATTACAAGAAATTGTAACTTGCTGAAGCATAGTAATAATAAAACAAGTTTCCATGCACCTGCAATGTAATCCAGTTGAGGAATCTGGTAAGTCTCTGTTCACATAGCCTGTGTGGAGGCATGCACAAATGCGTATTTGACCTCTCTCTCTATATCTATATATATATACACACATACACATACACACACACAACTGTGTACACTAGAAAAAGAACATGAAGAAAAACTAAAAGTAATGTACCAGTTGACCATGGATGGCCAAACCTTTGAAACTGACTGTAGCCATCATCAGTAATGCAACTGAGTGCAGATTGATTAGAATAATTTATTAGGAAGACCTGTACACCTAACTATTTAGGCAATTATCTAATCACTAATTAGATAATTGCCTAATTTAAATTTGTGCAGGGTTAGTTTAAAGTTTAGTTCCTCAAAGTTAAGTGGCAACGTGCTGCTTCACTCCATGCAGAGAAACAAATGTTAAGATGTGTTCAGAGTAAAAACCTTTCAAATGCACAAGTTATGCACACTGTGGAACAAATATGAGCTGTGGATCTCTGCATTTCGTCCAGAGTAACCATGGGCCTCTTGGCTGCTTCTCTGATCAGTGCTCTCCTTGTTCAGCCTGTAAGTGTAGGTGGACGGCCTTGTCTCGGTGGGTTTACAGTTGTGCCATACTCTTTCCATTTTCGGATAATGGATTGAACAGTGCTCCGTGAGATGTACAAAACTTAGGAAATCTTTCTATAGCCTAAGGCTGCTATAATCTTCTCCACAACCTTATTCCTGACCTCTCTGGAGTGTCCTTTGGACTTCATGATGCTGTATACTCCCCATTATTCTCTTAACCAACCTCTGAGGCCATCACAGAGCAGCTGTATTTGTACTGAGATTAGATTACACACAGGTAGACTCTTTTTAGTCATTAGCAGTCATCAAGCAACTTCTGAATGCAATTGGTTGCACTCAGAGAAAAGGGGGCTGAATACTTTTGCACAGTGCACTTTTATTCAGTTCAGTTTTTCTGTTTTTTTATTTGTAAAAAAAATTTGAATCTTGTATAATTTTCTTTCTAATTGTATATCACTTTGTGTTGGTCTTTCACATTATGTCACACATGTGAAAAGTTCAATACTTTTGCAAGCCACTGTGTCTTATAAGACTGGATCAGAACATCACAAGCTTATGGATTCTTGCTGTTGACACCAAATTCTGATCCTATCATCTGTGTTTCAGAAATCAGACTAGACTACATTTTGTAGCCTTCAGTGGTCTAGAGCTCCTCATTGTTCAACATGTTGGAGACACTGAGATGCTTTTCTGCTTACCATAATAGTACACAGTTGTTATCTGAATATCACTGTGTTCAATTGACCAGCAACCAGCAACAGCTGAAGACCACACCACGTTCCACTGCAGATTTGTACTGCAGAGGACACAGACTTTAGACCAAAATGTAGCCTAGTCTGATTTCTGAAACACACAGATGATAAGATCAGAATTTGGTGTCAACAGCAAAAATCCATGAGCTCAATATGCTTTGAGCTGGAGGTGCATTCTGTGGAGAAAATAATTCCTGTTAATGCCAACAGGACAAATTGGTACAATTGTACAAAAGGGTGGTAAGGAACACACATGACCACAACATTTTTAGTGTGAACGCCATCTTGATGCCTTCAAGACAATAACAAAGCCATTTTGTGTGAGCCACTTTTAAATCGGAGAATGCTTTAAGCACAACAGGTTTCCACCAATCTGCATTTCAGAGCAGAGACAAACCCATAGAACCTAGGGGCTTTTACAAATGTAGGAGTGCAATAGAGAAGTGGACAAAATTGAAAAATGTCCAATTACTTGTGGACTGCACTGTATGTCACATTAGTTTTACAGTGACTAACCATCGGATAAAAATTTGAATACCACAGAAACAGAAAATACTACAGACCTCTCCTTTTTCACTCACCTCATGATACTGATGGACATGTTTTCCGTAACAGTATTCATATTTCCACCATCCAACACCCTAAACATAAATGTAAACAGTTAGTGACTGGTTAAAAGGAATTATAATGAAAAAACAAAAAAAAGACTACAACATTAGCTTTCTACAGCAGATTACTGCAACAGCATTCCAGGCTATTACGGTAAAACTTGGGAAATTTATTTGAGGTTCACTTGTATGCTGAACCCTGAGGGGCAGGGGTATAGGGGAGAGATCTGCTCACAGATTCAAGCTCATCTCAGTCAGAGAGCAGAACACCACAAATGGTTTGGTAAACACAGTGAGTATTATTATGCACATGCAAGTTTTACTTGTCTTTCCAAAACAGTAAAATTGTATTTTTTAATCCTCAACAATTATATTAAAGTGTGAATGTTAATATAGGCAAAGGTACTTTAAAGAGCAATGCCATTATTGATATGTTAAAAACAAAACACATACATTTTTATAGATATATGAGAGAGAGAGAGATCATCTTTTATTATTTACATACTAATACATGAACCCTTGTTTTTTCAGACAACTTTAGACAGACAGATCTATTAATCCCACAGGGAAAGTCACATACAGCAGTACAAGGACAATGAGCACAGTACTCAAGCATTATTAAGACACATAATACATGAGATATATTACAATATATCTAACTACTAAACTGCAAAACAGATAACATGCTGTTATGAGAATTAAAGTATGTAATAAGTAAATGCATAATCATAATTCAGGTAACAATAGTAATACAACACACATGAAATTAAACCTGTAAGGTGTGTACATCTATAGGTACATAATATAAGTGCCAGTGCAAAAGATACGAATAGAAGATCTGAATATTGTCTGTGCAAAGAGATATGAAGAAAAGAGCAGTAATGCCCAGCCATTCAGTGAGTTTGTCTAATGTACATGCATAGATAAAGTGAAATAATTGGATATAATGAGTAATAATGTTCAGCCATATTCAGTGAGTTTGTTCTGTTAAGTGGTGCAGTGTGTCCTGACAAAGTAAAGAGGAGTTGAATGAATCTGTTGCTGACTCATTCAACTCTGGTTCATTCAACTCATTCAACCACTGTCTGACCAGTAAGTCATGGAGGGGGTATTGTGTTGTCCAGGATAGTGGTCAGTTGTTGAATTCTGTTTTCCACCACCACCTCAAAACACTCCAGTGAGAATCCAAGAACAGAGCCAGCCTTTTCAATCAGTTTGTTGATCTTCGTGGCATCTCCACCATTGATAAAGCCTCCCCAAAAGACTGCTGTGAAGAAGAAAGCAGCTGCAACAATAGACTGGTAGAAGATGGCCAACATTTTGCTGCACACAATGAAGGACCTGAGCTTCCTCAAAAAGTAAAGTCTGCTCATCCCTTTGGTTCCCATCTGCACATACTGGGGCCTATGAGGCAGGCAGTTCAGGACCCAGGTTATGCGTCCACAAGCATGAGGTTGAATTGTATTAAATGCACTCTAGAAGTCAAAGAAAGTGATTCTCACTGTGGTGTTTTTCTAGTCCATAATGCACACCAACCTGTTGTTGATAAGCAAATTGCAGAGGGTCAAGGAAAAGGCTGACCTAAGGTCTGAGATGTAGCAGCACCAGCCTTTCCAGGACATTCATGATGTGGGATATAAGGACCACTGATATGAAGTAATTGAAAGAAGAGACAGATGAGTTATTTCGAACAGGAACCACACAGGATGTCTTCCACAGTGCACTTCAGACTCAGGTTAAACTCAGCTGTGGGATTACAATACTACTTACACTACTCTTGGGCAGATTCCATCTAGTCTGGCCACCATGTCCAGTTTGAGCTTCTCCAGCTCTCTCTTCACTTGGATGGTTGTCACCTGTAGGGGTGGATGAGGGTCTTTGGATAGTGGCTGGGGGGTGTCAGCACAAACCTCTTTTGCATTGTTCTTCTGAAGTTTTCCCTAAAGCTTCCTTCTGTAGGCCTCATTACTTTCCCAGAGTCCTTATGCACACTCATTAGTAGGACCTTTTCCTTAAGTTTGGAGGCCTGTTTCTTCTTGTTTAACAGCTCCTTCAGCTCCTTGGTGATTCAAGGTTTGTTGTTGGGAAACCAACACACCCACTTCACTGGAACAAGAGTGTCCATGCAGAAGTTGATGTAGTCTGTGATACAGTCTGTCATCTCTTTAATGTACTCACCATCCATCAACCACACAACCACACAAGACCTCTCAGTCTGTGGTCTCAAAGCAGACCTGCAGAGCCTCCTCTGCCTCTGTAGACCATCTCCTGATGTGACTGGCTGCCTTAAAACCATTGGTCAGTATGTGGGAATAAGCAGGACCAGATAAAGATCTGATTTTCCTAATGGTGAAAGCACAGATGAACTGTATGCAAACAAAGGATGCATACAAGAGATCAAGTACAGTGGGGAAAATAAGTATTTAAAGCCATGTATAATTTTTTAAATAATTAATTTGCATTTTATTGTATCAAATAAGTATTTGATCATCTACCAATAAGCAAGAATACTGACTCACAGACTTTAGTTTTTCTTTAAGAAGGCCTCCTACTCTGCATTCATTACCTATATTAACTGAACCTCTATGAAATTGTATTTTATTGAATTGTATACCTGTATAAGACACCTGTCCACACACTCAATCTTTCACACTCCAACCTCTCCACCATGGCCAAGACCAAAGAGCTGTCTAAGGACACCAGGGACAAAATTGGAGACCAGTACATGACTGGGATGAGCTTGGTGAGAAGGCAACAACTTTTGGCACAATTACTGGAAGAAACTGGAAGAAACACATAACAGTCAATTTTCCTCGGGCTGGGGCTCCATGCAAGACCTTGCCTTGTGGGGTAAGGATGATTCTGAAAAAGGTCAGGAATCAGCCCAGAACTACAAAGGAGGATCATGTCAATGACCTGAAGAGACCTGGGACCATAATCTCAAAGAATACTGTCAGAAACCCACTACACGTTCATGTCCAAGCCCATCTGAAGTTTGCCATAGTCAAAGGAGTGGTTCCCAGAGAAGCGTTTCAAGGTCCTGGAGTGACCTAAACAGTCTCCAGAACTGAACCCAATAGGAAATAGGACAAGGAGGGAGCTTAAACTCAATGTTGGAGGTTATTCTGGAGAAGTCACATTCAGCGAAGATCTGGAAATCATATGGGCTGTAGTGCATGCAAATGTACACACTTCCCTGCAGCAGTGTGTGCAAACTTGGTCAAGAACTACAGGAAATGTCTGACCTCTGAAACTGAAAACAATGGTATCTGTACCACATATTATGCTCTGTTTTTTATTGTATCAAATACTTATTTCATGCAATAAAATTGAAATGGAATTATTTAAAAACCATACAATGTGGATTTTCTAGATTTTTTTAGATTCTCTCCCTCACAGTTAAAGTGTTCCTACAATAAAAATAACATTTAACAAACTGGTGGGACTTTGGTAGGGTTGAGGAGAGTGAGACATGGTTAAAGTCACCTGAAATTTTGGATGCTGAGTCTGAAGTCTTGCTGTTGCAGAGAGTACGACGTCACACCACCTCTGTGTCAGTTGCCAGCAGTACAACAATCATGGCAACTGCATTTGAGGATTGCAGTAATGGCAAGCATGGTCTGGCTACTGGTCACCCCAAGTTGTGGTTTTTTTATACTCTGATCTTGCTTTACTTTTTTTTATAAAATTCTAATTGTTTATTTTTTGCAAGAGCTTGCATTATTTCACCCTTTTCACTGTTGGAAACTTTCACTCTCTTCCCATTTCGTACAAATACTGTGGCTTTTGACTTTTAACTACCTGGCAAACTAATTAACAAAACTGTCAAAGATTGATACCAGTTAACTAAAATAATAAGATAAAGTACATTTATATATTATTGAAATCCTATGGATATGTCACCTGCATTATAATTTGAAATACAGTGTATATTGTATGTAAATTCCATAATGTAATTATGTTAGGCCTACTCCAGAGAACACAGTTTGATTGTTACAAAACTTAATACTGCTCTAATCTGATGTTTAGCACCGGGAATGGTGATTTCAGGCTCATTTCTAGCTACTGCATCCTACTACATTGCATCCCATTCAGTAGACCAGTGTTTCTCAAACTGTGTCCTTGCACACCACTGCTTTGCATATTTTAGTGAATTCCCTGCACCAAACATACCTGATTCAGTTAATCAACTCATTAACACGCTCTTTCAGAGTTGCAAGGTGCGTTAATGAAGGAATCCACTAAAATGAGCAAGGGAGGGAGCACAGAATCTAAATTGTCCAAGCATTGTCACTCAATGAGTGAATATACTTTTTATTAGCTCAGCAAACTCTCCAACAGTTGAACTCACCCCATGCAGACAGTATGAGCCACTCAGGAATTCCTTAATGAGCTGTTCATCAGTCAGGCGGGAGATATGAGTAGTACCCACTGTGACCTGAGCTTGACCACCAACAGCCAGAGGCTTGTGAGTGGAGGTGTAAGCCTCTTCCCGCACAGGGGATGGGTCTTCCTGGAAGAAAGTTACAGAAAAGGTTCAAGTCAGTTCCAGTGTTGAGATCTTGTGTTGAGATGTGAAGGCTATAACCCAAAAAGATAAAAAGAAATTATCTGCAGCTGAGATTTTTTAGCTCCTGTTTTTTGTTTGCCTGCCTACTTTGACCTTTCAAATTCTGAGACCATAGGGGTTACTAGTTCAGAGATTCTGTTCACAAGCATGTACTGCGTATGGTTGCAGACAGGCTTTCTCCTCATGTTCTAAGAGTGTGAGATGCAAACGATGAGGAAGGTCAGACAATGTCTACACCAGCTGATGTTCATAGATGATGAAACTGTGACTGATTATTTATTGTGGATTGGCATTTTGTCTGACTCTCCTCATATGATGTTACACAAAATTTGTAATGAAACACGCATGTTTTAAGTACATTTCTGTAATTAATAGACAACATAAATCACAAGTACATGCATCTGTCACTATTCAGCTTGCTCACACACGAGAGAAGAAAGCCAGACAGCTACCTTAAACATTCTATGTAAAGTGTTCATGAACAGAAACCATGAACTACCATCCTCTATGGTCACAGAAATCAACAGTCACAGGCACAACTTTTCAACATGACCATGCCATTTGCAACTCATTGAGACCTTATTTTTTTGATGGTTTTATTTTCTTGTCACCATTAAAAACCCCAATTTGATTGTCATAAGGTATGTAAGGTATACAAGATGAATTGTCAAGAGAAAACTATAAATTTAAAATTTAAAAAAGTATTGCTGTTGTAGATGTACCTCAGGCTGAGGTCCAGTTTGGGCATGTGCAATATGTATTGTCTACAATGATTTCTTAATTAACAATCACATAGAGCTGACATTATGATGTCACTCACTGCAAAAAGGACTCCTTGCCAGACTAGTGCACATAAGGAATGCTCATGTAGTGTGTGTGCACACATGCTGTATGAAAGTAAACGCTTAACATAGCCACGCAAAACATGTGACTGAAATTTAAAATGAGTGAACAAAGTACGCCAGGAAACAAAATACAGACATTGCTGGCCTTTTGTAATTCTATGTCATTAGAGTAAATTGCTAGACATGCATACTTGGCAAACTTTCACAGTATCATTCTGCAAATAGTGCCTTACAATAAGACAAATTACAGATTTTAAGACAAACAAAAACATTTGCAATTTACTTTGCAAAAAACATGGTGTGAGTCCAAAGGATGAGAAAGATGCTTTCAAACAATGCTTTAAATAGTTTTTTTTAAATACTTTTAGACTTAAAATATACTACATGTCCCCTTATACTACAACACCCCTTATAAATATATGCAGATACTTTGAGTATCTGCCTCTACAAAAGTTAACATAACGTTCTGCTCCCTCACTTTAATCTGCCCCCTGCTCTCAGCTACTCCTCAACCCTGCTGTCCTCACTAACGTACTCACACACACACACCCCGAGCTAAAGAAGTATAAAGTAATGAAAATCAAATTTCATAATGTTTATGTATAGTTTAAGAGATAAAGGATTTCATGGGGTGTCCTAATTTTTCACAGTTTTATTTCTTTTTACATGATAAATATTTACAGAGGGACTATAGAGAGCATCTTGAGCACCTGCATTACTGTCTGGTTTGGGAACTGCACCATCACGGATCGCAAGACCCTACAGCGGATAGTGAGGACAGCTGAAAATATCATCGGAGTCCCTCTCCCCTCCATCAGTGACACCTACACCTCTCGCTGCATCCGCAAAGCCACCAGCATTGTGGATGACCCAACCCACCCCTCACACAGTCTTTTCACTCTGATGCCGTCCGGCAGACGATACCGGAGCATCCGATACCGGAGCATCCGAGCCTCCACCACCAGACTCTGCAATAGCTTTGCTCACCAGGCAGTCAGACTCCTCAACTCACTGAGACAGAGCTGAAACTGAACCGCACACCATTCTTCACACCACATAGACCACACCAACACAAACACTGGACTGTAAACCACCCAGCACTCTACACACACACACACATACACACACACGCACGCACTCGGCACACAGAGACTGAATCATCCCCATCCTATCAGCAATATTTGCTGCTCACCAAGAACTACACTTCTACCTTATTCCCACCACTCATCTCACTTCTTTGTACCACTTGGTATTGTACTGTCCTGTCCTGTCTGTTGAACTGTCTCTTGTTTACTGTATTTATTGTACTGTTTGCACTTTATGTCGTCCTATTGTATTGCTGCTCCATGTTGCACCTTGGTTCCGGAGGAACGCAATTTCATTGCACTGTGTATAGCAGTACCTGTACTCGGTTGTAATGACAATAAAAAGCCTTGACTAGACTTGACTTGACTTTATAGTGTCTTGCAAAATAATTCTCTATGCTTGTTCCCCCTCACCTCTTTCTCAGTGGTAGGGCTGAAATGTGGCTTGAGAAGCTCCTCCTGTTGCTGGTCAAGTTGTGAGAGGCTGTTGGGTTTGAGGGGGGAGCCTGGCAGAGCCTGGCAGAAGATGGCATTCACTGGTGATGACTTATACCTACAGTAAACACGGAGACCAAGAAAAAAACAAGTGCCCCAAATATAAGGCAAGGGATGTATAGGGTATGAAAGTTGCTTTTTTAGTTTAGTACTGAAGGTAAGAAGGGAACTACCACTACCACTGGATGCACTACTATATAAGGAACAGTACATGAACATACACAGTGAAGAATGTATAAACAGTAGCGCTGAGTAGAATATCCAAGTACACCACGTAATATCATGGTATTTTCTTTTCATGTTGTATTTAATTAGCAACCTTTTTATAGGTTTATGACATATTTTTTCAGCAATACAAAAGACTATAAAAAACTTTTAAATTTCATCATGTATATAATGAATGGCTTGAGTCCTATGGAGTATCCCTTGACCCACAATATTGACAATAGATGAAGGAAGGAATAAGTTTGCAATAAACAGAATGGAAATCATTTTCATTTCATTTAATGTCTAAATTGAATAAAATTCAGCTTTTGAATAGAATTGTATTAGAAGAAGTTTGTCTTTATATTTTAACAGTGGCTTATTTTACGCATTAATACTTCAGAAAGACTGAAGACGTCTGTGCATCACATCACCATAGTCCAGAATAGACAACAGTGTTGCTCAAACAATTCTTTTGTTTGTGTGCATTGGGAAATATTTTGTTTTGTAATTGGAAGCAGGTTTTAGCCTTGGTTGGCCTGTAAACTTGTTTGTGTAATGCGTAAAATTCCATGTCATCTAGCAATATGCCAAAGTATTGTATTCATTTTTTCCCATCAGATTTCTTAAGGCAGTTGTTCACAAAGTGTTCCTTTAATACCCAATAATGACACTTGTTTTTTTAACATTTCTCAACTCTCCCAGTCTTTTATTGCCCCTGTCCCAACGTTTTTTGGAACATGTTGCATCAAACATTCAAAATGAGTAAATGCTTGCAAGAAACAATGTAGTTTATCCGTTTGAACATTAAATATCTTTGGGTTTATATTTCTGCTTAAAAATCATAGCAAGTGGCTGATTTAAGGTTGATTGTTCATGACTAAGTACAATACAAAATCAATCAATACGTGTCCAAATATTTTTTGCCTATATTGTGTATGTATCATACAGTATGAAGAATGAACAATGTTTAACACCTGTGAATTAATCAAAAATAATATTTCCAAAACTAGAAGGTTTTTCCCATGATACTTTTGCCTTTAAAGTGTTTCAGCTCTGTAACCTTGCCATTGTCTGTAAATAGCATGTACCTGTAACTGGGATGTGCACAGAGCAGTGGGGTGAGAACCACCACCTCATACTCGCAGGTTGTAACCTCGGCAATGGAAAGAATCTCATGTTTGGCTTCTGGGTGGCAGACGTACAGCACAGTGGTGGAGCGAGGCTTGTTCTGCTTGAGAAGACACGGAGTCCCATTCACCATCTCCACTGGATAGTAAGGGGTCAGCTGGCCTTCAATATTCTTAGTCGGCACCTAAAATAAATCCATTAAATTTAATATTTCAGCTAAAAATATATATAACATCAACCTCAGAAACCAAAATGACACTATGTTTCTGATATTATGCAAGGTAGACTGAATCTCTACAGTTAGTTTTATATATTACACATGTAGCAACACTACTATATAACAACATTTAATCATTATGTTAGAATTTACTTTTACCCACACCTCGTTGGCAGTACCATCCACTTTACCAGCTTCAGATTCTGAGGAGCAGATTATATGAAATGAAAGATTAAACTGAGGGTCAGAACTTAAGAATTTTATGTTATTGGAAAAAAGTACATGCACTACCTGAAACTGTATCAGTTGATTTACTGATGGTCCCCAAGTAGTACTCCTGAATGTTCAGTTTCTGCAAGCACAATACACAAATTAGCACTTAAAAGCAATGTAGACAGCTTAAAAAATCTATAATCAAAAATGAAATTAGAAAAGAGAATCCAAAACACCAACATGTTCAAACCCAAGTAAATACTGGGTTTGAAAATGTTAGTTAATTGAACTGCTGTTCAAAACTACAAATTACCGCTGAAAAACATAGTAAAAATAGAACTGTTATACTCACCTGTCCAGTCTCCTTCTCCTCATGATACTGTCTCACATGTTTTCCATGACACACCTCATATGTCCAGTAAGATTCGATCTGCAATAAAACATCCAATGACATTACATTATTATGGCTGACTGGAGAGTAAAATGTGATTATATCAAAAGTATTATTATTATGGCACCTGAGCTTACTACACATGACAATATGCTTCTATCTCTGTGCACCGACAATTATGGTGGTTAGTGTGGAACAATGTTGAACAGAGTAGCTTCAGGTCCACCAATAATGTCAAAAACCAGCAGTATCTGCTTAATTCAAAACACTTAATGCTTTACTTTTCTAATTATTTGAATCGAACATATCACGTGAATTAAGACACACCCTTTCGTGAAAAAAAAAAAAAACACAGTTAAGATGTTACTAAGTACTGACATTGCGTGATGCCTAATACTTTGAGTCCATTTCTGTTTTTTATTCTGTATATATATACACATACATACACACAATTTTCATAAAACCCTATAAACACTGAACAATAGAAAGCACTCCTAACATAAACTTTTCATTTGCTTTGTGCTTGTGAAAGAATGTCAAGGAAAGTGAACCAGGATGTGAAACTTACTCTGTATGAACAGCTGCTCTGTTTAAATAACGGCTCAAGCAGCACAGCTGGGGCAAGCCCCATATACTCATTCTCATCATCCTGATATGACAAAAATAAATCAATTAATTAAAAAAGGTAAATAATATAGATAAATAAATAGCAGGAGAGTAATAGCAGTGATACATGGAATAACAATAGTAAGAGATTTTCACAGCATAACATCCATGTCTATTTCACAGTATGCACAATATTGCACAATTAATACTCATCACTTACAGTGACCATTAAAAGAATACATTCAATGCTTTTGGGGGAAAAGTATCCAATAACTACAACATAAAATATCATCATTTCATCATTAGATATTTATTATTCATGCACTGATGTTGAAACAGTAGTTGTAGCTGGTTGAGCTTGAAACTACTATCTATGTAATTATAAAAAAGTGAGAAATGCCACAATCCAAAATCATGTTTTCAAATGTGACCGAATGTGTTTGTAAATCAGAAACTACCAGACCACATTTTGATTAAATGTGGAAAATTATAATGCACGCCAATCAACCAGAACATAACCACCTCCTTGTTTCTTTTCTGAATGTCTAGTTTATCAGCTCCTCTTACCATACAGGAGCACTTTGTAGTAAGTCACTCTCACTGCTGCACTGACACTGACATGGTAATGTTTTAGTGTGAGATGCAGGAATGACAATACACTTCAGTGCTACTGGAGTATTTAAACCCCTCAGTGTCACTATAGGACTTGAAATTGCCCAACAACCAGAAAAACTCCACCACCACATCAGTGTCACCACAGTGCAGAGAATGACCACTCACATAACACCTTCTCTGTGCTTGCCCTGTGGAGTCCTGACCATGGAAGAACAGGATAAAAAGGAGGCATACAATGTGTGCAAAAAAAAATCCTAAACCTGCAATTACAGAACTTCAAAGTGCTCCTGCATGATAAAGAGAAGTGACACAATGGACAGTGAAAATCTTCATGATACAGTTGACAAGTGTATAAACAACATTTAAGAAAGCAGACATTACATTACAAACACAACTACTACAGGGGGACTGTGTTACAACAATTCCACTGTTTCACCTCATCTCCACTGGCCAGAGAAGGCAACAAACACTTGTATTTCTCTTTTTCTACAGTTGTCATAATGAGGAAGTCGTCTTCTTTATAAAGTGCTCCAGAGGTTGGCTGTGGACAAAACAAAACAGAACACTGTTAATACAAAAGTACATGAAGCTGCCAAACACTGAAATAACACCAGTCACAATAAAGTGGTTGGTGTGACACGACAGATAACACCACCAACAACCCACCACCATGTGGGAGACTGAGGTTCAATTCCCAGTTCAATTCCTGGGTAACTATACTGGGTTGCACCAATAAGAGTGCTTGGGTAAGAGTCCTAACACTGCGCTGGCCCACCTCTATAATGTGAATAACCCTGTAAGTCTCTCCGGATAAGAGAGTCAGATAGATGACAAATGAGAAGCAGGGATTGTGGTTTTTCTCTGTTTAAACCATCACTGAAGACCAAACTAAGACACAGAAACTGACACTGTGGACCAGTGGAAGAGCGTAAACTCCCCGTGTTCTTACCAGTGAGACCTGTTCCCCCGGCCAGCTGATTTTGAAAGGTATTTCATCTGTAAACAGAGGAGAAGCCCCCCGGTGAGCAGACAGCCCCCCACACAGCAGCAGTGCACCAAACAACAGCACCCACATCGCCTCAACCCGTTTCTCTCCTCAACTGTGCCTAGAGTAACCGCTTAGGACCGTGTCATACTGGAACAAACAGCACCAGAGCCGCCGTCTTCCGTCCTGCCCGCCAGAGGCGCTCTCCTCCAGCCCGCCTGCCCGCACTCACAGGAACCGTGTTTACATCCTGCCACGTCCGTGTCCGGGTTACGATCTCATGAGTTGAGATCTCGCGAGATCCTGCTTGTTATTTTATATATATATATATATATATATATATATATATATATATATATATATATATATATATATATACTGTCTCTTATACACATCTTATATACATTCTCTATAATTATAAATGTATTTGTGTTTCTGTATGTCTGTTTCTATCATTTTTTTGTATGTATAAATCAAATGTATTATTTTATATATATATATAATATATATATATATATATATATATATATATATATATATATACACACAATATAATATTACAATATTATTATTATTATTATTATTATTATTATTATTAGTAGTAGTAGTAGTAGTAGTAGTAGTAGTAGTTGTTTTTAGCATCATTATTTTTTCTTTCTTATGCATGTTATGGTGGTTATACATTTATATTTAATTAAAACACATGCTGTGCTCAATCTAATTACTTATTCTAACAATATTTTGAGTGTGTAGTATGTAACAGACAAAGCGTTCAAAGTGACTAATGTACAAATAAATGTAATGATATCCTGATAAAGTCATTTATGTGAGTGTGGTTACGATGGATGTTACTTTGCTACTATGTACTGGGAGGGTGCAAGTGTGGCAAGTGTGTTGGCATAGTAATGATGAACCAATCAATTGTTGTTAGTACATTAACATGTTCATGTTCTAACCTAGAACTTGTATATAACAGTGACATAGAGAATGTCCTGGGATGATGGTCAGTCTTACAATAAATTTTCAGGTCTCTCAGTCTCAGGTGGCTTCCCAACTTCCAGCTACTGGACCTGGACTAGTTACCCAACCTGCCTTTCACTAGTTTACCACCCTGCCCTGGACTAGTTGCCCACCCTGCCTTTGACTACTTTACCACTCTGCCCTGGACTAGTTGCCCACCCTGCCTTTGACTACTTTACCACTCTGCCCTGGACTAGTTGCCCACCCACAATCACCAACTATGTAGAAATTTACACAGACCCTAATTACCTGCTACAGTTTTAAAAAGTGCTATACAAATAAATTTAGATTTGATTTGAGTTAAGTAAAAAAGGACACAAGAAAAGGAGTCACTTCAGCAAAGCTTGGTAAAGTCAGATTGATAGAAGGTATTCAACAGATTCACCTTTCACTCCTTCTCACAAAAAACATCCAAAAGTAAATGTAAATGATGTTTTCTACATCAGGATCCAACAGGGAATGAACCACAATCACTGTATTTAGACAAATGTCCAGATCATTGTGTTTATTAGAGCACATTTAATGAAAACAGTTGGAATCCTGGCAGCAGGCACTGTTAACAGTAAGGGACTGTCTGGAAAATTACAGAAAATGTAAAACAGGCGATCTGTTAGTGTAAATCGATCTGAAGGGAGCCTTTTAGTGTAAATAGTAAATTATTGAAACCTAGTCAAGAACAGGGATGAAGAGAAAAACAAAGACTAATATTAAAAACGTGCTCATGTTTAAGGTTTTGATGTTTGTTTTTTTTACCACAGTTTGCACATTTTAAACATGAATATTTTTAACTAGCCCATTCCTACTATGACATCAATATGATATACAGATAAAAAATCAGCTGTAGTAGACAGCTATATTAGACAAACATACTACAACACTTAGTTTTTAAAATATGCATTGTTTGAATGTTATTTATTTTTAATGTAATAAGTAGCTACTGTGACACAAAAATATGAACTTAAAATCACTTGTAGTAGACACAGAAATATAAACATACAATATAGAGAATCACACCTGATGAACATACTACAACTACTACTACAACTCTAAGTTTGGTAACATATGTTTGAATTTTTAAAACTAATAAAATCACTGGTATTCTTTATCCTTTACTCATCATGAATTTATTTTTTGCTTTGTTGATCATCTTGTTAATTTTTATTTCTGTGAAATATGTAAATATCACAGCTGCCAGTGCTATGGTCCAGGTCTGTTTTCTGTTTCTGTTTGCCATTTTACTAATAACCTGAATAAGTTTAAAATCACCTTCACTCCCAATCACCTTCATTGTTTTACTTTTTTAAACACTTTGTGCATTTTCCTGCTGTCACGATTCCGGCTATTTTCATTAAATGTGCTCTACTAAATGCAATGATCAGGAGTTCATTTTGGACATTGTTTGCAAGGAAGAGAAAAAGCCAAAGGCATAAATCTGCTGAATATCCTCTATCAACCTAATTTACAGAGCTATTGAGAGTGTTTCCCAAAGAGCTTCGCAAAACTACCCAGAGTTTAAAAAATGTTTTTGTTGACTCCTCTCCACAAACATGCTCAGTTGAACCTCAAACATCTATATACTGAATTTATTCCCAATTACACTAAACAAATATAGAAAATTCTTCAAAACAGTGTCTTCTCACAGATACTGAAATCTGTTTGGCAGAACAATGTTCTTAGGAGTTGTGAAATACTCATAAACAAACACAACAACATAAATCAACTATAATCATTTATTTCCAGACACAAGCACAAAAGTCCATTTTTATATTGCTCTTTAATTTTAATGTTCCTGTTACCTTTGATTGTTTTTATTTCATTTGTATGTTTGTCTTTCTTGTTGTTAAAATATTTTTAATAAAAATGTTAAAAGAAAACCCATTTCTATGATATTCTTTTCTGTACTCTTCGTTACTGTCCTCTACATTAAGACGAAGGTGAATGCCAGCCTCCACTGCAATGTTACACATCTTCAGGATGCCTAGTAAAACTGATAGGACCAACCCAAAATGTGAGACCATCCCCTAAACATTGTACAAAAAATGTCAATTTTTGAAAAGGACAAGTTCATTAACTTACCTCAACCCAACTGAGCATGGTTTTCACTAACAGAAGATGAAAATAAAGGCAGTGCACTACCCACCAACCAGCAGCAACGGAAGGCAGTTGCAGTAATACCAGATGACCTCAAGTGAGGGAATTCAGCATTTGATGATGGCCATAAGGACCAGACATTGTCTGCTGTGTAAAAAGGGCTACAATTCCAAAACATATAAATGCTGTAGTTTTTTTTTTTTGTTTGCTTGTTTGTTTTTAACTGAACATTGTTTTTTTTTTAAAGCTGAACATTTACACCTTAAGCACTTTAATCCACAGAGGTTGTGTAAAGAGACAAATTCACTGTCCAAATACTTATGGAGCTGACTATGTACCATCATGTCCCAAAACACATGCATGAAACCAGTACAACACCATAGCACATTAAACATGTCCAGAACTGAGGAGACTGAGGAGTTTCAAATTCCCTCACAAGAACTGAGATGTGTGTGTGTGTGTGTGTGTGTGTGTATGTGTGTGTGTGTGTGTGTGTGTGTGTGTGTGTGTGTTTTCCTCACGACTTCAAGCAATACTGTACTATACTAGTTAGCTGATCAAGAGCAACCACACACAGACATCTCAAAGAAAGGGGCTACAATGACTACATTCCTGATATGAAGACACTCCTGAGCCAGAGACAATGTAAGCATCATTGTCTGAGGCTGAAGCAAACAGATATGAACTGTTGCTCAGTGACCCACAATAATCTTTTCAGATGAAATTTGAATAAATACAATTTTGAATTAATTTTGTACTTCATTTTGAAATCAAAATGTCTGGAAGAAGAGTGGAGAGTCCAGAATCCAAGGTATATAAAGTCCATTTTAATGTTTTTAATGTTTTTCATAGTCTGTGATGTTTTAAGTTAAAATATTATGTTCTTGTGTTGATGTCAAGTCAGTGTTGGAGTCAATACTAAAGATTTTAGAGTTCCATTTGCTTTTGCTTTTGATTTTCTTTTCCAGCAGGACCTGTTCACAGTGCAAAATTGTTTGCGTTATATGACATTACTGTGCTAGATTGGTCAGCTGGCTATTCTGACCTGAGCCTCTAATTGAATTTATGGTGTGTTGTCAAGAGGAAGATGAGAAAGACATGACCCAGCAATAGAGACAAGCTGACGACCACTATCAAATCTGTCTGGTCTTCAATAACATCCCAGCAGTGCCACAAGCCGATGCCATACCACACTGATGCAATAATTTATGCTAAAGAAGCCCCAATAATGTGTTAGGTATATAAATTCACATACTTGTCACATGTTTCTGTACATCAACACAGAAAAGAAGGGTTGGATTGCAATGCTATTCAGAAAGAAGATAAAAGACACTAGGAACAATAAATGTTTAAACATTAAGCATTCAGGCTGTAATGGGCAACTTCTTTTAATAATAAGTGTATTATAATAATTTGAGATGATTTGTGATGATTTGTCATCATATTGATCAAAAGGCTAGTAATATGTCACTTTCATGCAAGAAACATACAATATATCACCATGTACCTTTTGAAATAAGATCTGGTGGACAAGAAAACATAATTATGATATTATATTTTGACAGGTATTGTAACATTGCTAAAACCATGAGAAATTGTAAGATTTATGGAGACTTTATTCATAGTTCATGATTATTCACTCACACATTTCTCAGATATAGTGATCAGACGTACATTTTTCTTTGTGTTAATATTTTTTTCAATGGTTCAAAAAAATCAGCAAAGCATTCTATTAGTGATTGAAGTATTTAATTAAAAGAACCCATCTTGGTACGGTTGGCAGGTTTAAAAAACTAAAGGCAAATTCCACTGTTTTTTATATTTTTCTTGATATTTAAAGAGAACAAAATAAATGTAAACAAAAAAATCAGAACTGTTTAATAAGAATGTGCTTTATTTTAGAGACATTTACCATGTTTTCCCAGTGGTGGCCTCTAAAACCTACACAAAGTGAATATAACAATTGTTACAATAATGTTGAAAAGGCACTATCATCATGGAGACATAGATGGAGAACACTGTAAGGAATAGTAATTTTTTCTTTCCAGATTTTTTTAATTATTGTTACCCCATGAGTCAGTATGTTTCACAAAACCACATCAGACCACTCTGAATGACTTTGTCAAATTTGTCAAATATTGAATCCCTAAGAAATAAAAATAGGTGGAAATACCTAATATCAAATAAATATGATCAGTTTTCAGCACTTTATTTAGATCCAAGAATTTTAGATTCTTATCCAGGCAGATTTACAGTTACATTGTCTCAGGATGCTTTAGCCATGACAAGAATACTCATGAGGAAAACCATAATGAAAAAGACCCACATAAAGAATCTGTCCATTACCTTGGCAACCTTCTTCCACTCCGCTCCTTTGGCCTGGTGTGATCTTTGCTCACGAAAACAGTTAGCAATGTACTCAATGTTCCGCACCACTTTCTGATGCTGACCACACATACATACATATCTGGCCATATCATCTCCTTCACCATAGTCTTCCATTGCATATGGTTTGCTGTAACTGTTGTCATGGTGATAGCCACTACTATTGGGATAACTGCTGCCATGTTCATATGCAAATACATTGAGTTTTTCTGGGATGGAAAGGTCACTCTGTTTCAGTTTCTCCTCGCTCCGGTGTAGGGGGTGTACTGCATTGCCATCTCGTCCAATGTGGTGTGTGTACTTGGGGCGCTGTGTTTTCTGCCTTGAAGGGGAAAACTGTGGTGATCTACACACATTTGCATAATGCACCCTTGGACTACTATGCTGATACCCATTTCCATGGTGATTGGTGAAATGGTGACAATCTCTGTCACAGTCATTGTACATTTTAAATGGATTATGGGGTCCATCATTTTGCTGGTGATCGCCATAGAAGCTACTTTCAAAGTAGCCATCTCTTTCCAGGCTGGCAAGTGGGTCCTCAGTGAAGATTGGGCCACGATGGCTTTCAGGAGTAGTGCAGTTCTCTCCCACCTCATACACAAAGAAGATCTTTGACATATAATCAATGATAAGGACTTTGGCCCAGTGGGGTACTGGTTTGGCCTCTGCACCACAGAAGTGAATGTTCATGATAAAAATGGTCAGAGAAGTGGAGGCCGTGATCATTGTCATTGTTGCTATGTAATATTTGCCTACAACATAAGAAAAGGAGCATCAAATTAACATATGCATAAACCTCTGTTTATAATGTTTTTTTACAGCAATAGTTCAGGCATAATCAATTTTTTTACCCATGGTGGCTAAAATCACAAACTCAAGTTATACTGATAGTTGCTTGTTGAGTCACTAGTATCTTGCAGAATTTCAGCCATAAAATAAAACATGGACAAAACTGATATATAGACCCCAAACTATCAATCTAATATTTGAATGAATGAATTTACCTTTGACAGTGATGTTTGTGAATGCATTGCATTACAGACTCTGTAGTGAATTCACAGTTGTTGCTTTTGCAACTATAAAATATGTATGCAGAAGAGGTTTGTAGTCTGCAAATGGTGACTGAGTAAAGTAGAAACAGTAGAGTATTTAAAAAATAAACAAAGTTCCTCTCTAAAATATGCAGTAATTCTAAATACAAATGTTTGCTGTTGGTGTATAAAGCTCTAAATTCCCTTGCCAACTTAGTACCTGAGTGACTCATTTGAGGTGCTGATGCCTCAAGAAATTCTCATGTCCTTCTGGCTCTTGCTTTTAGCTAGACTGTTATCACTACTACTATAGTTATGATAATACATATTCATGTTAACATCATAATCATCATAAGCAATTTGAGCAGCCAGTAGGCAAACAGTGGCAAGGAAAAACTCCCTCAGTTTTGGAGGAAGAAACCTTGAGAGGAACCAAGGCTCAAGAGAGGAACCCATCCTCCTCTTTATTTAAATTTGATTGATTAATTTGTTCAGAACTACAGTTTAATCCTAAATAACTATCAAGCATTCATAGAAAAAAAACTTATAAATTTCATCACATGAATGACAATCAACTGATTATGTAATGGAAAAGACAACAGTAATCAAAATATACTTGAAAAAAAAATAACTGTAACATTACAAACTAGGCCATGTCCAATACACATTTAGATTGTTCATTAGGTATATTGTAAGGTGTATGTTCTGAGCCTCCATTAAATGTTCTTTAAAGTTCTGTTATGGATAATGACAATCAGCTTGGTGGTCACAGATAAAGTTGAAAATAAAGAGCCAATCAGTTTGCTTGGTTATGCCGTGAGCAGAGGAGGGTTAACTACAATGATAACAAACATCCACATGAGCAGCATCCACACAGTTAAACACATACATACACACTAGTGAATTCACACACTAGGCAGTGAGCACACACACGGTGGGCAGCCTCAAGGGCACTTGTCATATCCTGTCATTTCAGGGAATCGAACCGGCATGTTTTCTCCTGTATGTCAAAAGGTTAATTAATTTACTATGTGTGAATTAAAAATGGGATCCAATTCTAAGACATGTTACTAGATTCAGAGTCAGTGACCCTCCACAATGGCTTCATATCAACATTGAAGATTTTAGCTACAAAAACTATATGGTACATCACAGAAGAGGGACAGAAATGAAACAGAAAAGGAACACTGAGGAAGTCCAGATATATAGGAAATAATTATTTGATCCCTTGCTGTTTTTGTAAGTTTGCCCACTGAACAGTCTATAATTTTAAGATTAATAGTAGGTTAATTTTAACAGTGATTTATACAATCACATTGTATAAATTATATAAATTAATTTGCATTTTGCAGAGAGAAATAAGTATTTATCCCTCTGGCAAACAAGACTTAATAATTGGTGACAAAACCCTTGCTGGCAAGCACAGCAGTCAGACATTTGTAGTTGATGAGTTTTGCACACGTCAGGAGGAATTTTGGTCAGCTCCTCTTTCCACATCATCTCTAAATCATTAAGATTTTGAGGCTGTTGCTTGGCTTCTCGGACCTTCAGCTTCCTCCATAGGTTTTCTATGGGATTAAGGTCTGGAGACTGTTTAGGCCACTCCATGGCCTTAATGTGATTCTTTTTGATCCACTCCTTTGTTGCTTTGGCTGCATGTTTTTGGTCACTGTCATGCTGGAAGACCCAGCCACGACCCATTTTTAATGTCCTTGGGGAGGGAAGGAGGTTGTCTCACGAGGTGAAATTTAGCATGGAGCCCCGATGTTAATTGACAGTAATTTTGTATTTTTTTCTGTCCGTCTTCTTCCGCTTATCCTCAGCCAGGTCCCGGGAGGGACCCCGAGAAGTTCCCAGGCCAGCCAAGAGACATAGTCCCTCCAGCGTGTCCTGGGTCTACCTCGCGGTCTCCTCCTAGTGGGACATGCCTGGAACACCTCCCTGAGGAGACGTCCGGGGGCACACCAAAAAGATGCCCGAGCCACCTCAACTGGTTCCTCTCGATGTAGAGGAGCAGCGGCTCTACTCCGAGCTCCTCCCGGGTGACCGAGGATGTCACCCTATCTCTAAGGGAGTGCCCGGCCACCCTACGGAGAAAACTCATTTCAGCCACTTGTATCCATGATCTTGTTCTTTCGGTCATTACCCACAGTTCATGACCATAGGTGAGGGTGGGAACGTAGATTGACTGGTAAATCGAGAGCTTCACCTTTCAGCTCAGCTCCTTCTTCAACACAACGGACCGGTACACCGACCGCATAACTGCAGCGGCAGCACCGATCCGCCTGTCAATCTCATGCTCCATCTCACCCCCACTCATGAATAAGACCCCAAGATACTTGAACTCCTCCACTTGGGGCAGGACAGCTCCACTGATCTGGAGAGGGTAAGCCACCCTCTTCCGGTTGAGAAACATGGCCTCAGATTTGGAGGTGCTGATTCGCATCCCAGCCACTTCACACTCGGCTACGCTCCAGTGCCTGCTGAAGGTCTTGGCCTGAAGAAGCCACCAGGACAACATCATCTAAAAAAGCAGAGATGATATCCTGTGGTTCCCAAACTGGACTCCCTCCAGCCCCTGGCTGCGCCTAGAAATTCTGTCCATAAAGATTATGAACAGAACTGGTGACAAAGGGCAGCCCTGCCAGAGTCCAACATGCACCGGAAATGACTTCTCCAAATCCACAAAACACATGTGGACTGGGTGGGCAAACTCCCATGAACCCTTGAGCACCCTCTGGAGGGTGTAGAGCTGGTCGAGTGTTCCTCGGCTGGGATGAAACCGCATTGTTCCTCCTGAATCCAAGGTTCGACTAACGGCCAAATTCGTCTCTCCGGTACCCTGGAGTAGACTTTCCCAGGGAGGCTTAGAAGAATGATGCCTCTAAAGTTGGAACACACTCTCCAATCCCCCTTTTTCAACAGGGGAACAACCACCCCGGTCTGCCACTCCAGGGGCACTGTCCCTGTCCGCCACGTGATGCTGCAGAGGTGTGTCAGCCAAGACAGCCCAACAGCATCTAGAGACTTGAGATACGGATCTCATCCACCCCCGGGGCCCCACCACTTAGGAGCTTACAGACCACCTCAGTGACTTTGGCCCGGGTGATGGGCGAGTCCACCTCAGAGTCCTCAGCCTCACCTTCTACATTGGAAGACGTGACAGTGGGGTTGAGGAGATCCTCAAAGTATTCCTTCCACCGCCCAAAAATATCCCCGGTCAAGGTCAACAGCTCCCCACCCGCACTGTAAACAGTGTTGGAAGGGTACTGCTTCCCCCTTCTGAGGCGCTGGACGGTTTGCCAGAATCGCTTTGGGGCCGACCGAAAGTCCTTCTACAAGGCCTCCCCGAATGCCTTCCAGCTCCTGGTTTTTGCCTCCTTGACCGCCCAAGCAGCAGCATGCTTAGCCTCTTGGTACCTGTCGGCTGCGTCGGAAGACCCAGAGGCCAACATGGCCTGATAGGTCTTCTTCAGCTTGACAACATCCCTTACTTCCGGTGTCCACCACCGGGTTCAGGGATTGCTGCCCAGCAAGCAAACTCAATGTCCCCAGCCTCGCCAGGTAGCTGCGAGAAGCTTTCCCGGAGGTGGGAGTTGAAAGCTTTCCTGACAGGGGGCTCCGCCAGACATTCCCAGTAGACCCGAAGTATACGTTTCGGTCTGCCAGGTCTCTCCAGCCTGCCCCTCCTCCAGCGGATCCAACTCATTGCCAGGTAGTGATCGGTTGACAGCTCTATCCCTCTCTTCACCCGAGTGTCCAAGACATAGGGCCGGAGATCAGATGAGAGGATAACAAAGTCTATCATTGATCTCCGGCCTAGGGCGTCCTGGTGCCATGTGTACTTATGGAGCCCTATGCTTGAACAACAGAAATACGCTCGGGTTCTGATCAGGGAAGCCGTTCCTTCCAATCACCCCTCTCCAGGTCTCACTGTCGTTGCCCACGTGGGCGTTGAAGTCTCCCAGCAGAACAACGGAGTCCCCGGTTGGGGCACTTTCCAGTACCCCCCCCCCCCCCCCCCAAGAACCCCAGTTTAAGATAGCTCTCTTTAATGCAGGTAACAAGTTGATTTTCTGGATTATATTTTTGATATTCTATCATGTTCTATTTGATATTCACTCATGTTTGCCCCCACAAGGGACATGGTTTTGCCCTGATCATGCAATCTGCTCTGGGTCAAATGTGGCATAAGTGGGCAAAGCCCCGCTAAATGTGGAAATCTATGTAGTGCAGTAGCCAAAACAAGCTGAGAAACAATAGGTTACTATTCTGTATTCCCAGTTCTCTGAAACATCATGGATGGGAGTTCTGTACCAACCTCTATAGAAGCATCTAATTGCCCAACAGAGCACTGATATGGAATGAGGTGATAAGCATTACACTACCTTTCAAACACCTTCGACTTCCAGTCATATAAAGACCTAGTGGAACAAGCCCTCATATGGTGGATAGTTTTACCACACATGAAGAGAGCCCTAGTGCATAGAGGCTGGACCTCTCATGGGTCAGGCCCAGAGAGCTATTCATTCTGGCTGAGGATGGTGTATTTCTTTCTTCGCCTGACATAGAAGAGCTCAGTGTAATGGTAGAGCCCATGGCTGAGCATGAAGGAACTTCTGTTGCAATCTTGGAGGGATAAAATCCATTTCATAAAGCCACAATGGCAGAACCTGAATAACTAAAACCATAAAGCCCTGTAATCACAGACATGTGTGATACTCACTTTCACTCCTTCTTTGAAATGCGGGAGGCAGCTACCCACAGAGACTGAACACACTGCTGTGACAGGCACATGTGCATTGATCATAGTGGTAGCACACTGTCCCACCATCTACCCACTCCCCCTGGGGAGAGCAAGCCAATTTCTCTACCTCTGGATCCCAGCTGCTGATGGTGAGCAGCATGAACCTGGATGGTTCAGTGCCTTAGTCACAACAAAGTGACTGCCTTTGCTCAGATTCACTCTGAACCCAAGAGTTGCCAAGTGGGAGAGTCTCGTAATACTTGTTCTCTGGAATCTCCAATAAGAATCTATTCATCGAAATATATTAAAATTCTGAGACCCATGCCGTCTCAACTAAGCTAGTCCCCTCAGAGAGAACACCCACAGACTCAATGAAAGTCCAAACAAAAGAATTGTGTGCTGATAGCAAATTCCTTGGTAGGTGAAGCAAGGAAACTTTCTGTGTGGGGGATAAATACCTATGTGGAAAAAGGCACCAGTCACATTGATTGAAATCATCTAGACATTCTGAAGTACTTACTGAGACTGCTGTACCTGAGCATTATGAAACTGTATGATCTCAGATGTCTGTTCAACACTCTGAGATTCAAGATAGGACATACTGAACTGTCCCCGGAACTAGAAGGTATCAGGAATAAAATACCTGATGACTGTGTTCTGGAGGGACCACCTTAATCGCTCCTTTTTCTAAAATGGAGTGGATTTCCTTCTCTAGGAAATTCACTAAACTCTCTTCTGTTCAAGAGAAATGAATACCACCAAAATGCGGGGGCTTCATAGCAAACCAGAGCTTGTAACCTGTGGCTATCATGCTGGTCACCCACTCAAGAGCTAAAGCATCTTTCTCCAAGTCCACCAGCTCAAGCTAGAGCTTGTGTGAATGAAGCCTGACCAGTCCCATTCATAAATGGTGCAAGAGTGCCACCTGGTGGTCAGTGTGCGCTGTGTGCACTGCTTGTGCCCTTATCAACACAGTGTCTCTGTTCCCTGTCAGAACATGTGAGGTGGGAAACTGAGAGGAAACATCTGCTCTGTGCAGCACAGGAACCAGTGCCCCACTCAAAAAAGGGATGACACTCCTGAGAACTGTGAGGGGTTTGCCCAAAAGGTGAGAATTTTCTTTCCTCTTTAGAGGAAGCCCTGACAAATTTAGCCAAAGACCACATCACCCACAACAGAAGGGGCCATGGAGCACCCACAGTTTGGACAGGTCGAGCGGATCTCCACAGTTCTGTTTCTTGTGCGTAGTACGTGCTGGTAAGACCAGCAAAAGCTGCTTCCTTGGCCCAGGAGGAGGACCTACAAGCTTTCCATCGTAAATATCTTGCTCATGGTTGGCAGGGTTTAGAAGAGTTGGCCAGGTTATATTCAAATGAGTGGCAGGCTTCTCACACACCTCAAGTAGGATAGAATGCAACAAAGTGCCTCTTCTGCTGGCTGGCAGAGCATGGGCAGGAGGAATGGGGTCCTCATCATCCGAGCTCTTGAATGCATTAACAGCATCCCATTAACCCCAAAACATGCCAGGCTCGGACTGATCAGCCCAGGTAAGCTTGGCTAAATTCTAGGGGGTACTAGGATCACTATTGTGATCCTATATGTAACGGGCGTGAAGCTGGTACCATCACATATATACTATTATGTACTATAATATGCACTGTTTGGGGTTGCTACTCTATATAGAAGCTACTTTAAGCCTCAGATGGAGGAGCTACTTGGGCAATGCAAAGCAGTGGCTGCAGCGTTAACTGTAAACCATAAATCACTGAAATTCATGCCCGGTAGGGGCTGATCCTGAAGGATGTATCCTCCTGCAGACAATTAAATGCAAGTCAGAGAAAAACAGGTTGAACTGCAAAAGTAGATGAGGTTGCAAGAAGTGAATGTCAACTGAAGAAATGTTGCATGACAGGGTCCTATATACCTACAGGGGTAGTTGGGGCCTCCCCTGGCATTGGACATGCACTCCTGTTTGTCAAGCAAGAGTTCAGTAGGAATATTCAGTAGGAAAAAAATCCCACATTAAGAAATAATTATTTAACATCAAATCATTTGTGCCAAAATTATTATCACCCCTGATGTTAATACTTTGTACAACACCCTTTTGCCAACAAAACAGCACCTAATCTCCTATAATGTTTCACAAGATGGGAGAATACAGACAGAGGGATCTTCGACCAATCCTCTTTGCACAATCTCTCTAAATCATCCCGCGACCAGGGTCCTCTCCTCTGTACTCTCCTCTTCAGCTCACCCCACAGGTTTTCAATGGAGTTGAGGTCTGGGGACTGATATGGCCATGGGAGGAGCTTGATTCTGTGTGTGTGGTGAATCATTTCTGTGTAGATTTGGCCACAGGTTTAGGCTCATTATCTTGTTGAAAGACCCAGTGACGACCCATCTTCAGATTTCAGGCAGAACACACAAGATTTTGTTTTAAATTGTCCTGGTATTTCAAAACATGCATGATGCCATGCACAATAACAAGGTTCCCAGGACCTTTGGAAGAGAAACAGGCCCACAGCATCACTGATCCTCCCCCATATTTCACAGTGGGCATGACATGCTTTTCTGCATACTCAGCTCTTGTGTTATGCCAGATTCACTTAGGGCATTTGTTGCCAAAAACCTCTATCTTTGTTTCATCTGACCAAAGCACATAGTCCCAGTTGAAGTTCCAGTACTGCTTAGCAAACTCCAAACGTTTGTGCTTATGATTGTGAGTGAGAAAAGGTTTTTTCTGTGCATGCCTCCCAAACAGCCTATTGGCATGTAGATAGCGCCTGATGGTTTTGGAGACTTTGTGACCCCAAGAAGCTACCATTTGTTGCAATTCTGTAACAGTGAGCTTTGGAGAACCTTTAATTTCTATTATCATCCTCCTCACTGTGTGTGGTGGCAAAATAAACTTGCGTCTTTGTCCAGGCTTGTTTACCAGTTGTTTTACAGTTGTTTTAAAATTCTTAATAATTCCTCTGACAGTAGATATGGACAGGTGTAGGCAAGTTGCTATTTTCTTGTAGCCATTGCCTGACTTGTGAAGGTCAACATACATCTGCCTTACTTAAATGGTATGTTCCTTTGTCTTTCCCATGTTAAAGAGAAATGGCCTCTGTGTCACGTCATATTTGTACCCCAGGGAAACAGAAAGTTGTGAATTACTAATTAAATGTTCCTACATACTCTGATCAACTTCGTAAACTACTGTAGAATTGACAGAAATACTTTAATTACATTTATTTCCTAAGAATTGTTAGGGGTGAATTATTGTGGAACAGGTGATTTTATGAAGAATAATTATTTTGTATTCAGGGACTTTTTTCCCTCCCTAAAATTCACTTGAGTTAAAGGTTGGATTTTACTCTTTTTTCCATCGTGGTCCTATATTATTTAGAAAAAAACTCAATTTATTAGATGCTAAAGAACACATCTTAACCAGGGTGCCAATAATTATGGAGGGCTCTGTATCTATCTATCTGTGTTTCAATATGTGTGTGTTTTTGTTTTTTTTTTTAATAAACTTTGTATGCGGTTTTTGTCAGATTGTATCAGTAATTGTATGAGTGTTTTGTGCTCTCCACATTCAAACAGAAGCCTATTTGGAGCCTAGTCTTATGTGACTGGAAATAACTGGAGAATTTTATATGGGGGTGTTTTTATATATCGATTTTTCATGTTATCAACTAAAACCAATACAGTCCAATATTTAATGAAAATGAAGGGTTTCAAAATGTAATACTTCATACTCACCAATAAGTGGCACACTCTCTGATGGTGGCATGCTCTCAGCCACCATCATCTGGAAAACAGTGAGGGCCAAGAGTACAGTGACCCCCAGAGAGACCTTCTCTCCAGAGTCTGCAGGCAGGTAGAAGCCAAGCGGTGCCAAGAAAGAGATGAGGAAGCAAGGAAGCAGCAGATTGTAGATGTAGAAGGAGGAGCGGCGTTTGAGCAGTACAGTGTAAGTGATGTCTGGATACGGGTCAGAGCAGCAGCCATACATGATCACATTCTTCACGGCCGGCATTCCATGACACTCCCACTCCACATTCTCCACAAAGTCTGAAAGATCACCGCCTTCCATCCCTCCCATAGTAATGTCTACCTGAAGATTGAGTGAATTGAGAGAATAGTGAGATACAGTATTGTTGTAGCTGGTAAAAATTAAAGGAATGATTTGCCAAAAAGTCTATTCTCTCCAAATGAAGTGAATATGAAGTTTACTTCTTTAGATTTGAACTGGAGCTTTAAGGAAATTTTAGGTACAATAGTCAACACTGCTTTCATCATCAAACCTTCGGTTACACTTTTAAAAATGAACTCAAACAGACTTACTGTACAAAATGATGTTAAATCTAAAAACATGTATGAGGACAATTGTGAATGTTTTTGGTCAAACCATCTGCTCATTTTAGTATGTATATGGACTTCCAATTTCTCCCAGGAAATCCCATAATCCCAAATCCCCATAGTCTTTTAGCCAGTCTGCTGAGGAGTATTAACAGCTACTGACAAACCAGAGCCAGGCAGAAGAGAGACAAGCTAAACCAACCATTGCTTTGAAGCACCAGCTAGGTTCAACAGTATTGAGACCATGTATGTACCTTGAATTAAATCTAAACATTTAAAACCATCTGCCTTAATAACTTAATCAATATTCAATCATCATACAGTATTCAAATGATGCCATAACACCTTAAACCTAAAGTACTTTCAATTTGAAAGTAGTCATTGTGAATGATATGCCTCAGTGAAACTCGTGAGTGACAATGCCTCAGTGAAACTCGAATTAGATCTGGTGAATAATTAACCCCAAATGAAGAAACCTCTGAAGAGGTTATATTAATTATATATATAATTAATTATATATTAATTATATACACAAGATTTCAGGAAGAGGAGGTGGAGTATATATAATCTACCAAAATAGTTTATATACTAATCAGAAACTCTCTAACACCTTCACGTTCTTTGAGATTATCATGGTAACCAATTCAGCTTTCATTCTTTTTGTAAAGGTAAATGAGGTATCTTCCAATTACACAAAACATTAGGTATAGAATCACACAAGCTTCTATTTAGGAATATTATTTTTGCTAGGTGTTTGTTAAGGTGGTGCTAAATGTTTGCAAAGGTTGTTGCAACTTGGTTGCTTGATGGTTACAGTTTTTTTCCAGTTGCAAACACACTAAACATATTTAAACTGACACAGAGAGAGAAAAAAACGTCTTCTCAAGTCTCCAAATCTATAAACACATTTTCTGCTTTACACCCATTTTGCTATTCAAACTATTTGCTATTCTAAACACGCTTTTCTGCATAAGACACAACAATCTGACATAAAATCACATTTGCCATATAAAAACACTACAGTGTAGTTCAAAAGGACACTACATGAGCTAATAGGCCAATATATGTGCCACCTGACCAAACACCTCAATGGTTAATAGTTACCACTTAATCAGAAAGTAAGAACTATAAAAAGAGCACAGGTGAGCACTTTTTTTTTTACAACAACAAAGAAGATGTAGCAGAGAGAGGAAGAGGAAGGGTGAGGGTAGGGTAGGGGTAAGGGTAGTGCTGATAGAGGAGTTCATGGTCAAAGAAGACAACTTTCAAATGAAATTAGAGCAACCGTAGTTGATCTCGTCATCAACCATGGGTTGACAATGCGAGAGGCTAGACAGAGTGCAGCCCAATTTCAGCCATTTTACTATAATTTTACTACCCTGTCATCCAGACATTTGGACTGGAGTACAGGTATGTAACCAGAAGTTAGTTAGTTAGTTGGTTGGTTAGTTGGTTAGTTAGTTATTTGTTTGTTGTTTTTCTTAAAGACTAAGAGATGCAACCACAGTGGAGAAAGGGGCCAAATGTTCACCGGGGTACAGGATGGTGCCAGGTTTGGAAAATCGGGTAAAATCAGGAAATCAGATTACAAGAAATTCAAAGCCATGTCTCCCAGGAAAACATATTCAATAACATTCAGTGAGTCAATCTGTCCACATTTGCTCGCATTCTCAAGCAAAACCAAATCAGGATGAAACAATTTTATAAGGTGCCTTTTGAGAGAAACTCAAAACAACATTGATTACAGTACATACATTGTTTCCCAGTGTACTGCATAACACCATATTGACTGAATTTTGTTCTTCAAATTCAGGGAGTACTGGAAATCCCACATGAGTTCATCTTTATCAGAATCAGAATCAGATCTAATTTAGTAATCCCAGGGGGAAATTGTAATAGGTGAAACTATGCTTTGCATTTAATTTTAGTGTGTTTATAGGTGAAACAGAGCAAAGACCAAAAGCTATGGAAACGCCATTGGCCACAGAATCATTTCATAGTCAAACTCAGTCTAGTAAAGTGTGTTCTATTTATTGCAAAAGTTTGATTTTGATAATGTTATATGATGATTTGGTTGCAGTGCTTCCTTTTGCAGGATATATTAGATATTTTGCACTTTGGATGTGTGGTTTTAAGAACTGCCTTAAGTATTTTGATCAAACTAGTTTACAAAATTGTGTTTTAGCAATGGGGAAAAAGTCATATATTGTCACTAGGGTTTTTCTATGGTATTCCAAGAGGTTGCAAAGGAGTTACTAACATGTAACTATGCAGTTGTCATGAGATCCAAGATAGTTGCTAAAGTGCTGATAGCTGTTTGTTATTTGCTTAGCTTTTGCAAGATGTGTGGAGTGTCAGAAGTGTGATGTGGGTCACATGGATTGTTGTGTGGATCTGTGGATGTTTTTTGTGTGTATTGTGTGGAGTGTCTGGAGCAATGTGTACAGACTGTGCAGTGTGTGTAATCTATGCAGGGTCTGTATGGTCTGGAGTGTGTGTCTGGACAGACAGACCAAACCATTAGCCTACAATGGTCAACAAGTAGCATTCCCTCCTGCTACTCAGACACTTGACCTTGTTGTTGCTACTCAGACACTTGGTGTTGGTTGTGATGATGATGATCAAGATGGTGCTATAACTAAGCATATCTGATAAAAAAAAAAAGAATTATCCTGATTACTTGCCTCATGCCCTATAAAAATGCTTCAAGAACCATATAGCTCGGTTCACTTAGATTTTGAGCTATTTAATATTCAAATCACACAAATTTTTCAGCACAAACTAGTCTATGAGTTTTCACCCAATCTGCATGAATTAAATTAATAGAAAAAAAGTTATTATTCACAGGAAACATTGCTTTAGTGCTCAGCACAATGATATTTTGAAATGTATCTATTTTTAAGAATATTTGTGATATATTGCAATATAAGAAGGTTCTGGAATTGTGAAAACTATAAAGACGTTTCTAGAACTGTCTAGAATTATCTAGAACTTTCTGGCACTGTATACAATTGTATGTAGCTGTATAAATACAGTTTTCTGCAACTAACCATTTAATTTGATGTTCTATAGAGTAATTGAACCTGTGTACACAGCAGCTGTTAATTCAGATGGCATCAAGAGGTTGCATACGTCCAGCAGACACATTTTGCTACGTATTTGGCAAATTTACAAAGACAAGAGCAAAAAAGTACTTTGTGAAAGCATCTGCTAAGATGTGTGAGTCCTAAACTGAAGTTTAAGATGAATGCATTTGTTTAAGAATGCAATTGTAATATAACCCTAAAAGGCTGGGAACAAAACTTGTGTTACCTTGTGTTAAAACATTTTGGAATGTCAACATTGTTTAGCACCCTCTGCCCAAAAGTTTCTTACATATATAGCTATAACTCAGAAAGGCTTGGTCCCAGTGCCCCGAAACATTCACAGGTAGGGATGTGACGAAGTTCGAATTCGAATTTGATGACATTCGAACTTCGTCTATTTTCAGCAGATTCGAATTCAGCAGATGTTTAAGGGACATTTTTCCTCGAATGCTGATTTGAAATCACTGCTGGTATATGTAAAACAGAACCATTCATACCGTCAGGTCCAGACAGCACGAAGCAGACGCAGATATAAACACAGCACTTTAATGAGAAAAATGCGTTAAACAGAGTCAAACAGTCCAGATCAATAACTGGAAGGAGAAACAAAACCAGACTGGACAAACCAGAGACGGAGTCAAAAACAGGCGAAAATCAAAAACCGGCAGAATAAACACAGAACGAAACGAAAGGCAGGATCAGAAAACGGAACTGGCTCGAACAGACAGACTGATAATGATAAGCATGGGTAGTACGCTGAGGGCTGCGAGGCAAAACTAAACACTGAAGAGGTTGAAAGACTGGATTAAAGTCTGTCCAGATCAGGTGAGTACAATCAGAACTCTGGTGATCGGGAACGTGAGTGAGTCAAATGAGGATTCTGGGAATTGGAGTCCTGAGAGACTGAGGGGTGCATGACACATACAGGTTGATTTCCAGCCTGCAGGTCATCTTTTAGAGACCGCCAATGTTCATCTGAATTTAATGGTGAATGTTGTTTACATGGTGTTACTATATGATGTCCTGGACCAGTATCTATGAATCGGATGTTATATTTTTTTGAAATGGCTGGCATCAGCCAATCAAATTTCAGCATGCACTTACATGTACACTTGTAAAGGCTATATATACAGAAACTACACATAATGTGTTTGTTCCAGGAATGGGTCACATACTGAAAATTGGACCTCCTTGGGCTAATAAGTGCTTGGGGCCTGATAATTGCTGCTTGCAGCTATATTTGGTTTTATGCTTGCTACTTTTAAACTGCTGAGAAATCTAGTAATTGGAATAATAATTGGATCCTATGGGGGAATATCAGATTTTGATCACTGCTCAGACACTGATTATCTTATCACTTAAAAAAGCACCAAAAACATATATGACTACAGGGTGTACCACTTTGTAAACGTTCATGGTCCTAACTCCAAAACTGGGAGGTGTAGCAGTGAGAAATTTGAGTTTAAAATACTAAAATGTTTAAAACGACAAATTCTGTTCCTTATGTAAACTCATAACTAAACAACTTTGGACAATTAAAGTGTACGTTTCACCTGGTTGCCATTGTAGGTCCAGGAGCCGAAGGTGAGGTTGCATTGTTGGCTGTCAAAGGGGAAGTAAGAAACATCCACCACACATGAGCTCTTGGTGATGGCAGGAGCATCCCATGTGATCTCACCCGTATACCGTAACACAACATTGGTGTCAGGAGGACCTGATGAGTCTTCTTCATCAGCACTGAAAAAGAGCAATGGTGAAGAGAGCACATTTTGTATTTACTGGCTAATGTTAAAAATTTAACAAAGACACAAAACAATTACACATATATTGTGTAAAACAGTTCAACATGGTGAAACCAAATGGTTTCAATGTTTATCTGCCTCATAATAGATTTGGTAATTTTTATTGGCACAGCCCCTATTGAATAATGAAAAATACAGACTTCAAATGTGTTTGGAAGCTTAGAAGTAAGTAAAAATCTGATGCCTGCCCTAAAAGAGCAATTGAACAAATATCCTTAAATTAATTTCTGGAATGTGTAAGGTTTGAAGTTTTAAACTGTGGAGCAGAGTAGTGTATCCTTGAACAATATGTCTATGTCCCAATTATTATGGAGTGCACTGTACTGTCTTACTACTACTCTCAGCAGTCACATCCAAAAGTACTGGTTACTCATTTGCACTGGCAGCCATACATGGCCACTGTGATGATGAACAGAAGCAATAACGTTAAAGTATTAAAAAAGAACCATTCTGTAGAGAAAAATGTATTACTTGTTGTAAAGGACAATGTCTGGTCTCCAGACGAGGTCACTGGGTATGCGTATGACCTCCAGGCCATCATACTCCTCCTTATCCCAGCGCAGGTATGCATCATGCCAGATCTGCCGTACCCATAAGTATGTGGTCAGCACCTGGTTCCTCTCATCCTATCAATCAAAAAAGAAGTAATATGTATATTGAATTTCTGGGCATATCACTATAACCAAATTAATTATGATTTGTCTGTAATCAAGAGATTTTGAGTTTAAACTTCAGCAATGCCATTCTTCCATGATTATGTGACAAAAATTAAGAAATGCCTGGTGGGACTATGCTTTAAAACATTTCAAAAATAGATTCTGTATTGTTTACATGAATTAGATGCATTATTAAAATAAAAATTTTTAAGTACAATAAGAAATACGAGTAATTCAACTTTTTTTTTTTGTCAAATTAGCTTTCCTATCTAAACATTGTTAAAAATACTGTGACATTTTTTACACGACATTACATGACATAATTCTGTCACATGGGAAAAAACATGTGAAAGCTGATCTAACTGTCACCGTGCCTGAGTGATGAGAGTAATTAAAAAAAAACTGAATACACATCTTTCAAAAACACTTGTACAAAAAAGGGTCTTCAGAGTGAAACTTGAAAATGTTTGACCAAATACATCCACAATTTAAATACTATAATGTTTTAGGAATATGAGAAGGTGACCAAAAGCATAATTATTTGAACCTTTAAAATAGATAAGAAAAACTTGTATTAGTTTGTTCCCTACTCTCCGTACTGGGAAAAAGATCTTCATACAAAATGGTTTTATTTTCTGTATTTTGTGTAACAAGACGGATTTATAACTTGGTAGATTCTGTCAGATGTGGAGGGAACAGCTGATTATAACAGTATTGAATTAAAGCACAAGATTAAAATTGTCTTTAAATACATCACTCTTTGTCATGAACTGTACAACCAGGACTGCTCTCAGCAGACCACAGACATACACACACACATGTTTTTTTTTATTAATATTGTAGATTCTTCAGTATACTGTATATACATGTATGTATGTATGTACTGTATATTTATTTCTTGTACTGAGTGCCTTCCTATCCCTTTGCTGCTGCAACAATGTGAATTTCCCCACTGCTGGACTAACAAAGGATTTTCTTAATAAATTATTTTATGTAACTAAATGTGTCAGTATTTTGTGGTGAGATGGAGATAAAGGTTTACATTTTGTTTAACATTAAAGTATTTTTCTTAAGTGTATATATGTGTCTCTAACTCACAGAATATTGCAGATTCAAATGCTACTCTTTTCATGGAATAACTCAAGACCACGGTAATCAGTGTCTTTAAGAAACCAAATCCAGTTGGTGGAAATTCCTCAGCCAGGTCAGGAAATGAATATTTTATCAGGTGTGAACACAGCAGAAACACACTGCTGCTGAAAACTCTATTAAGTAGAGTTTTAAATAGCACAGACAAATTATATATATATATATATATTTCCACCCCCGTGTCTCGTGACAGTGTTTTTGGGTTGTACACATCCTTCTTGTTCCTCCAAATACAGTGCCTTGTATTATGTATGCATAAATATTCACCCTCCTTGGCATTTTGTTTTGCTACCTCACAACCTTACATTTCATTTTTTTTATTGTGAAGCAAACAACAAATAGGACAAAATAAAATACATTTTTGGGTCTTTGGGTCTTTTGCCCATTCCTCAAGGTAAAACATCTCCAGCTACAATATCCCACCAAATGGAATATTGAATCAAGTTTAATATTGAAAAACACAATACAAAGTCCAATCACATTAAACATAAATAATAAAATCTCTTTATTCTTAACATAAAATTCTAATGTGTATCTTAAAGGTAAAATGACTGCTTTCTAACACATGTTGCACTCAGTAGATTTCTGCCTTTTCTAACTGCAATTGGAACATTAATGGCCTATACTGCTCTTCTCTCACTGCTATTTCTCTCATAGAAAATAGTGGTTTTAATCATGATTAATATCTGATATGTTATTACTAAATGTTATGGATTTTTACCATGGCTTACCATAAAAACTGGAAACCATTTCATTTCTAATACACAGTTAATACATTGTTTTAAAATAAGATAGTAGATGGAAAGTATTCACAGCACTTCACTTTTTGCACATTGTGTTATGTTACAGCCTTAATCCAAAATGGATTCAATTCATTTTGTCCCTCACAATTATTATTGTATTGTATTGGCTATAGTATTGACTAGGTGATGAGCCATACCTGGTTTCCTCTAGATATGTTGCTGTCAAACTCCAAATGGGCTGTCGTGCCTTTTACTGGGGAGTGGCTTCGGTCTTGCCACTCTACCATACAGGCCTGATTGGTGGAAAGTTGCAGAAATGGTTGTCCTTCTGGAAGGTTCTCCTCTCTCCACAGAGCAACATTGGAGGTCCATCACAATGACCCCTGGGTTCTTGGTAACCTCCCTGACTAAAGCACTGATCACTCAGTTTGGTTGGGTAGACAGCTCTAGGAAGAATCATGGTGGTTCCAAACTTCTTCCATTTACAGATGATGGAGCCCATTGTGCTCATTGAAACCTTCAATGCAGTGATGTAGGTTTGATCTTAACATGAACTGAACAAATTATGTGTTAATCTATCCATGCAAATTCTATGACCATGGATCTAATTATTGGTAGGGACACTTAAATAGTTGCTTGATATTGGTGGGGAACCATCGCCTCCCATCCATACTAAATCTATGCCCTTGCTTCAATGCTGCAGGAATTTTTCTGTATCCTTCCCCAGATCTGTGTTTCGATACAATCCTATCTTGGAGGTCTACAGTTAATTTTGTAGACTTCATGGCTTGACATGCTCTGACATGCACTGTCTACTTTTATATAAACAGGTTTGTGCCTTTACAAATCATGTCCAATCAACTGAATTTACCACAGGTGTCCAATCAAGCTGTAGAAACATCTGAAGGATGATCAGTGGAAACAAGCTGCAACCGAGCTCAAGTTTGAGTGTCATAGCAAAGGTTATGAATACTTATGTGCATGCTATATTTTTGTGTTTAATTTTTAATATATACACAAACTTTTCTCACTTGTGATTGTGGGGTATAGTGTGTAGAATTCTTACAGATAAAATTAATTGAATCCATTTTGAAATAAGGTTGTAACAAATAAATGTGAATATTTTCCAGATGTACATTATATAGCTACCTTTGTATTTTTTATTTTTATTCACAAGTCACTATATTTTAAAAGTGTAAAAGCTGAACAGTCGAACAATTTATGATACTGTTCATGTTTTTCTCATCAAAAATAAGTGACAAAAATGTAGATTACTTGCCTTTCAAACAAAAAGCATTGCACATGCTCCTGAGAAGGGGTGAAGGAGTAAAGCATTTAATCATAAAAAATCCAGGTTTTTTATGCATTTTCCACATCTAATTAACATCAGGCAGCTTACACACATTTACTTTTAAGAACTAATTTAACTAATAAAGGTAACTGGTCATCTTACTCACAATCTTGTCATTATAAGTACTCATCAACACAAGGTGATTATAGCAGGTCATTTTATGCATCAAAGTATGTTAATGGAAAGTTTACTGGATGAGGAAAATTTAGTAGGATAAGGTCCACAAGCAACACAGATGACAGCAGCCTTAAGAGCAGTGTCAAGAAAAGTCAATTGAAGTAGTTTGTGTTCATCTAGAGGTTTCCAGGTAAGGATCTTACCTGGGCTAAGAAGAAAAAGAACAGGATTATTGCTCAGTGGTCCAATGATCTCTTTTCAGGCTTTCATTTGGAAATCAAGGGTCTTAGAGTCTCAACTCAAGGTTCTAGAGTCTGAAGGAAAAGTGAAGAGGCACAGAATCCAATTCCTGTCTGAAGCCCAATCTAAAGTTTGCACAATATGTGATTTCAGATGCCATGTCATCTGGTCTTGGCCCACTATCAACTGAAGTCCAAAGTCACTGCAGTTGTCAACCAAGAGATTTTAGAGCACTTAATGTTTCCATCTGCATTATTGAGCTGATGCATTATGGAGATGATTTCCAGGACTCAATACCTGCCACGGATGTTTCTAGGATCAGACTTCAAGAGTGACGAGTGCTCAATGAGAGCAACAACCTTCTTTTTTAACAAAATAATTTGTATATTTTAACATCATTCTGGATTATGAATCCAAACTACATATCAAATATGCAAACTATTATTTTTTCTACTAAGAGAAAAATTAGAACCATATCAATTTATAGCATCTATCTCATTGAATATTGAGCTGCTGTGGAGTTGGGTGACCAGATGAAAAATTCAGGAGATTTGGGGTGAAAATTTAGATTTAAATCAGGTATCTAGTTAGATATAAACAACTAAAAGCAGGAATCACTGCTTATGACAAAGAAACAACTCTCTGTTCAGGCTATTCACATTATTGTTACTAGAAAACAGACCATTTACTATAGCTAAATCAGTTTCTGTTTCAAAGAGTCAGAGATCAGGATTCAGCTCAACAACCTAAAAGGACAGGACAGTTCAAGATTTTTCAGGGCATCTAGTTGCTCTACTCTCACCTCGGCCTGATCTCCAAAAGCCATAAAGTAAAAGATGATTCCTTGTATTTTATGCCAAAAAAAAAAAAAAAAAAAAAAAAATTATAAATAAAATAGATTATAAATAAAATAGAAAAAGTTCCAAAACATATTTGGGCACCCTGCATAGTTAGCATATACTAGCACCCACTATGGTATGTCTCACAGCATGCAAACATGGTAGCCTTTATATGCACACCTCTTGCACACCTCACACATAAATTCATAATAAACCTACCACAGAAAGATAACATGTTCATTGTCATTTTGTCAAGTGCAAGGAGACAGAACAAGGATGAGTGTGTGGAGGCAAACGCAGAGGTCAGGAATTTAATGAAAAAGAAAAACAAAGCTGGGATACTAACACACAAAAAAGTGGGGATACAAACAACACTAAGTACACTAAAACAAAACCTAGACAAAGGAACCAATTTCACAAACAAAAAGATCTAAAGAAACAAAGACTACAAACAAACCAAAAAGCAAGCTACACTTACAGAGATGGGGAAGTACAAACACGCAATAGGCTAATAAACAGGGTTGGTAACAAACAGCAACAAAAACAAAAGGACTGAAAAAGACAGACGGAGACAAAGGGTCTTAAATACAACAGGACATTGAGGACACCTGGGATTGATAATGAGGGGGCAGGGTCACAAATCAGACACAGATGGGAATGGGCGGAGCAAGGGAAGAGACAAGGACAAAAACAAACACAACCCATGTGCACATGGAGGAAACAACAACAACATCAAGACAGGAAGACAGAGGTAAATCAGACTGACACATGACACATTTGACCCCAATATTACAGGAAGTGTCTTGAGACCTTAGTTCAAAAGACTTTCAATCCACTATATTGGCTGTCTGTTGTTATCACCTTTGCTCTTTGTATGCGTACTTACCATATCTTTGATCTGTGAAAGTGTAATTTGCAATGTGACATTGAGGGCCTTGTCTGTGTCCTCTACCGGCCGCAGAGCCTTGGAGTAATTCTCCATCAGATCATTCAGCAACTTCTGAGCATACCGACCCTGAGCAGATAACACAACTGAAAATAGATGAAAAAGAGGAATAAACAGATGAATAAGAGAAATAGACATCTGAGTATCAGAAAAAAAAATATATTGAATGAAGAAAGAAAAAGACTCAAAAATACAGTACAATAAAAAGAAAGGAACAGAGGGCTGAGTGCAGTTTGGGTGCAAACGTGTATACTGAATGTTTTTCATGCACACATTTTCTGTTTGGAATTTTAGTATTTATAATTGTTAAAATATTGGAGAATTCTATTTTACTTTTTAGTTTTTCAAAAATGTTGTGCTTCATTTGAGTATTGCTGAGTGCTAATACTTAGTAATGTTTCCAAGAAAAAAATATAACTGCCTGATATCTGATATTTTATTTTTTTTAAACTATTATTATTCTGAAATCTCTTGCCAGTCATGTCCTGTACATTTACATTTTTAGTTTAATCACATCACTGGCACAAATAAAAACTATTCTGAAACTGTATATCATATAAAAAAAGCACTGTAACCATCACTAAAATGGTAAGGCCATGGTTTAATCCTCTGATGCACATTACTGCTGGTTTAATTAAACCAGAAGAAAAGGAGCATGCCAGGGAGGCAAAGTAATAACATAACAAATATTTGATTTCTGAAAACATACAGAAAGTGTGTTTAATAAGGAAATATCTTTGTTACCATCTGCTGTGTACATCAGGTGTACAGCAGTTCACAAGGTGGGCTGTGTTGCAAGAAATTGAGGAGCTAATATAAATATAAATATAGGACATATAACAATCAACAACAAATGTTTTGTTGTTGGACTGAGAACCAAAAATATACTCTACTGGTGACCTGTGGACAGCATCCTGTGAGCACTGTTGAAAGAGGTCATACTGGCCAGCCCTACGTAGTATGTATAACACATTCAACCTTCAGATCTACAACAGTTGAAGACCATATGGCTTTCCACTACTGTCAGCCAGCAACAGAAATCTGAGACTGCAGTGGTTGATGACTGTAGTCTGGTCTACTGAATCTCGATTTTTGCTGATTGACACAAATGGGAGGGTCAGAATTTGACATTCTATGAAAGCAAAGACATTTCATCCATGGATTCAAGCTCTTGGTGCCAATTTCTGACCCTCCCATTTGTGTCAATTATACATTACAGTAAGATCAGTATTCTTCAAGGAACTTCATCAGATCTGATGAACCCCCCTCTGAGCTCCTCTCTTGAAGAAACTCAATACTTTTTTTTTTGCAGTAGAAGACATCCATGGCCCTGAGAGAATTTGTTCATATGTGTACAAGAGTCAGAATCCTCCAGTTTCATTACAAAACATTTAGCACAATCCAGTGTGCCACCATTGATTGTCTTTTCTGCAATGATGTCATAAAAAGTCTGCAGGAGGCAATCAAAATTGTTTGCAACAGAGCTCACTACCTGTGATGTGAAATTCCATTGAGTAGGAGTGTTCCTGGGCAACCTTTTACAACTTGTTGACTCAAGAAAAGATGTCCTCTTTGTGGATTTGGAGAAAAATGTGGCAAACCCAGAGAGCAATGCAAAAAATATTCTACACTCAAACAAGAATTTAGTCCCCTGTTTCAGCACCAGATTACATCTATGTGCATAGCAATGCGCACACATTGCACTGTGGGCAATAGCCTTCACTTTAGCCTGCAGACCATTGACAGCTGAAGCCATGACTGCAGCCCCAACATACAGTATGTCTGTGCCACAAATTTATCCCTAAAATGGTAGTCCTGCGTGTTTTCATTTAATATTTCAAAAACAGACTGAGCGTCTCACCCCTCAGAATGATCAAGAAATCTTTAAAGCACTCCTTAATTTTACTTGCACTATCAACATAGCGAAAATGACAGAAAGTTTGGCATGGTAGAAAGTAGTATGAGTTGTTTCATCCACCTGCCATCCAAAAAAGGAAGCAGCCAAGATCAAGTCATTTTGGATAGAATGCGACCAGATAACAGAAATCACAGCTGATGACTGGAATTGTGTGGCCAGGACAGAGTAATATTTAGATCATGTTTATGTGAACTCCCTGTAATTCCCCTTGTTGGATGAATCACTACACTCATCATGCCCATCATGCCAAGATGTACATATTTGACCATTTAATTTTTGACATTTTAAGGGAAGGTGAGCTTCCTTTGAAGTCTTGAAATTGTTAGCAACAGATATTTTAGGTCCTGCAAGTTGTGAGGTGGGCCTCCTTGAGCATCAGTGAGCCTTGTTTGTGCATGGCCTGGTTGTTGATTCATCAGCTGTCCTTTCTTGGAGCAGATTTATTGTTTCTAATGATGTTTAGGGCCATACAAACCCTTTTTGTTTATTATCATAAACAAAAAAACCCTTTTGCTGTACAAACTATCCTCTTTTTTTCTTCTGTTTATTTACAGATGGTGTGAATTTGCTGGTAATTAATTGAATCAGTTGTTCCCTCAAGTGAAATGAACCTCAAACCACTGGCTGCAACGTAAGCATGACCAGTCCACGCTCATGCTTAACAGATGCAAACTATTGTATAAAATTTATATTTTTGTTTCCATCATTTGTGTAAATTTAAATATTGATAATGAGGACATGAGGGGGTTTCTTCTGATGACTAATGCTAAATCTTCCTGATGGTTCTTTGCAGTCAAGCAGGGATTTAGATTTCTTTTCTAGATGTCCTAAAAGCAGTTCTCTCAGGAAGCTTTCTTGTTTTTCCCGACCTCAAATTGACCTCCATTAACTGCCATTTCTTAATTACATTATGAACTGAGCAAACAACTACTACTTGAGTTGCTAACAAATTAAAGCCTTGTCCTGCTTTCTGTGCGTTAATCATTTCAAGTGTTAGGCTGCTGCTTTGAGAAGCAATTGTTGTTCATTTTTGGGAAACGATTGAGGAATGAGATTATTTATGAAGCTTTGAAATTAGCATCATATGGCCTTTCCTAGAAATAACTGTGAATAACCCCTAACAAGTTAATTAAAGTAAGACTATGGCAAATGTTATCTGAAAGCTTAATTCTCTTGGGGAGCCCAGACTTTCTCAGATCACGCCTTTTCTTTTTTCCACTCTAAAATTGCACAAACCAAAAAATAAAATCATTTTGAAGAATATTTTACAAAGGGTCAAATATTTCATCGGCATGTTTACACATAAATTGGTCCTCTTTTGTTTCTGGATGGCTCCTAGAAATATCCATTTGGTGTCTATTATACATAAAGAAAACATAAATCCAAAAACAAAAACAGAATAAATTATTAGCCTCATGACTTACCATGTAGTCGCATGCTGATGAGAACAAAACCCCAAATCTTCATCTTTATTTTCAGCTCTGAAAAATTATCACTTTTATGGTTCCACACTTGTGGCTACATGTCATTGCTACAGAAATGAGAAAAAAATGCCAACAATCCTCTCTGACATAGAGGTACTTCAATGGCGCTCTAACTGCACAGCACTCACTTTACTGCTGAAGACCTGAATGACAGTCTCTCCCTGGAACAAGACCTGGGGTATCACATTACATGCACACACACATACACAGAGTATCTGAGGAAACCAGCTGAAACACTGCACTGCAAATGTGGCAGTGTATGCTTTGTCGGCCATTTGGAAGGATCTTTTGTTGGTAGGTGTATGTGTCCTGTAGGCCTTATGGTGACACATGATCGTACAGAGCTGCTGGACATAGGTCATGAGGTTTGAGCATTACACACTCTGAATTTCAGACCCAGCAAAGTATGTAATGCAATACAAGTGTTGCACAGTGTTTTACCCAAGCTTATAGCTTACACTTATTTAGAAACAGGCAAATAAACTATTGGAGTTCTTCTTTGTCCAAGATATTAAATATTAGGAGTTAATAACACACATTTAATATTGATGCTATAATTTGATGTTTTTGGTACCATTTATTCTAATATAATACTTTGTGGGTGTGGTATCATAATATATGCATGTATAAACAAAAGAACTTAAAACAGCAATCGAATTATTGTAAACTGTTATGGATGAAATTGTATGCTGATATTTTTCAAGGACATACATGACATACGTCCTTACATCTGATTCCAGAAGCCTGAAAAGAAAGAAAGAAATTACAGAAATTAAAGGACTCCATGCCAGCACACATGAAATGATGAAAGACATATAAACATGTCTTATGTCTCAAATTATTATCTGCCAACAGTGATATGATTCATATTCATATCTTCCCTTGTGAGCCTGGCAAGTCCTCCCCTGTAAGACTGGTTCCTCCCAAGGTTCTTCCTCCAGCTCTGATGGAGTTTTTAAATTTTGATTAGATTTGATCAACATTCGTCCATATAGTGAACTTGATGGAAATGTGCATGACACACAGTATAGAAAAATCTCCACTTCACACATTTTCCTAAACCTTAAATATTTTTTCATTAGTATCTAGTAACTAATTAGTTCAAACTGGAGTAATTCTGTTCAAATTGGTCCAATTCCCATATACACTGTCACAGACCGTTGTGTTACAATCGATAGCACTATTGATATGAGTAAATTCTACAGGTTGAAATCCACTCCAGCAAAGCAACTGCTATCTAGTAACCAATTAGATCCTAACTCCTCCTCCCAATTTCACAACAATAAGGACAAATCAAACCTGATGGCCTAAATTATTTTTTATGCATAACTGACAGCTAGAGGGTGCAATTTACACTCAAAATTTAAAAGAGAGAGAGAGAGAGAGAGAGAGAGAGAGAGAGAGAGAGAGAGAGAGAGAGAGAGAGAGGTGGGCTCTGAGATGAGTGACACAGGAAGTGGTTTTTCTCAAAGCATTCTGTTCTTTTACCCCATTCACTCCTCTCATTCTCTTCACTGTCTGAGGTGGAAATTTTGGCTTTTTAGAAAATACGTGTTTGCTGAACTTCATTTCCCAAGATTCACACGTCTAAATAAATTTCCGCAATGAGTAATGACAATTTGACTGTGTGTATTTGATTTTATAGCCTTTTCAAAGATGACAATTTTGTTTTTATTCTTACCATTAATAAATGATTATGGTTTCTGGTGAGAATCATTTTGCAACGAGTGAAAATAGTATAATGTCCATATGTCTAAAAGCTTTATATTATATTAATATATGGACTTTTTAAACCTGGTAATGAGCAACACATCCAGGTACTTTGCCTTAACCTAATTCCCCACCACTCTATGTGTGCTCTATGTTGACTGGCAGTAGAAACACATTTACAAGCCTTTCATAGTTTAGTCACATTAAAATAAGCGCCCTGATAATTTATAACTATCAAAACCTGTGGTCAGCTAGGCCAACAATTACATCATATCACTTTCAGCATGCCTCCATCAAAAGGAAAGAACGAAGCTACCCAGTGGCCGAAAGTTTCATATCAGATCCATTTTGAATTTGAATAATTATGACTATAATCCTGACACTTCTGAGCAGGTAGGTAAACCTGTTGTGGTGCCTATGTTTCAACAAATCGAGGGAAACAGGCTGCTACAGCAGTGCTGGCAAACTAGTTGTTTAAATACAAACTTACAGACTGACATTAAACCGGGACTTCCTTGGCTTGTATTCCATGTTCAGTACTCTGACATTAACATTATAACTTTTGACTTTTGAGTTTTCCACAGATTCCGTGGTCCTACAGTTGATCAGAGGGAATGTCATGCAGTTGGTACAAAACCTAGGGTGAATTGTGACCCACCTCTGCAGTTTACCATTTTTCTGTTCTCTGAGGAGGCCTAATGCCACAGATCTCTCGTTTTGCTGTCCTTCACTCTTTGGGGTTAAGTTAAGAAAATTGTCAATTATGGTTTTATTGCTGGATGAGTAAAAGTAGCTTTAAGGCACAATCACACTAATATTTCCAGTTTGGCAGCAGCAATATGACAGGGTTTGTTTTCAGACAACAAAGTGATGTATGTTTGCTTTCATCCACCTCAGAGTCAGACTGTGTTGCGTAGGGGTTCTACTAATTAATGAAGACACCCTCTCATCACATAAGTTATCAAGTTAGGGAGAGTTCATGTTTTGGATTTATCTGAAGACATCATTCTGCAAGCCTTAAACATTTTTTCCAGTTGGTTAAAAACAGAAGGTTTATTTCTCAAGGCTTCATCTGTACACAAACCATCTGCTGGTCAGAACCTTTATTGTTGGTTGAACTGCTTGTGATGACCTCTTTTCTGTCTAATCAGCAAGAATATAAATAACACCTTAGTTTGATGTGTGTTTTATATTTCTAATGTGTTTCTGATGTGTGGATAATGGTTATAAAAAAAACTGATGTCACGAACGCGGGGTGCTGAACAAATGAAGGTTGGAATGGAAGTACTCGCTGGGGTTATATTAACGTACATACAATATTTGATAAACACGGTCAAAATATCAAACCAGGTAACACAACAATAGACTCACAACACCAGACTGATAGAGGGAGTATATATATACATGAGAACATTAAACATGGCTGGGACATGGTTACAAAGGGGCAGGGTTACCAGTCGGACACAGCTGGGAACGTGTGGAGACAAGACCAAAACAAAAGTGCTAGAAGTTGGGAACATTGTTAAGATTGTGCTTATGAATTCTGGGGTGATGGTGACTTTGTTCGTTTTTTTATTAAGAAAAAATATTCATTGCACTCAACACTCCAACACTCAAATTACTGCACTGAAAACTCGAACTCTGCACTTTGAGGCAGTTAAATGCCATTTTGTGAGCTTCATGACTCAGGATGAGAGTAACCTACAGAAATGATACACCTATCATTAAAAACTAAAGACTTAGCCTATCAAACCATTGTAAAATATACAACTATGACTAGAAAAATGTCTCGCAAAATAAATTACTCTTGAATTCTAAAAATTAAACCAGCAAAGCTTCAGACCTCGTCAGAGACGTCACTCTCCCTAAACGAAGCAAGCCTTGATATGTATTTCATAAGAGTTCCTTGATTTCCTGACTCGTGTTGATGTCTACTAATAATAGGCATGACAAAGTTTCACAGCACCACTGTAAATAAGCAGGTCAAATTTGAACACATACTGATAGTTTAATACTGCCTTTTACTCGATTCAACTCACCCAAACACACCAATAATCTCTTACAACTGTCCTTTAACATTCAGTTCACCTAAAATCCTGCCACTCACTACCACTCAAACATGGTTGTTTTACATTTCCTCTACACCTAAAACAGTGGATGAAACTGCTGTACAATTTAAGCTGACACACAGCTATAAGCTGGAGAATAAACAAGTAAGTTGCCTTTTTGTTTCTATTCCACCTTGAAGTTAAATTCAAGTGCTGCAATTTGGTTTGTTACCATTAAAGTTAGTCCATCTTAAGTTCTACACCTGCATCATATTCATATTTGTTTGAAACTCAAACAGGAAATGAAACTCTGGCGCCTTAAAGTGAGCTCTGTGAGAACAAGTCTAGAGAGTGTAAATGGATGTGACGGTGATCACACTCCTCAGTTTAAAACAAGTCGACCTCACTGTAAAAAAGTGTTTGACCTCTTCTTTATTTTCTCTGTTACATTTCTCAAAGTGAATGGTTTCATGTTTTTAATTAATTGCAATTTTACACAACAAAAACTTAATCTTCAAAATATATACTTAGATTATTTATTTATTGGTGAAGTTGCAAACATTTGCATGAAAACATATTTGCCCCTGGGGAGCTGGCTGAGGTGTCGGGGGAGAGGGAAGTCTGGGCTTCCCTGCTTAGACTGCTGCCCCCGCGACCCGGCCCCGGATAAGCGGAAGAAGATGGATGGATGGATGGATGGCATATTTGCCCCCTGAAATTAATAAGACCTCTGAATTTATCATATTAGGATTTACCCCTAAAATGAATAACTTGAACTGACATCACCAGACTGGCAACCTCTACAAAATATCAGTTTAATCCAGTGCTGTAGACCAGTAGTAACATACACTTACTTTGACTGTGTAACTTGAATGGACAGAAGTATTATCTTGCTTGATGCAATGGTGCAACCTTATTCATTTAATTCATATTACACTAAGCAACTTTGTAACTCAAAGGATCCAGTGAAAGGTGAGTAGAATATTTATGTACAGTGAATACACTTCTTACTGACCACTCATTACATACAACTAAGTTTCATCAGAGCTTTCAGATGCAAGAGCTTTTTTGCAATGTGTGTCATCCTTTTTTCATAACAAGCATTCAGGTTCTGGCCAAGCACTAGATGTTTTTTGTTGGCAGACCAGTTCACCAGTAACACAGTGGCACTTAAAAAGTCTAACAATATGGATGTGTCTGACACAATCACATAAAGCTCAACATTCATTAACATGCTATACCATGTTGGTGGCACTGTTGTGCAGTCACTAATGGCCCTATGGTAGTTTATGCACAGGGTGGATGGTGGCTAACAATCAGTGATCATTTGAACAGATTGTTTAGATGATTATCCCAGAGTCATTTTAGTAACTATCAGCATTTATTTAAACCAGCATTATGGAGTTATTGGTATTTCTTGCTCCTTGCATCTGCCTACAGTTCTTCCATTATAACTACAGTTCTAAAAAGGACATGTTTTACACATGTATTACTGGACAATCTGAAAGATACAGAAGGTCACTGAGAGTAAAAAAAGCATGTGGACTGAGGAATGATTTTGAAGTCGTCTTTTGATGCTACACAATGTTCCTTTAAGTATAACAAGCATATCCATTGTTAAAAACACATCAGCAATGTGACTGTCTGTTACCACCTCCCTGTCAGTAACAGGGCTCTGGTATACTTTGAATGGTAAATAAATACAACCTAGCTTAATAATGGGCTGTCAGTCTAGATCTAGGTTTGACCTCTGCTCAGGAAATTGCATTTTGACTATATTTTGTCTTGAGAACAACTAGTTTTGCTTCTCACACTAAACCACACTGCATGTCAAGTAAACCCACAGTTTAGAATTTATATTTAGTTTGGGGAAGCTCATACACATTCAAAGTGTATTATAGCCAAAGTGTATTAAAGCCACTCATTGTCAGTGTTGTCAGGTGTTGATACTATAATGGGACCTTCAAACAAGCTATCTATATGCTTTACATCCGCATGGATGTCTGTAGCAAAAAAAACTTTTAACTGATAATGCATAATCATTGGTGCAACAGCTTAACTGTCACAATTGAACAAACATTCAGGTCTTTTATGTTCATATGTGTTCATGAACACTGCAGCATTCATCTGTCTGAGAGAGAGTAAGCCTTCATGCGGTGAGAGCTAACTGCAGGTGTTTCCTGTTGTAGAGAGAGAGAGAGAGAGAGAGAGAGAGAGAGGCAGAAAGCTTGTGGTAGAGTGTGCAAGTCTGTGTATGTGTCAGACCACAGTGCTCAGAGAAGCTTTATTGACCTATACTGGACCACAATGATGACAGCACACTATGATGACAGAGGAACCCCATAAACATCCCACACAGATGCTGAGAATCACAGATGATACTGTATCTCCCTCTTCTTTTTTAAAATGGACCAATTGCACCAATGGACCAATATTTTAAAACATTCACTTTTTAGCCCGTTGGTTTTCAGTGCATTCATCCTCTCACAGGAGCACTGCTGAGGTTTGAAAACAAATTTGCATCATTATTCTCTTTAGTTTAAATGTAGTTGATCAGCCAAGATGTTTGATGTCTGAAGTTTTTGTTTATTTTTATCTTTAGTGGTCACATCTTGCTAATGTTTGACAAAGTTATACACCAATCTATACAATGAACTAAATATAGTTCAAGTGATGGATCAGACCATTTGAATGTCATACACTATCAGGAACCCCAAAAGCAAGTAAACATGAGCATGGCTAATGTTTGCATTTGGAGCTGATTAAATACAAATAAGATAAGAGGGAAAAAATAGGCCCAATTAGATATTTCACTAATATATGTGTATAGCGCCGATTTAGTACACATATACTACACTGGGAGTAGGGGTTTGAGAGGGAGAAGTAGGTTCATTCACAACAATAATAACAAGAATTGCATAGGCCTGGCTTTAGAATTAATATACAGAGTTATATAAGTAGCTTTTGAATACACAGCGCAAACGAATTGTTCTTTGCACATAATGAGCAATATTTGCTCTCTTTCGTGAACTATCTGTTAATATTCAAATGATGTTACACAGTCCAACCAGGAAAGGGATATTATAATATCACAGTGCTACACTTTTTGCGCATTTTATGTTGCAGCCTTATTCCAAAATGGATTATATTATATTATATTATATTATATTATATTGATGGATGATGGACGGACGGACTCACAGCACTTAACTTTTTGCACATTTTGTTATAGCGTTATTCCAAAATTAAATTAATTCACATTCATTAAATTCATTTTTCCTCAACATTCTACATACAATCCTCCAGGATGTGAGATTTTTAATTGTTAATTTTTCTTGCAAATTTATTAAAAATAAAAACATACCATGTACATAAGTGTTCAGGTGCATCTTATTTCCACTGATCATCCTTCAGATGTTTCTACAGCTTGATTGGACACATGTAATAATTTCAGTTCATTAGACATGATTTGGAAAGACACACTCCTGTTTATATAAAGTCCCATAGTTGACAGTGCATATCAGAGCACAAACCAAGCCATGAAGTGTAAGGAATTGTCTGTAGACCTACAAGACAGGATTGTATTGAGAAACAGATCTGGAGAAGAGAACAGAAAAACAATCTTCTGCATTGAAGGTCCCAAATGAGCACAGTAGCCTCCATCATCCATAAATGCAAGATGTCTTCCTAGAGCTAGCCACCCGGCCTAACTGAATGATTGTGGTAGGAGGGCCTTAGTTAGGGAGGTCACTCTGATGAGTGGGACAAGCTCTTCTGGGACGGGCTCATTAATCTTCATTGACAATGTGATGCATGATAGCAGCAGTACAATGAACCCTGATGTCTCCAGAAACCTTTTGTCTGTCAACTCAAAGAAAAATGTAACCGAACTGATTATGAAATATTTCATTATGCAATAAGATAATGAAAGAAAAACTGCCAACACTACAGAGGAGTTCATCAAGAAGTGGAAGGTTTTTGACTGGCTTAGCCCTATAGAGTTGCAAAAGAAGGGAGACTGAAGGACGTAATCCCCCAAAACAAACACCACCTGAAAGAGGCTGCAGTGAAAGGCTGGAAAAGCATCACAAAAGAACAATGCAAAAATTGTGTGACGTCAGTGGGTCACAGGCTTGACTCAAGCAAAGGATTTTCAATTAAATATTAAGCCTTATTCATTTTAATCCATTTGAAGTTTATCTTTTCCAACATGTTTGCTCACAAGAAAAATGTATGGGTTTAGACAAATTGTGATATCTTCTGAACTGTGTATCAGATCCAGATGAAAACAGGAAACCAGATGGAAATAAAAGATGAAGAAAGCTGGCTTCACTATTCCAATATTCCAGGCGAGTGTAATTGACATCATTTCAGTCAAAGGGAAAAAATTCCAGCTATTAGGGACATCCTAATATGACCCCTCTCAAAATTTTCCAACTGCTCAAATTGCTTTGGAATTTCACTTCTCCAAGGCATACTTCACTTGCAGTATGCTACCAACACAACAGCATGATTTGCATGCTGTCAAACCACCTACCAAGTTTCATTCCTGTCATTTGATTCAATTTGGATGCAATGTTTTTTTTGAATGAGTGTATATATATATATATATATATATATATATATATATATACACACATACACATACACACACACACACACACATACATATGCATATTCAGAGTCAGTTTCTTCACATTGCACAATACTGATGAGGAGGTTTTGAAATTATGAGCATTTCAATAAGCCTTAAGCCACATTATCTTTTAGCATGTCCTACGGGGGTACAATCCAAACTATGGAGACCAAAAATACTGAAAACTACAGCATGTACAGTATATTGAATGTCAGCACTTCATATCAGTGACATTACAAATATCATTGCTCTTAGCTGTAAAAGTTACACAACCATTACATTAACTATGCACATGTTACTGAAACACCATAGAGGTAGCTCAAAGGCAATGAAAAATGTTACGCTGACCACTTTTTATATATATTGTTGGACTGAGTTCATTTTCATCATTACATTTGTGTACTGATCTCAATGTATACATATAACTACATATTTATTCATTTATATTTTTGGTTACACAGTTGCTGGTTAAAATAGACTCTGTTACGGTGCAAGTCACTTGCCACTATATAATTTGCATCTTTGCACATCTTTCTTTGCACTGAGGCTCATCCAGTTGCAGCTTCACAACAGGACTCAACATATTGATTCTTGTACTTATTTCTTTGTGTGTGTGTGCATGTGTGTATTTATTGTATTTTACAGTTGCATTTTACTAAGTTATGAATTATCTATCTACATCTAGTACATAAACTAAATCTTATTCTGACTCCACACTTACTGTAATTAAATTTGATTTGGTATTTTACACAACAGTTTTACATTAAATGTTTTAATAGTGTAAAAAAATGTTTCTTTAGTTGAGGGCACATTTACTTTACTCATATTATATATATAATTTCTGAGAGTGTACAATGTGGAGTTGACAGATTTAAACAAAACATTTGTTTTTCATTTGTGCAGTAAAATAACATACAAATATAAAAACAAGACAAATAAATAGAGATTTATGTAAATTGGTAAGGAAAATTAATTACTAGAGTACTACCTTTTCATCTCAAAAGATTTTGTTATCCGTGTTATCACTGTGCTGCTTCTGTACCACTATCACTGATTGTTAATATACATTGTAAATAGAAAATCACACATATTTACCTGGCTTAAAATCTACATATATCTACCCATTGTGTCTAAAACACTGGCAGGCCTATGATCCTCGGATGACGTTACAGTTTTGAAACCACTAATGCTATGTTCATACTTACTTGTGAAATTATTATTTTAACCTAATCAGCATGTGTATATCAGTGCACTGAACATATATTATTAGGCACACAAGGTTTTTCCTTGAGGTCTTTTTTAGGCTGTCCACTTAGGCTATATAATACATAATGTCTGACTGGGTGTCTGGTAAGATTCTCATTAAGATTTTAACTTGATCAAGTACAAGTGTTAAAATAGAAATGACTTTAATTGCATACGGACCAACTTCTTGAGTTTGTAGCATTTTTTTCGATTTAATTTGCATTTACCTAACATGAGTCAAATCAAGTTATATGTATCTATATAGAATATTTAATAAGAACAAACAGTAAATGACAACAAACTGTTAAATCTGCCATTGCACAGGTCTGACCAATTTACTGCTTTTAAAACATTTAGAATAAATATTGGTTGTTTATCTAAGGGCCAATAAAATGCCTGAGGAATTGACTGAAAAAAGTTACAAATTAAACCCAAAAGATCTTCTGCATATTTGTATATTTGGCTTTCTATAGAGTCTGAACTACTTGACCAAATACAAAGTAAAATTACATAAAATTATGCACTGAGAAAACGTCTTGAGATTTTGGCACAATGTTTATCATGTATGAAGCAGGATCCAGTTGGGTAGCCCTTCCACGTTTCAGCACAGAATGAGATCTCCAATCTTCAGTGAATTGCTTGTGACCTTTGTAAACAGCTATTGGCACAAAATTGTTTCTAGGAGTGAGTCGTCTTATCTGAAGGTGACCAAAATATTTCTGTGAAATCACATCAATCATATGGTCTCAAAGATATATGGTACTCATTTTCATAAGTGAAGCTTGAGTTCAGAAATTTCTTTTACAGATTAGGAGATATGGCATGGATTGAGATCAAAGAGTCGCCGGCGGGTTCGTTTGCGGGCCTGGTTGACGGCTGTGCGCACTGCACATTCAAAAACCTGCTGTACTCCACGATTGCTGAGGGCTGAACACTCCAGGTAGCCTTTGGCGCGAATCTCCTGGGCCACCCGTCTGCCTTCTGAAGCAGATGTACAGTTAGCACGATATGGTCCCATCTCACGGTGGTCTGTCTGGGTCGCGACCACCAGCACTGGGACACGGGGCAGATATTCCCTGATCTCAGCAATCCATTTGTGCCGGATGTTGGCCAGTGTGGAGGGGTTTGCCACCGAGTAGCACAGCAGGACAACGTCAGCCTGTTGATAAGACATAGGCCGGATCTGTTGGAAGGTATCATTTCCAGCTGTGTCCCACAAGCCCAGGCTGATCTGAATACCATCCATGAAGACATCTACACCAGTGTTCTCATAGACTGTGGGCCTGTAGCTGTCAGGGAATGTTTCAGAGGTGAAGCGCACAAGGAGCGCAGTTTTACCCACAGCGCAGTCACCAACCAAAACACATTTTACAGATGTCTCAACCAGCCCATTCATGATTGTGTTACTATGAAGGCTTTATTAAGCTTCTGCTTGTAGTCCAGATTATGTATCCTCAAGGGAGCTGTGAGAATACTAAAGTCATCTTTGTGGTCATGGAAATTTTCCACTACCAACAGTAAATTAAAGTCTGACAGGCACTTTGTAATGAAACTCAAAAACCTTTCCTTCTTCAGATGTTTCCACAATTTTGTAAGTCTAGTGAGGAAGAACCTTGTAAATTAACACTTAAGGAACTGAAATTGTTTGAAATGTGGGGGATTTCTCAGGGAGTTGTCGTCATCCATTAATGGAAAAGTCTTGTGCAGAGTTGGTTAGGTCTGTTGTAGTTCCCCTTTACTTTGCTCGTTTCACAGTCCTGTGTCCATGATAGCTTCGTATTGCTGTTTTCGCTAGATTAACACAAAAAAATGACATTAATATGCATGACAGGCATTATATGTACAACTTGCCAAATGTACAAAAAAAAATACGATTCCTAAAGCAGAGACAAAATGTGCTACTTTCATGTCTTGGTAACAGTCAAATGGCTGGGAATCAATTCAGTGTTCTTTTCGCTGTGGGCTGATTTGAAACATTTGCTTTGACTTTGGCAGGCCAAGAAGCAAGCTTCAAAAAAAGAAATTATAATTACAAGACCATAAAGACTTAATGTAATCTAATTATTGGCTTTTTGAGACAAGTGTGCTTATCTTTGTTACAGTTACATCATATAAAGAAATGCATTGAAAGTATTTCCTATGGCAAGTGAACATATGCTAGAGGTGTGGCAGAAACAGATTCAGTCAAATGCTGCTACTTATATATGTTAAAAATGTGAAAAGAATGTCAAAATGTAGGTCCTCACTGATAATATATGATCATAAACAGGGATGTAGATGAACGTTTAGCAGCTGTATTTACTGGCCAATCACGGAAGAAGCTTTAGTCATCTGCGCATATTTAGTTGAAACAAATTTGATTCTGAGAACTAAATGGTCAATAAAATACCTTTGTTTATCAGAACTCTTGAAACAACTGATGAGTGCACAACATATATCAACATCCACAGGAATCTTTGTTAAAAGCAAATGTATCTAGTAAATGGGTTCTGATAATATTTTAAAAAGTCTGTGTTTTATGGGCTTTTGGCTCTACAATGATGTCAGAAACACACACACAGTTAAATGTTTGCTCTTTTTCCTTTGTGGGGAAACAAATGACAAAGCTATATGATTTGGTTTGGCGTATGTCTTTTTCAGTTCAAGAATATGAGCATAAAACACAAATGGGTTTTCAAAATTCTGTAAAACATCCTTAAAATACTTTTTTTTACCAAACTGAATTACCTATTTATCTTACATTACAGCACATACATGTTCTTAAAGAAAATATAGTGTATATTGAATCCATTTTCTTTTTTGTCACAGTAGGCCTCTGCTGATATTTTGGCAAGAGCAAAAGGAATACAACACAATATCAGATAATAATGAACATTTATCTTTAAAAAATTCATTATTCAAAAGTTAGTAAAAATAAGTCACATAAAAATCAAAACTCACCAATTCCACTTTCAAGAGTGTTTCAGACGAATATGAGGTGGAAGGTCAAACCATGTACTTTGCCTCCTTTGTATCAAAATATGTATTCAGAAAAGAGGCTGCTCTAATATCTGATATTTAAAATGTTGAATTCATAAGGTATTATCAAAATTCTTCCTTAAAAGTAGATGATTTAGAAGGTCTCAGAAAGAGCTTGCAGAACAATGTGGCATCCTCCGCTAAGGGGAAGTGAAAGAAGGAGCAAAGTTCTTTTTTGTAAATCATGCATGACACCTCCCTGCATCCGCTCTCTCTGTGTTTGTGTGTGGTGTGTGTGTGTGTGTGTGTGTGTGTGTGTGTGTGTGTCTGCAATGTATTACATATGCTGTCTATAAACACTCGTGTACATTTTTACAGTGTACACTCCACTAAGCTTTACAAAAATAAACATGCAGGCGGTAACTGAGTGTTTTAACTCACTAGTTTTCTGCAAAACAATGAATATAGTGATTTAATGGCTCCTCTGGCAACGTTGCCTATTGAGCTATAGTTGCCCAAGTCTGATTTTTATGTTTGGTCTGCAACACAAAATGAACCAAGCATTGTAAAGTAGCAATAGCAGTACTAATTCAGTTCATTTAATTAATGTTTCGCAATACAACTGATTAATGGGTCACTTTCAAGGCACCATTAGAGAAAAATGTAATACTTGTTTTTAACCACCAGAAGTGAGTGCTATATTATTTGAGCAGATTGCATTTTCAAATGAATGTTTTTTTTTACTGAAATGTATTTGTATTATCTGGAATAAAGATGTTTAAGAAGAGCTATATCATCAAAAAGCAGAGATGATATCCTGTGGTTCCCAAACTGGACTCCCTCTTGCCCCTGTCTGCACCTAGAAATTCTGTCCATAAAGATTATGAACAGAACCAGTGACAAAGGGCAGCCCTGCCGGAGTCCAATATGCACCGGGAACAGGCCCAATTTACTGTCTGCAATGCGAACCAAGTTCCTGCTCCGGTCGTACAAAGACCTGACAGCCCTTAAGAGAGGGCCACGGACCCCGTATTCCCGGAGCACCCCCCACAGAAGACCCCAAGGGACACGGCCGAATGACTTTCACAAATCCACAAAACACATGTGGACTGGTGGGGCAAACTCCCATGAACCCTCGAGCACGCTCTGGAGGGTGTAGAGCTGGTCCAGTGTTGAGAAAACCGCATTGTTCCTCCTGAATCCAAGGTTCAACTAACAGCCAAATTTGTCTCTCCGGTACCCTGGAGTAGACTTTCCCAGGGAGGCTTAGAAGAGTGATCCCTCTAAAGTTGGAACACACTCTCCAATCCCCCTTTTTCAACAGGGGAACAACCACCCCGGTCTGCCACTCCAGGGGCACTGTCCCCATCCGCCACGTGATGCTGCAGAGGTGTGTCAGCCAAGACAGCCCAACAGCATCTAGAGACTTGAGATACTCCGGACAGATCTCATCCACCCCAGGGGCCCCACCACTGAGGAGTTTGCAGACCACCTCAGTGACTTCGGCCCGGGTGATGGGCAAGGCCACCTCAGAGTCCTCAACCTTCTACATTGGAAGACGTGATGGTGGGGTTGAGGAGATGCTCAAAGTATTCCTTCCACCGCCCAAGGATATCCCCAGTCAAGGTCAACAGCTCCCCACCCGCACTGTAAACAGTGTCGGCAGGGTACTGCTTCCCCCTTCTGAGGCGCCGGACGGTTTGCCAGAATCGCTTTGGGGCCGACCGATAGTCCTCCTCCAAGGCCTCCCCGACCTCCTCCCAGCTCCTGTTTTTTGCCTCCTTAACCACCCAAGAAGCAGCACACTTAGCCGCCCAGTACCTGTCGGCTGCGTCGGAAGACCAAGAGGCCAACATGGCTCTTCTTCTTCAGCTTGACGGCATCCCTTACTTCTGGTGTCCACCACCGGGTTCAGGGATTGCCGCCACGGCAGGCACCGGCGACCTTACGCCCACAGCTCCGGACGCATCGATGATGGAGGCTGAGAACCTGGTCAGAAGGTCTCCTCTGGTTTCCTCTGTGGGTGGTGGGCCCACCAGAGGAATGGCCCATGTTGCCTCTTCGGGCTGGGCTTGGCCATGGCAAAGACCTGGCCACCTGGCGCTCGCTTCAGTGACCCAACCCCAGGCCTGGCTCCAGGGTGGGTGCACCGTACCAGGCGACATTGCGGGGCCTTTATTATGATCTTTCATTGGGGTTTTTGAACTGCTCTTGGTCGGGCCCGTCACCTTGGACCTGTTTGCCATGGGAGACCCTGACAGGGGGTAAATAACCACCGGGCAACATAGCTCCTTGGATCATTCTGGCACTCAAACCCCTACCACGGTAAGGTGGCAGTTCAAGGAGGGGTACAAAAGACCAGGTGATGCAAATTTCAAAGTGCAGTGCACGCAAGATGGACCAGGAATCTCATAGACCTTTTGCAAGGAAGAATGGATGAAAATGCCTCAAACAAGAACTGAAAGGCTACAACTGAAAGGCGTGTTTACAAGCTGTGATACTTCCCATAGGAGTATGCTACTAGGCGCTACTATGTACTAACCATTCAGGGTCCCCAAGGTTTTGTTTCAGACTCTTGAAATTTTTATTTTGAAATGTAAAAGATTAATTTAATAAATAAATAAATAATTTTATCTTCAGCTGGCTTGACTGCTCACAGTAACAGTAATTTTGGGTTGTCAATTTTATTTGCCACTGTATGTGTCTTTCAAATTTTGAGATGATAACCGACTGTTATAGCAATTTACACAAAAAATGTCAAAGCCAAAATTGTTTGATAATTGATAATTTAATATAACAATTGTATAGCTAATAATTCTGCAGTGTGCATAAAGACCCATTTTTTGTGATCAGACATAAATGCAAAGAAAAATTTACAATAAAATTAACAACTTTTCTTGAACATTGCACTAGCTGAGTAAGTAGCACTTTTATGTTAATTAGCCAAAACTCCCCAAATAGCCAATAGCATCCTCAGAGGCCAAATTGTTCAGCATGTTTGCTGAATAAGTCTTTAAATTTTGTTCAATTGGCAACTTTCATTTCAAAAGTTAAAGCTGATAGTTATAGTATAGTATATATTTGGCTCCAACTGAAATGCATAAATTTGCACATGGCACCCATATTGTTTACAAAAGATAGTTGTTATGGTTCAGACTCAGCTGGATATTTTCATTGCAAACCTCCTAATAGTTCTTTGCAAAAGTAGGTTAAGACTGATTAGGCTGACAGTTACTGTACATACACACCCCACCTTACATAGTCATGTGTGCACCATTCCACTGTGCAGTGTTATCTTTAAAAGTCATAAGGCAATCTTATCTTAAACATCCTGACATATGCTACAGAACACCTACTGAAGTCAGATGACTTTGGGGAAACAAGTGCTATGAACTAATTCAGTGGCCAAATCAGCAAATGTACTTTGGAGAATACTGCTTTTAAAAATTACCTTGTACACTTTGATATATGGACTCAGACATGCCCTTGTATTGTTTTCTAGCTCTCTAAACATCCTAGAATATTAAATGAATAAAATATTGATAAATATGATTTTGAGCAAAAAGAAACAATCACAAACTACAACCCTGAAAACCACAAGGCATTACCTCAATTAAACAGTCTCTACAAGTAATTTAAAGTGGCTTTAGAAGAATGTGACAGGAAAAACTGGTGTAACATCAGGTCTAAAAGCTGGAGAGCTGATCTAGAAATGTTCAGCTATTGCCCTCTGGTGGAGTACAAGATCATTCTCAGCCACTTTTTCCATTACACCTCTGACCTTTGCAGCTTAAAATTAAGAGTCAAAAAGCTGCAGAGTTATATTTTCCATCCACCAACATGCTATGCAGAGAGTAAATGGGGTATAAACAAACAAAAAGTAAATTTTATGGTAAACCGACATTTTAACCCTGCATTACATAAACAATAATACAAACAAAACTATTTTATATATTTTTTTTATATTTCTCTTTATTCTTATTTCCATTTGTTAATTAAACATCAAATTGTAATACAAAAGTAATCTTATAATATTCAAAATATATACAATTTCAAAATAAGTGAAATTTTTAACATGGCACATAGCACTTCTCTCAAAGTTAAGAACAAGAAAGCTGGTTAGAATAGCAGCATTAAGATCAATACAAGAGTTTTTGCATCAAAGTCCTAAAAAAGATGCATAATTTTACATTAAAGTTATGTTAAAACTACAAAAATGTGGTGTTTCAAGATTTAAATCAGGTTCAGTATTCATAAAGCATTCAAAAATAGGTGTTGCACTTATAGACTTATAGCAGAGGACATTTTTCCAGGCCTAAATAACGGACCTTTAGTACAACCTAGAAGCAACATGCTCGATACAAAAAAACCTAAATTGGTCCTCTATTTTCAAATTCTTTGAAGGAATAGCCCAGTGATTTTCTTCAGGAAATATTGCTTTCTGACTTTCCCTTCAGACATTGATTCAGTACAATGCGCCCTGGACACATGAATTACCTGCAGTGCCACTGTGCCCCTCCCCCCTTCAAACATAATAAAAACCTTACTTAGAAGTAAGCAAAATCATACACACCAACACCCCACTGACTATTCCTTTAAGAATATGGGTCCATTAAATGGTCAGTGCCAATGTTGAAATTCTATTACTATAAAACACCTTTGTACCTTAATGCATTTTTCCTGATTTAACTTTCTGCTGGTATACAATACCACTGCTTTAAGATCACAGAATATATCAAGATAGTAACTTTTAAATAAATAAAATTATGAAGTAGTTTTATGTATGAATGGTGGACATATTAAAATAAGAAAATCCAGCCAACAAGTAATTCTTGCTTAATTTTGCGTTCTTGGTCCACACATATTTGAGTGTAAAAAGACTGTGTGTGATTATGTATATATAGACCTGGTGAACTGAATTCTTATAAACAATCACTATATTCAAAGACAATATATACATCCAGAATACACATTTATCCAGGTGTAGAGTGTATTGAGAGTAATCTCAATACACTTTAAACCTGGAAAAACATGCATTCAGAAGAGAAGCAAGAAAGAAAGAGAAAGATGCAAGAGCTATGTGACCGAGAGACCATGAAAGAGGAGAGAGAGAGAGAGAGAGAGAGAGAAAGAATGAGAATGTAGGTAGAGGTATTATAGCAGTAATATAAAATAAAAACTTTCTTTTCAAAACAGCTGCTGTAGAGCTGGTCAGTGCAACGTGACAAGGATCAAACCACGTTTAGGCTCCAAGTACCTGAGTGGGGAAGGAGAAAAGAGGGGAAAAATATTGGGAAGCAATGAATGGTTTATATCATTCTGAGTTGTAAAACATTTTTTATCTCCAAATACAGTCAATCAGTAAAAACATGTTTGGTATCAAATTAAGCAATAAGTAATCTCAAACAGACCTCATGTAGTCATCAAAACTGTGGACAATGGTCAGAAACTGGCCGCATTAACTTTGAAAATTAGCTTTAATGGACTGAAAACATTTATTATTAGATATGTCTGCATAATTCAGACATAATTGATACAAATCATTTAGTTAAACAGAAATGATTATAACTGTCCATAAACTGATGGTAAAGTTGAATATATATAACTCAGTCCAGCTAAATTAGAATTAGAATATGTAAATTGTATCTGTAAAATTTGGATGAAAACAGAGGCAGAAACACCTCCTCCTTAAATCAGCCTTCTCCTCTTCATACACAAACTTTCACAGAAGCCTATCGCAAGAAAAACTGCTGTAGCCGCTTCTGGATCCTTCCTGTCTCCATGGGACACACTGAGGTAAACTATGTGGCTAACCTGAGTGAAAGCACACTGTGAGTAAACAGAAGTGACATATACTGATTCTGAAGGGTGTCCCAAATGCACTGCCTGATAAGGTACCTTGTCAGTTACAATACTGCCTTATGAGAGAGCTGATTTTGAAGGCAATGACTACATGGGCAGCTGCCTTCAGAATGGAACACACCTTACATCTGGAGTAAAAAGAATATTAGCTGAACCACGACTGTGTAAAGCCACACAGCTTTAGTGTACATACCTGTAACTTTGACTTTTGAGGTAGTCCAAAACAGCGGGCCTGATACGAGCAATGCCTCCTTGGCTGCGATTGCCTCTTCCTGTGATGACTGAGAGCTGGGGACGGCACAAACCCTGCTGCCATTCTAACAGGAAACGATATGGACAGTCAGAATACAGTGCTGATACCACCAACAAACCCTCAAATCACATGTAAACATCATAGAAACACTTGTGAATATCATTTCAGTACTACATACAAGAAAAGTCCCCAGCAAGCCCATGCTACACACAAGGCCTTTGCGGATTTTTTATGTTTTTTCTCAAGTAAACACACTGTTTGTCAATGTTATTGTCAGTTAGACAATATCATTGCTCATATGTCTTGTCCTGCTCAAGTGTTATGAAAACTTTGCTTTTCAACTTCACAAAATTCTGTAGGTCAAATAAGGATTAACAATATTCACAAAAACAGACATTTGAGTCAACTATATTCTGTTCCTTTATGATAGATTCACAGAGTTAGACATTTATTATCCATGTCAATGAGTTTGTATCAGGTCACAATGACCGACAACAGAACAATTTAGGTTAGTACTTCAAAAGAAGTAGTAGTTTCAAGCAGTAGTTTACAACACATAATTATGGATGCATATATTTGACAAATATATGTCAAAGAATACCAGATTCCCAGATTTATTTTTAAATTATGCAAATCAAACCTAATTTATTGTATATGAATATATGAAAAATCTATTAATTCAGATTTAGGTGGGCTTATTGCAGGCTTCTCCCATATTGCAAAAGAAATCAATAAGCCAAAAATGACTGTGTTTAACAGACTTTATAACATTTTAAACACAATGTAAAGTAATACATTCCTCTAACAATTGCAGAACATTAGTACAATCATATGAGTATATTTCTTAAAACTTACGTGCAATTCCAACTATTTAGAACCAGTTTCATAAAAATCACATTCATAATCATAGTGAAGTAATTTTACATGCATGAAAATGATCTTCAGTTGTTTTTTTTGCATGTTTGTTACCTGAGGTCTTATCAGTGAGGACCTGTTGCAGGTGATGCAGGGCTTCATCAACATGCAGTCCGTGAAGATCAAGAACATTCTGTGGCAGAAGTGTAGTATTTACACGTTCAAATATTTGCACTGCTGCACGATGATTCGCCTCCCTCACCTTCTGTCCATGCAAGTGCCCCTATTCACATACACCATACAAATCCACACATAGAAATAACCTATAATGTCACATATGTATGGTAGAGCAATGTTTTCAAATTTTTTAAAAACAATCAAGAAAAATGAATGGATATTTTTATCACAGTGCCACCCAGGTGCCATGTCTGCCAACCAAGTCTTTGCACATACAGCAAAACCAAGCCATGGTTCACAAATAAACTGAGGCAGCTTAGTCAGTTCAAGGCAGATTCCTATAGGAGTGATGACCAGGCTCTGTACAATCTCTGTACAGGTCAGCAACACACTGACAAAGGAGATCTTGGTGGCCAAAAGAAGCTACACTAAAAAGCCCAAAAACAGTTTTTCAGTCAACAATCCTACATCAGTCCAGGACTTCAAGACATCATAGACCACAAAAGATGATCACCACCTATTGAGTCAAACCAGAACCTGGCTGATGACCTGAACAACTTATACTACAGGTTTGAGGATGACACATTAAAGGTCCTCGATCACCCCAGCTCTGATTAATTAATCCTACCCTCCCCCACGACTCTTATGCTGCATTCAGAATATGTGGAGTGGATGTGAGAAGGCTTTTCCAGAGACAGAAAACCAGGGAAGCTCCAATGACTGCACCTCCCAACAACAATCTGTAAAACTTCTACAGTTTGCAGACAATTAGACCCATTCAGGATAGTAAAGCTGCAAACAGCTGGTGCTCTGCAGTCAGAACAACTTGGAGCTGAATACACTCAAGACATGACAGTGAGTGAAAGTGGGTATGACAGTGGAGATTTCAGCACTCCCATCACTCACAGTATTCAACAGCCCAATATTCAACACTATGATGCTGGTTGGCACAGGCATCTTTCAGCCACAGCATCAGAGCTGGGGCTCTGGCACTTTCCTCCGAGCACGTTTGCTGTCCAGCAAGGATGCAAATGAAGGCAGTTCATCATATGAATCAGAGGAAGGATATGTTGGGAGCATTACATGTGAAAGGGGGAGATGTGAAGTGAGAGAATATGGAAAATCTCTCAGAAAATCTATCAGAGCCATAAATATGCACAAATATTGGCCATAACCAGTACAACAATCTGGAATGTCATGATGAGAAACATTGTCACTGTTGTACTAAGTAACAGATGTTGAACAGGTAAACCAAGGAAAACATCAGCAGTTATCAACAGAAATGTTGCAACAAAAGACCCTAAACAACTGTTTGTGACATCAGAAACAACCTCCAGAGGGCAGGAGTGAAGTTCATAAACAAAAGAACAGAGGCTTCACCAGAAGATGCAAACCACTAATTATTGAGAATAGGAAGGCTGGAATTGACCAAGAAGTTCAGAGACAAGTCTCAGAGCGTTCAGAGATAAAGTAGTAGAGCCTAGAGCCTACAGAATGCCTATATATATATATAAAATGGAAGAATTCCAATATAAATTCTGATTCCATACATAATAATAATCACTGATGAATCAATAAGAGACCCTAGTCCTACACATTATTTTATAAAACACTTTTTTGTGTTTGTGTCAGCATATCTGTGTGTGTTGAGACCTGCTGAGCATAAAAGCTGGCTACATCCTTGCGTCCCTGCCTGTGAGCTTCGGCAGCCTTATCAAAGCATTCTTGCTGGCGTTGTCTCTGAAGCATGGCTTCTGTGCGGAAGTCATCATACTCTGGATCTTCTGTGTCCTGGAACTGTGCTACTTTTGGCTCCTCTGTCTTCTGCTTCCACTTCTGTGAACACATGTAAAACAGCACAGGAACTCCACTCAGTTCACAGCTCCAAACTCACTTCACAAACCTATTATTTTTCACACTTTATAACCATTAAACCAATCAGCCTCCGTGATAACTAAAGCTGTGCCTAACCCCCGGCAGAGCTAATGCATGCTAAGTGCTACCAATTCCAAATGGATTAAAATAAAGTAGAAAGAAACTGGCACACTCAAAGCAATCTTTAAGTGATAACTAATATAAATGTAATATACCACCTATCCAACAATCACGCATTAAACAAAATACAGTGAACATTCCCATAGCCCAATTACAAACATTTATGGGGAAACAGGTCACACATGAAAACAGATTGGAAGACTGCATTTTAACTAACTAGCTAGCAGTGTTGCCAGGTCCTGTAAACATAAGTGCCAAGTATATTTACAGGTCCTGTAATATGCCACAGTCCCTTTATCAGTCAAGTTAATGACCATTTTCTTTTCTTTTCTTTTCTTTTCTTTTCTTTTCTAATGTTTTCTTCTCCTCTATTGACACACTATCAGGAATCAAGAGTTACAGTAATTTAATAGTTCAATTTTGAAAAAGACCCTCTCTCAACACAGAGTCTTGTGTATCTGTGAGGGTCCTACCCATAATGTGAAGGAAACTGCCTGTCTTTTGCAGGTTCTCCAGTCCACATCTATCTATGCATCTAAAAAATGTAAAGGTTTGAGTGCTGTGTGTACTTAAGCTGATATGGTCTTGACTAGTTTGTTTAAAATCCACTAATCTGTAAATGAAACCCACCTGAGCACAAGCTTGAATGAAAAAAAAACAAGACTCAAAAAACATCTGAGCTTTTATCCAAAGCACTATCATTAACATCATTAACAAGACCTTAATGAATGACTGTCTTGTGTACTCGGGTTAAAGTTCCATGTTAAGAAAGAGTGTCAAGAAAGCGTTCCCATGTGGTTGTGGTTGCATGTCCTCACCCTCTCTTTGCTTGGTTCTCTATAATTCTCAATACATTCAAAGGCAACTTCAGCAGCGACTACATTTTTAACAGGTTCACCTTCCAAAATCGTGTGCAGGAACTGCTTGGTCTGCTCCAGAGAGTAACTACAAAATAACAGAGAAAATACAGTGGATTCAAAAGTATCTTTTGGTCATGATGCCTGTTACTGTGAATAGGTCATGCATGTAGAAGTTTACATTTTTCAAAAGTTACATTCTTTTCAACATTTTCAACAAGATTTTTGTACAATTTTGTGGCAAAAAGCACCAGAAGACTTCACCTTACATAACTTTTACCAAGGTCTCAGAACTTAAAGATTGTGAAAAAGTCATAGCCCTGAAAATCTTATTATTAGGAAAGGCCCCGACAACCATCTAGCATGGGCTCACCTAAGTAGATGTGTAGCACTGTAAACAAAAAAAAAGCAGGAGAAAGTTCTAAGAAAATAGCAAACCCTCAACACTTTTAACCACATAAGACCTTGAAAAAGCCGTTTCTGGAGTTGTGGTGCCATGTGCTACTGTCCTGCAAGAACTGCACAAATGTCACCTTCATGGAAGGAATTCTTTCCTGCATCCTCTCCATGAATTGCCTTCTGACCAGTTCCTGAATACCTAATTAATGGGAAACAGAGTGTGTCTATATCCTTACTTGTGTTCTCTGAAGATATCCCTGAGAAAATGTCTGTCAATGGCAGGGTAGAGAATGAAGAGTTGTTTCTCCTTCAGTATAGCCGCACCATCTTTCTTTTCCAAGTCCCAGTGACTCATTCTAGACTGTAAACACAAAGCATAGTGTTTCAATATGGCTATGGTTCAGGGCACTTACAAAGCAGTATTAATATGTACAGCCAAATTACCACAAACACATTATTATATTGTGTTAGAGCATTAATCTTTTGAAGAAAAAAGCATATATTTGAGAAAGTATGATTGTTTCCGCTACCTTCTCCAAGCTCTCTTGCATTACTTGCTCCTCAATCATGATGTTCCTAAGAGACACTGGTGGCCGGGACACATTCCAGTGGTCCATAAATGGAAAACCTTCTTGGATATTTGTTTGGCTGCTGACTGACGAGTATCCATCTCCACCGATCAGAAAATTAGCAGCTGAGTCCCTCTGTTCAACCATGACCGGCTGTGTTTCTTCTCCCCAATGTTTGGAACCTGGGTAACAAGAGTGAGAAGCAAACAGTACAAGAATGGAAGGTAGAGCAAATGACCATAAATGAATGAAAACAGAAGGATCAATGCTTTACTGTTAAATATTAAAGCATCTTTAAAAAACATAAAAGCAGGATTTGACTGTTGTCAGTAGTTGAGTTGAGCTTACGCAATTGTTATCTATTGATATCTAGCTAATGACTCATTTTGAAAATAGTTTGAAATGTCATGTCAAAGGATTCTCAAACATGCTCTTCAAGGCAAAAAAAGGTTTTATAGGGTCAGATCAGGGTCAGTGTTCAGTTTTAGTTTTTCCAAAAATAACAGCATAAAAAGAATCATGTTGGGGATAAGAAATGCCATCAAAACATCCTCTAAGAGCAACTCCTCCCAGTGATTCAGGAACAATTTGGGAATCAACCTGGAGCATCATGTCACGAGGCAAAAGTGAAGACCAAGTGGCTTGGTAAAGAAACATTGAGATTTTGGGTCAATGACCATGAAACTCCCCAGATCTCAATTCCATTGAGAACATATGGTCAATCCTCATAAAGAGAGAGGACAAAAAACAGAAACTCTGTTTAGGCAAGAATGGGTTGCCATCTCTCAAGATTTCACCCAGAAGCTACCATCCAGCATGCAGAAGAATGAAGATGCCTTAAAAAATATGGGTCAACACTGTAAATCCTTTGCTTAAACTGGATGTATTTGTCAATAAAAAGGAAAATGCTTTGGGATGCTTATAGTTGAACTTCATTATATCACAAACATCAGAAAAAGTTTCTAAAAACTGAGGCAGCAAACTTAGTGAAAACTAACATTTGTGCTATTCAAGACATTTGGCTGCAAATGTACTCACAAACTCATTGTGCCCTTGTTATTTCAAAATAGTCCCCTCAATTAAAGGAGAGACTGAAAACTAAGAGACTGGAACATTTATGTCCACCAATTAATTTATTCATGTACACTTACTTTGTTGTGATAGCTGATATGACAGAACTGCTTGTCTATGCCTCTCCTACAAAAACAAACAAACAAAAACAAAAAACAACTTTTGGACACTTTTTCAATCATTGTCTGTAGAGAAGTATTTAAACGTAGCAACAATTTACAAATTTCCCTTTATTATTAAACCTTGGTTTACTGAACTACCCTTCCACAGTGCAGTTTAATGCATTTTTGCATGAATGCATCTCTCTAACTGTCTGTTTAGTGGATTAGTGATCATACATAAGATACAGTGCCTTGAAAAAGTTCTCAAACTACCCTTGAATTTATCCACATTTTCACACATTCCACTCACAAACTTAAATGCAATTTATTTGTATTTTATTTGAGATAGATCATCACAAAGTAGCAAGTAATTGTGAAATGAAAAAATTATGCCTGGATTTCACATATAAAATTTAATTATGTATGTATCAGTATTTATTTTCTCTCAAGACTTATTTGTGAAATGTGAACAGTGTGAGCAAAAAAAAGGGAGTAAACATTCCTATAACCCAGTATCATGGTCATCAGTCTGCAAACAATTTCATTGCATGGTTTGATAGTTTATTAGTTGTGTTTCGTGACCCTGATTCTTTTTATTCGTTTTATCTAATCATTTTATTTAGTTATTGAAATAAAACAGGAAGAAGGCAAAATCAATTAAAATATATAACCAAACTTCAGACGAAATAAATCAGATATTGTAAGTCACCTGGATGGTTTCTTTCCATTTCTGGTGCAACAGTTTGGCCAAATTAAGGTCCATCAGCACTGAACAGCCTTCTGGGGACAACTCACCTGTACACAAAGAGGAGAGAGACACAACAAGCACTTAAAATGCTTGCATTAATACTGACTAAACACTGATGGTCCTTACATACACTCCCTTCATTTTAGGAACAAATGGATATCTGGCTGTACAACTGTTTCTTGGCCAGCATATTTCAATTGTTGATAAATTAGAGTCTACACAAAAAGTCTATACTTTGTTGTTCATCACCATGACGTTAAACGTTCAGTGAGGTAAATTGTTTCAGGGAAAATCAAATCCACATTTCTCAAATGCAAACTTCAAATGCCACCTCTCTCTACTATTTTGAATAGTTTTAGGCAAACCTGCATGATTTGATCTGATTTGCATGTGACTGGTGGAAACACTGAAACTTTTATTATGTTAATAAACACTGCTCATTGACACCTTCAATGCAATAGATTTTTTTTTCTGTACCCTTCTCCAGATCTATGTCTCAATACATTCCTGTCTCTGAGGTCTACAGACAATTCCTTATGATTCATGGCTTGGTTTGTGCTCTGACATGCTCTGTCTACTATGGGACCTCATATAAACAGTTGTGTGTCTTTCCAAATCTTGTCCAATCAACTGAAATTACCACAGGTGTCCAATCAAGCTGTAGAAACATCTGAAGGATGATCAGTGGAAAAAAGATGCACCTGAGCTCAATTTTGAATTCCATGGCAAAAGCTGTGAACACTTAAGTCCATGTTATATTTTTGTGTTTTATTTTTAATAAATAAACAATTTCAAAGACACTTTTCTCACTTTGCCATTGTGGGGTATTGTGTGTAGAATTTTGAAGGAAAAAATGAATTTTATCCAATTTCGAATAAGGCTGTAAAAAAAGTGAAGCGCTGTAAATACTTTCTGGATGCACTATAGAATGAGTCAAAAGAAATAGAACACAGTTTATTTCAGAAGTTAAATGGAAAATGACATCGGAATAACGTCACTTGTTGCCTGCGTGGCCAGTAAACCGACACTGACTACCTGCACTGTCTATGCTAAGTTTGCTCATTAGTTGGCAGTGGGTTGGGTAGTGGGTTTCTTGTGACTTTGGGTGTCCTGTGGCTTTTGATTCACCCTCTATATGTCGTTTTCTTGGGTGCAACTGGGACCTTGAATACATAGTTTCATTCAAAACAGACTGACATTGCTCCCTAACGTTTGTCATATTTTCCAAGGGTGACTGTATATGTGAATAAATTTCCTGCTTTACTAAATTTGATTAAACTACACAAACCATGATCTACAGTACAGGCTGGTTACCTGGGGAGATCCCCACTGGTCCAAACAGTTCAGTCAGCTGCAGAGCAAGTTCTGTAGGTAGTTTGAGCTCCAATGTCTGAATGTCCAAAGGCCCATTTTTCCCCTGATGTCTTTTCACTTTTTCTCTATCCTTCATCTCTTCCTCCTTTTTGCTTTCCATATCAAGCTGAGCCAAGATTGTCTGAGTTACAGTGTGGACTTCTTTTTTTGTCACTCCATCATCATCATCATCATCATCATCATCATCAATCCACTCTTCTAGTCCTCCACAAAAATACTGGTCAAACAGCTCTCTTTTTGAGATATTTGTCAGTTCCTCTACTGGGCTCTGTGGGCTTTTTCTCCCTGACTCGGTGGAATTAGACACACTAGAATCCTGTTGTGTGCTTGAGTCTCCAAAAGCCTGGTCTGGGTGTGTTAAATTAGAAGATCTGGGCACACACTCAAGTATTGTAACTGTATCCTTTTGATCTTGCACTTCAAGTTCTAAACATTTCTTTTGATCTTCCTCTGAAGCATGGCTTAGTTCACTCTTTTCAAGCCTTACACCATCATCAGCACTCACACTTGAACTGCAGTTAGCACTAGTGCCTGCAAACTGTGCACCAGTGCACTCACTGTTAACCTGTTCCATTATTACTCCCATACTGGATTCCATCTTAGGCTCGGAAAAATGCTCAGTGACCTGACATGCACACAGTTCTACTTGATCAAAATCTTCCTCCTCAACAAAAGGAAGACCCAGACTGTTGTGTGCACCCTCCTGCTCATCATCATCAACCCTATAAAACTGTTCACCTGAATCTAGCAGCAAGTTGGTGGCCCAGTCCATGTCCTGTTGACACTTTTCATATAAGTCCTGCAAGGTCTCCATGGGGACATTTTTAAAATGTTGGCTGAGTATCTCCAAGCTCTGCTGTTTTAAAGGTAATTCTCTAAGTTCACTCTCTTCCACCTGTGAGCCTTTCTCATGACACACACGATAAGGAACCTTCTGCTTCCCAGGAGTTGTCTCTTCATTTGTTTTAGGAACAAACCGGAAAGGGTTTCCCTCCAATATAACCATGCCAGCAGCAGAGCTGTCTAGTACACAGCATTGCTGGTTAATTCTCCACAGCAGGGAAAAGTCCTGAGGTTCTGACTGCACTGAAGCACAGAGGCATGTTGGTAAAAATGGATCCAGTTGAGGTGAAGGCATTAGGTCTTGTAGCTGTGGTGAAGCAACTGGAGACCCTGCATTTAGGCAGAGTGAAGATGGACTTTGATTAGAGAAAGTAAGTGCTAGTCTGCAGGATTTTCCTGTTCTGCGACTAGACCCTTTCCGTCTCTCTTTGCTGACTTCAGCATTATGGTCAGCCTCATCTGTCAAACTTAAAGTTGTGTCAGGAGTACAACTGGACTTGTCAATCACCTCTAAATCCATCATCTGCACACCTTTTCTATCATTTGTTACAATTTGCACCTCTGCACCAGCCTCTTCGAGACTTGTCTTATTCTCATCTATTTTCAGTTCTTTGGGTGGGCTTTGAGGTTGAAACTCATCTTTTCCTGGATCACTGGAACTTCCAAACTTCCATGCAAGAGAACAGTCAGAAAGTGCCTTCTGGATCTCAGATTCAAAGCTTGACACCTGCTCGTCTCTAGCCAAAGGAGAGCTCTTAGATTCTTCTTCGTTGAAGTTTTTTTCTAGCTCTAGAATGTTCCGAAACTCAGTTTTACTTAGGATATTATCATCAGAATGTTCTACCAGTTTAGTATCAGTGATGCAGTTGTTTTCTACAGGGCTTGGTATTTCATCCTTTAGCTGTTTCTCTGTCTGAGTGACCAACTTCCGACTTCTGTGCCCACGTTGTCCAAGGCTTTCTGATGGCCAGTCTCCCACAAAATTTAGCAATTCATGTTTAACAGCACCATCATCTTCAGCACCCTCCTTTTGAGTGGCTTCCATTACAGCGTCATAGCCAAATTTACAGGACAGGCACTGATCGTCATCTTCATCAAATCTGCCACGAACTCTCTCTCTTCTTACCCGCTGACCAATCGATTCTGAAAATGGTACTGGTTGGTCGAGGATCTTCTCTTGCAAAACATCAGAGTTACAGAGATGGTCTTTATTGCAGTCATTAGGTTCCCAGTCCCAGTCAGATCCATGTAGCATCTCAGACTCTGTTGTATTAATTTGCTTCTCCATGTTATCCTGGAAGGACACACATTCTGCAGAACTGTGCAGTCCAAATTCACCTTCTGCTGTAAATGTTCTTGTAGAGCTATGACTAACTATCTGACCGACAGAGGAGACATCAGGAAGAGAAGAGGACAGGTGGCCACCAAACCCTGAGTCACCCACTAGGTCAGGACGACTTAGCCCAGATGTTAATGGCTGCCTGAAATAAAGGAGTTAAAAACTGATCACGCAGGGAAAAACATGGATACACTATTTTACATTCACACACAAGAAGTTCAAACAAACATGATTTTAAACAAAATTTGCATGAAAAAATGATTAAAAGATATGATTCAATGCTCTATCAGTTACAAAGAACACTAATAAACTACTACTCACTTGCCAAACAAACATCCAGACCAGTTACTCATGATGCCTTAGAATACTGTAACTACATATATTGCACCAAGTCAATGTGAATATGTACACTGACTACAGCAGAGGAAAGTAGGAGAGGCTCCAATTTAGAAGGATTGTGGATGGTATTATATATACAGTTATGTTTTTACAGTGTGTGTAACAGTGTGTGCAGCAGTTTAAAGCAAATGGATGTGTGAAAAGTCCTTGTTTAGGATGGCAAAGTCTTTATGGCTGACACTTGTGGTCTCCACGGAGATGGACACTGTGAGTAAGACTGAGAGTAACCAGGGTGTGAGGGGTCAGCCATGATTGTTTTCCATATCCAGTTGGACAGTTGGAAAGTGGAGAGTCTTGCTGATGGTTTGAGGTTTGGCTGAAGAATTCTGAAGGAACTCATCCTTCCCATTTTGCAATGTTATCAGTTTCACCAAAAGCCACAGAGCATGCTGTTACAATCACCAAGCTTCTGAGACTAAATGGCTCACCTAATTAATGTTTGCATGTTTTTCATCTACTAAAGATATACACTGAGAGGCCAAAAGTAATGGGACAGTAACAAAAAATGTCCCATGACTTCTGCCATGTCCCACGGGAGCTAAAGAATGCTACACTGCATGTGGGGTCTACTGCAGTAAATGTGATTCCTGCCAGAGACACATTTTGGTACGCACAGACTAATCTAGTCAGACGTTGCTAGTCACAAGCATTAAGTACTTGTTGATGGGCACTGCACTGTTTACTATGAGGGATAATGACTTCTATAGTATATTCCCAGTACACACAACAGATCTGTTAAATGCCCAAATGCCTGAACAACTTTGGAAATGGAATGGCCTAGTTCTCTGGCATCTACTATAAGGCTTTGCTCAAACTCTTATTCATGTTGCCTTGCCATGAGTTTGCTGGTCAGTATAAATCTCACTCATAAAATAACAACTCATAACTTATATAGTGTGGATCTTCTCAAGCCATCCCCTGAAGCAACACCTCATGATCAATACACATGCCATGATTTTCTCAGCTCATTCATTCATTCATTCATTCATTCCTGTAAAAGGCACTCACTGTGTTTTATCTGATTTAGACAGATCCATGTCCACACAAAACATAACTGAGGGTTTGGGCTGTGAAGCCATTATATTCTGGACAGATACATAACGGTCTTGATGTTCTAGCATGCGTCGAATCTTCTCTCTAGTTACTCCATGTTTAGTCCGTCTACAAAGAGAGAAAAGACAGAAAAATTGTTTCACAATCATTCTGAATTTTAATGTATCTATTCTGTATAACAATGTGTTTTGTTATAACAGTATAATTGAGCTGCTTTTTGGTCACATGTTAAATTTGGTCTTCAACTGCCATACTTCTCCAACTCTTTGGGTTTAGTTTTCCACCAGGTGTCTGGCTCACGAAACAGCACTTTATACTTATACTTCAATGCCTATGAAAACACAGGTAGAATGAGGTCAGTGCATGTGTGTCTGTCCTGCTGAATATACACTCCCCTCGTAAAGAATTGGAACAGAGAGGTCATTCCTTTTATTTTTGTTGTAGGAAACATTTGGGTTTAACCATAAAAGATTAATATTAAGATCAATATTTCATCTTTTATTTCCATTATTTTATTTACATCTAGATCTGATGCACAGTTTAGAAGAAAGCACCTTTATTCTGAACTCACACATTTTTCATGTGAGTAAAAGTACTGGAACACACTTAATTGGAATTACACTTAATTTTTGCATTCTTCTTTTATGATGCTTTATCAGGCTTTCACTGTAGTGTCATTCAGGTGGTGTTTGTTTTGGGATGCTCTACAGGGTTTAGAATGACTAGGCCAGTCTGAAACCTTCCACTCCTTGCCCCTGATGAACTGCTCTGTAGTTCTGGCAGCGTATTTTATAAGGTAATTTTCTTGCTGCATAATGAACGATCTCCCAAACAGTTTGGTTGCATCTTTCTTTAAATTGCCAAAAAAGTATCTGGAGACATCAGAGTTCATTGTACTGCTGCCATCATACATCATGTCATGACATTCCAAACGTTTATACTGGCTATGACCAATATTTGTACAATGGCTGTTCCAATTCTTTTGCTCACAAGAAAAATGGGTGGATTCCAATACTTTTGGAGGAGAGTGTATGTATAAAGATATTTGCACAACATTATGGATCTACTGTAACTGTGGACAATCACTATTGCACAAACACCAATTTGTCCTGTTTTTAACATTTGTGGTTTGGTAGCTGTCCTTTACATTGTGTCATAATATAATCATGAATGATCAATAGGAAATTATCTAAAACACCATGGAATAAAAACTGTTTACACTTCAGTGTTTTCAGTTCCACTCAAACTGTGGAAGCATCCCAAGATGGTCTACCAGATGCACTAAAACATTAAGGATTGAAATCTAAAATTTGTTCTTTATATTACATTTGTTCATGTTTATTTGTGTCTAGTGCATAACTCATTATGGCCCTTGTAGGCTCATTGCATTGACCACAATCACATCTTACTATGGTAGCTTGCATAAAGCTCCACAAAATTATGTGAACTTATGTGACTTAAAGGTGGTACTTAAAGGTTTTTGTATGATCATGGGTGGTATATGCTATACGAAGCTTGACAAGCACTGCTCTAGAATGATATGCTACGCATTCAAAGAAATTTTGAAAAGGTTATAATCTTATGGCAATTTTACGATCGTCACGTTGTAGAACATGTAAACAAACTTGTACTGCAAATCTACAAGAATTGCACATAGCATGTTAAAACATGTACTTAAAAGTGTAAAACATACAGAACGTATTTGCTTTTTATGACTTTCAAACACATGGCAAAGCCCAACAGTGAAAACATGATGTAAGATGATGCTGACTAAAATAATTTAAATGGTCGCTTTTTGGCTTACCATGGCAACATAGGGCTTCATCTCCCAGCACTGCATGTTGGTGTTGTCTATAATTACAGGACTATAGCCCTTTTGAAAAGCCTCATTTGCTGAAAATAAAGTTGAAAATCAATGTTAAAATTAAATAAAAAAAAAATTGTAGCTTAATCTTATAGTTAGATGTGTGAACATTGATCATTTATCTGATTGACTTGGTCAAAGAGAGGCACTAAGAGAATTTTCAATAGAATATTTAGTACATTAATAATAAATAATAATAAATAATAAATAATAATAAATATAATTTTTTTTAAACTGAGTAAGCTGTAAAAGCTGCTCTGTGACACTGATTGTAAAAAGGGCTAAACAAATACGTTTTGATTAGTACAGTACTTTAATACAGTATAGTACGTATACTAGTCATATTAATAAGGTTGTCCCGAAATAATTTGTTTTGTTTTGTTTTTGTCAAGAAACTCACAAACAGTATGTTTGAGTCATTCTTATAGAATCCATGCTTTGCACAGCTACTAATAAAAAGTTCCCTTTTATAGTGGCTACAACACAAGCCCTGAGCATGATTGATTCACCTGCATGCTTAACATTTGCAGATGTGTCCTTTTCATACAATTCTGCCCCACTGCAGCCTAAAAATCTATTTTAACTTCATTAGTCCACTGGACCTGTTTCCAAAATGCATCAGAACTGTATAAATGTTCCTTTGCAAACATCTTACAATTATTTTTTTAATTATTAGACCTATAAGTGAAAGCCCAAGACATGCCCATGGTTCTTGATAATAGATAGTAATAAAACAAATAAATGATCAGATGCACATATTTAAACCAAAAAGTAAATAAATAAGCAGTAGACAAACAGATGAGAAAGGGGTAAAATATATTATGAAATATCAATATACACCTCTTTTATATATGCAGTGTTTGACCAAAATATGATTGTTCTCATTTATCCTGGCCATTGTACATTCCAGAAGAGAGAATTTTTGAAGTCAACAAGAAAAGGACCATATGTCCATATCTTTATCACAGGACCAGAAAGTATGCATAACAAGAAATGCCCAAAACATGCAACAGCAACAGCTGCTGAATTGCATATATGACAACAAACATCCTGTGTAAATTTAAATTTTTACAAAAATTGGGATGTGATATGCATTGCACAATTAAATTAGGGGAACACTTAAATTGCACACTGGATCTTTATGTATGAAAGCTTAATGTTAAAAATATTTACTGATATAAAGTGGGTCAGTGTGGGGGGAACAGTGGAGAAGGCGAACGAAATGAACAACTTCTTCAATCGGTTCAACCAACCCATGCACCCCCCACCCTCTCTCACTGCATCCATCTCTTCCACTTCTGTCAACACATCCTCCAGCGGTTACGACAACATCCTCCTCATCATCATCATCATCATCTACCACAACACAGACTCCACTCTTCACAGCAGACCAGGTCAGAGGTCAACTGAGGAGGATTCACCCCTGGAAAGCAGCAGGGCCTGACAAGGTATGTCCTCGAATGCTGAAGGCCTGCGCTACAGAACTGGGTGAGCCAATCCAGCGTCTCTTCAACCTCAGCCTGCAGGTGGGGAGAGTGCCTACCCTCTGGAAGACATTGTGCATTGTTCCGGTTCCAAAAAAGAACCGGCCAAGTGAGCTGAATGACTTCCGGCCTGTGGCACTAACTTCTCATCTGATGAAGACGCTAGAGCGGCTCTTCCTCGGTCTCCTCAGACCCCAGGTGCAACACGCCCAGGATGATCTGCAGTTCGCGTACCGGGCAGGTGCTGGCGTGGAAGACGCAATCATCTACCTGCTAAACCGAGCCCACTCGCACCTAGATAAGGGGAACGGCACAGTGAGGATCCTGTTTCTGGACTTCTCAAGTGCTTTCAACACCATCCAGCCCCTTTTGCTTCAGGACAAACTGAACAGGATGCGAGTGGACCCATGCCTGGTCACCTGGATATCCAGCTACCTCACTGACAGGCCACAGTATGTCAGGCTGAAGGACATCACGTCTGACACTGTGATCAGCAGCACCGGAGCACCCCAGGGCACAGTGCTGGCCCCTCTTCTCTTCACCCTGTACACAGCAGACTTCTGCTACAACTCAGAACTGTGTCACATTCAGAAGTTTGCTGATGACACAGCCATAGTTGGGTGTATCAGGGATGACAGTGAGGAGGAGTATCGGAGCCTGGTGAGGGACTTTGCAGCCTGGTGCCACAGGAATCATCTGCAGCACAACATCTCAAAGACCAAGGAGCTGGTCACTGACTTTAGGAGGTCCAGACCAAAGTTACAACCAGTTCTGATCGAGGGAGATGAGGTGGAGGCTGTGGACTCCTACAAGTACCTCGGGCTGTGGCTGGACAGAAAGTTGGATTGGTCATATAACATCGACCACCTGTACAGAAAGGGACAGAGCAGGCTGTACTTTCTGAGGAGTCTACGGTCCTTCAACATCTGCAGGAAACTCCTGGGGATGTTTTATCAGTCCGTGGTGTGCTGGGGGGGCAGCATATCCAAGAAGGACACACACAGGCTGGATAAACTGATCAGGCGGGCTGGCTCTGTGGTTGGCACAAAGCTGGACTCTTTGGTGTCGGTGGCAGAGAAGAGGGCTCTGAAAAAACTGCTGGACATTATGGACAATGCCAGTCATCCTCTACACACTGTCATCAGCCACCAGAGGAGCCTGTTCAGTGAGAGACTGCTTCTTCCCAAGTGCAGGACCAATAGACTTAAAAACTCTTTTGTCCCGCACGCCATCAGACTGTACAACTCCTCTCTGGGGGGGAGGAGTGTTAACAGGAGGATTAAGGATGGGAGTAGGATCTGAACCAACTGAATCAACAGCTAACAGTAACCTGCAACCACCACAACACACTGGACTCTCTGTGCAATAAACAGTTTTCAAGTGCAATAATAATGTGCAATACACCCCCCTATCTATACTTTATATTGTAATATAGTCTGTATATTATATATTCTTTATATTTATATAGTGCTTACTTATACTAAATTATTTGTTTTCTCTGCCTATCTTCTGCATTCTGTACTTATGCTGCTACTGGAACCTTAATTTCCCTGAAGGAACCCTCCCAAGGGATCAATAAAGTTCTATTCTATTCTATTCTATTAGTTGAGAACAAAATTACAAGTCAATGGAAAAAAAATCATCAACCCATGGAGATCTGCACTCAAATTCATGGTGAAAAAAAAAAAATTTAAACATTGAAATCATAGGCTCATTCAACCTCCATGAATTTCATTTATGGTAACTCAATGTTAGTCAGTGGTGCATACGTCATCCATGGGCCTGTATGCATATCAGAACTGTATCAGAACTGTTAAACTCTTACCACACACCTTCTGCTACTTATTGTGAAATAATCACACATCATAAACAAGCAGTTTACCACTATGTCCAGTGCCAAGTCTGTCATTGAGGACAGTCTTTGGCCGTGTTGAATACACTAATACATAGTCCCAGAGGTTCTCCACCGGATTCAAATCTGGAGAATGTGAGGGCAAAATCAATTCAATCATCATCCAGGACTCCCTACACACACAGGCCATATGAGGCTGGGCATGGTCATGCAACAGGAGGAACCCAGTTCTGACAATATTGGAGGATTTCATCTCTGTATCCAACAGCATTCAGGATGCCATTTTCTATCAGGTTGAGGTTTGTGTGAACATTACAAGAATATGTCTCCCCAGACCATCACTGACCTACCACCAAACTGGTTGTGCTGAATGATGTTGCAGACAGTATAACATTCACCCACAACATCTCCAAACACTTTCACATCTGTCAGATGTGCTCAATGTGAACCTGATCTCATCTGTGAAAAGAAGTCCCGTTCCACCACTGGTGGACCTTCCAATTCTGGCAAATGCCAATCGAGCTGCATGGTACTGGGCTGTGAGTACATCTCCCATTAGAGGATAATCAGATTGTCTGTTGCTGACAATCTGTTTAAAGATATGCACACCAGTAGCCCACTGAAGGTCACTTTGTAGGGCTCTGGTAGTGCTCCTCCTTTTCCTGATCACACACAGTCCTGCTGCTTGGTTGATGCCATTCCACTGCCCTGTCCAGCTCTTCACATGTGTTCTGGTGTTTGGAGACCCTCTTGTAACAGCACAAATTATTGTGCCATCCTGGAAGAGCTAGACAACCTCGTGCTAAAATGACCATAGCAAAACACAAAACTTGAGAAGAATCAGTCAGAAAGGATAAAAGAGAGTAACTGTCTGTGGCCACCACCTGAAATACCATTCCCTATTTGGGCATTATCTTGATCCTGCCCCTTGATCCTCATCTGTTGTCACTTTCATTTGCATCAAAGATTGGGAACTTGTTTCACAACTGGGAACTTGATTCACAACTGGGAACTTGATTCACAACTGGGAACTTGATTCACAACTGGGAACTTCCTAACTGGGCAGATCCCTGTGATCATTTTTTAGCAGTGTATATGTTATCTGTGCAAACAAACAACTTTGAAAACTTTTGAAAGTTATAACGGTAATGACATTTTCTTCTGATTACACTTCTATGAATTTCATGTTTATGCATGTTTTTGCATAGTAGAATAGTGTATGACTAATCTAGAGTCTGTTAAATCCTCCTTAAACATCTTTCAAGCCACTTACAAGAGGCTCTCAAAGTTAACTTCTTAATTACATTATAAGCTGAGCACATTCTGAATAGGGGTGCCCAACCCACTGCTTATTATTAATTTTAATATGCAATATTAGTGTTAGGTGAATATTTTTGGACCTCCTGATTTGGACATTACCGTATGTGTTTTATTCAAAACACAGAAAGTCCACTTAAAATGACTGATTGTTTGTAATGCTTTTTTAGTGTGTCTGAAATACTGATAGTAAAACATCTGTAAAATTAAGCATGCAGCATGACAAATAGCAACATTTAACATGAAGAATTAACACAGGTTAATTGTTTCACCCTGTAGAACTCACCTCTCATGTGGTTCCATGCATGAGCCTCTCCTAGTAGGTCTGGCTTATAATGATATGCTCCGTTTTTAGTGAAATATTCATCTGTGCTTAACACCACCCCACCTGGGTTTTGTTCTAACATGGCACTGCAGAGGACAAGACAAGACAGCACAACTAGAGTAAAAGACAGATAATCAAAGAGACAATACTTCTTGAATACTAAGGTTTCAAAAAGATTCTTTAATGAATAGACTGACATGGTATATTTTATATTTTGCAAGGAAATAATCAACACTTACAACTATTAAAGCTTATGGGTACCATTGTAAACAAACTCACTATAGCTAATCAAACACACAAAAAAAAACAATATTCTGAAATCCCAGAAGTAGATAAGGAAAACCAAATTTGAACACCAAACCAAACCAAAACAAAATTGTCATTTTACAGTGAAAATAGAACATATCTTTGGGTGGCAAACTGACGTAAACCTTTGCTTTCCATAGCAGGTCCATAGCTTAACTACAAAAAACATTTTCAGTAATGTTGACTAGTCTACCAGTGTGGCGCTATGCAAGACGGCTGCCTTCCAGTCATGTAAGTAATGTAGCTTAACTCTTTTGAACCCCGTTTTCTCACTTTCCACATACTTTGCTCCTCTGTCGAGGACAGAGTGTATTCTTCCACATATCCTATGGATATTAATTAATTAATAATTATTAATTATTAATTAATTTCCCTGAGGGAACCCTCCCAAGGGATCAATAAAGTTCTATCCTATCCTATCCTGCATATCGGCTATCGGGAATTTAAGCCCATTTTTCTATACAAAAACAGCTTCAACATGGTTATGTTTGTTGGCTTCCTTCCAAGCTGTTTGCTTCAGGTCCTTTCACATTCTTTGTTAGAATGACTTGTATGCTTAGGAATTTTGTCATGCTGCATGACCCAGGTTCTTGAGATTCAGCTCAATGACATGTTCTGTGGTGTGAATTGGTTGAGTGCTGAGTGTGATTATGAAGAGAGCTGATTTTAAAGTGTCATTGGGTTTCCTGGGTATCATTCTTGAGTACACTTACAATGCAATATGTAGCTTCTTTTCATTAATTTATTTTGCCCCTAACATATGTCATGTTGGATCATTTTCCTCAATAAATAAACAAGCAAGTGTAATATTTTATTTGGTTCTCATTTCTGACTCTTAGGACAAATGTATGCAGAAATTGTTTTATGTTTTATGCTAGGGAAATTTCAATTTATCATTTTCACTATATTCCACTTTTTCTGAGCGTACCACAGATATCATCAATACTAAAACAATGTCTACATGTTTCAGCATATTTTAACTATTTTTTAAATTAACATAAAAATAAAAATAAAGTAATGTTTGAGCAATAGCACAAACTTTGGGCTTTCCATTTTTGTAACAAATGTGTGAGTTGTAATTTTGTAATGGAGAAAAGCCTTATATTGTATAGATAGCTAGATAGATAGATAGATAATTTTATTGATCCCTTACAACCCCAAAGGAAAAGTCCTATCCAAGCAAACATGCTAGTTGCAATACAGTCAATATAGGCTGTATTACATTCCTTGATAACACCCAAAAGACACTCAAAACAGCACTTTGACAGAACTGATCAAAGTAACATATGTGAAAAACAAACACATACATATTTACCTTGCAAGTGTGGTTTTGCCTGATCCTGGAGCACCTCTTAGCAGCACCAGTACTGGGCCCTCAAGTATTTTTCTACTCTGAGGGGGAAGAGTCCATGACTTAGGAATGGCAGCTGCATGTTTTTGAGGAGCTTTACTCACTGGCTTGCAGGCAGTGGTGAAAAGATGGCCATTCCAAGGGTTAGGGGCTTTCATTACAGGTGTAAACCCTGGACCACTCACACGGGGCTGGAACTCTGGAGCCTGAATGTTCCAGAACATGGCTGGTGTGTGCAAACTTTCAGGATGGGCTGTTAGGTCTGTACATTGTGTTTCAGGTCGACAGTATGCCTTAAAGGCTGAAGGCCTTGAGTTGGAATCTTCTGTCAAGTGACTAAAGTCAACAGAAACATTGTTCTCTTTAGGACAAGATGCACCTCCAAAGCCAAGCCCATTTACTGATGATGTCTCTTGGCAGACCTCACCATGCAGGCTGGCAGTGGAGTCAGAATTCAAAGATCCAGATTTTAAATTCCTTTCCACTTCTAACTGTTCCAGCACCGACAAGGTCTTGTGACAAGGATCAGTATTTTGAGAAGGAAGAGAAGAGAGAGAGATGGAGGACAATGTAGGTCGGCTGTCAGGATGACTCTGGAGTGAAGTTAAAGTCTCCAATTCCTGATCAATAAGAGAATCAAACTCTTCTGTTAGATGTGTTGTTTCTGGGCTGTGATTCTGCCTTGTTTCTATGCTGTCCGGCACAGTGAAACCCTCCAAAAAACCCTTGTCTGTTTCTGTCTGGTTTGTACAAGGTTGCGGGTCCAACAGAGCAGCTGCCATCTCAAACCCTGAAAGTGGTGGAGTAGTCGAGGTTTTGCCTTCAGCAGCATCAGACAATTCAAGTAGAGAGTCCATTGCATTGTCAACTGAGAGCAGAAGCCATGATAGCAGTGAGAATGAAAGAGATGGAGAGGTTGTATATAAGGAAATGCACAGATTTTTAAGAAAAGACACAGAGATAGAAAATACCTCAAACATAGCAAGTAATACTTTAATGAATATACTGTAGGTTAATTTCCTATAAAAGCATATCATATCAATTTCCAACACGTTTGCCCAAAACAGGGGTAACAGTGCTATACGAGTAACGGCACTAACAATAATTACCATTTTGGAAGATTTGTATCCAGCTATTACTGAAATAATAATAACACTTGGCATTTTGACTACATTACATTTTGCAACAGGAAAAAAAACAACATACCTTTCCCACATCTTGCATATTAATTTATACTAAGGTACTCTTGACACAATACACCAGGAAATGGCCACGTTTTTAGTTTTAGTTTTAAGTGTGATTTCAAATTTGAGAGTTAAACATTTCAGCGTTGATTATAACCCTCAAAGTGTGTTATTAAATGTGTTTAAAGTGGATTAAGTAGATAGAGGTATTCAGTGTTAGTTTAACACAACTGATCAGGTCAGTGTTAATCTAGCACTGTTCAACTCTGCAAAGACTCAATTCAACTCCACTGACCCTCCCTGCAAATTCCTCAAACACGGGGATCATAAATTCTGATAGTGGGGCACTGCGTTTGCCCTCTTCCCTGATTGGGCAGCTGTGGCCTGATGGTTAGAGCCAGCCTTGTGACTGGAAGGTTGCCGGTTTGAATTCCACAACAGGCAAGGCATGACTGAAGTGCCCTTGAGCAAGGCACTTAACTCCCCGGTGTGCGAACTCACTCGAGTTCGTCACTGCGTGTGGATGGGTTAAATATTTACATAAATTCATGGAGATGATTGAATATGAATGAAATAGTAAAACAAATCAGAGCAGTTTTATTTTTCTATTATCTTAGAGAAAAGTTATTTTAAAGGAACTCTGATGTGGTGTTAAATGTTTACAATTTTTGAAAGGATTGATTTTACTCTGTAGGAGTTATTCAACAATACTCTTTTTGCTGCGCAGCTTCTACCTTTATAGTATTCTTTTCAAAAAGGTGAAGAACTTTTACAGTTAATTCATCAGTTTATTGTGTCTTCTGTGTGGAAATATGGTGACCCTTCTTTATGGTTAATAATGATAATTCATCACAACACAGCTTTCTGTTTTCTGTCAACATCAGCAGGGAGATTTAGCCACACCTCCACCACATTCACATGGTGTTGTGATCTGCACAGTCTTCAGCAGACTGATCTGATCCAGTCTGTCATTTTTGTGTTTGCTCTGGTCTGTATTTTTCAAACTCAGTTTTGAAAACTCATGTTTCTATAGGGACCTTCTTTCTTAAGTAAGTGTAGGTGTATCTGATATCCTGAATAAAGAAGAGCGAATAATGGTTTTACTGGACATTAAACATGAAGGCTGGTCTCTGGCCACTGTACACAAGGGTACTGGTTAAAACATACACTGAGTAGGTCCACATTTAGATATATTTGAGTGTATGTCAGAAAGTATCATTACTGTTGCAGAAAAACATTTTATCTCCAAAATGTTCCAAAAGGTCATTAGATAATTTTTAAAATTATTAAAATCTTTAAAATGATTGAGTTATAGAACCAGCACAACTCAACCACTTGATGTTCAAATGTTTCTATTTGATATAAAATAAAATAAAATTGTGTCATTAGTCGCCTCTTGTCCAAGATCTGTTACTAACACAGACCAACAGAACACAGTCTAACAGACTAAAAGAACACAGTCTAACGGAACACAGTCTAACACAGACCAACAGAACACAGTCTAACACAGACCAACAGAACACAGTCTAACACAGACCAACAGAACACAGTCTAACGGAACACGGTCCAACACAGACTAACGGAACACGGTCCAACACAGACTAACGGAACACGGTCCAACACAGACTAAAGGAACACGGTCCAACACAGACTAACGGAACACGGTCCAACAGACTAACAGAACACGGTCCAACAGACTAACAGACCACGGTCCAACAGACTAAAAGAAAACGGTCCAACAGACTAAAAGAACAGAGTGTAACGGAAAACGGTCCAACACAGACTGACGGAAAACGGTCCAACACAGACTAAAAGAACACGGTCCAACAGACTAAAAGAACACGGTCCAACAGACTAAAAGAACACGGTCCAACAGACTAAAAGAACACGGCCTAACGGAACACAGTCTAACGGAACACAGTCTAACACAGTCTAACAGAACAGTCTAACACAGTCTAACAGAACAGTCTAACACAGACTAACAGAACAGTCTAACACAACACAGTCTAACACAACACAGTCTAACACAACACAGTCTAACAGAACACAGTCTAACACAGACTAACAGAACACAGTCTAACACAGACTAACAGAACACAGTCTAACACAGACTAACAGAACACAGTCTAACACAGACTAACAGAACACAGTCTAACACAGACTAACAGAACACAGTCTAACACAGACTAACAGAACACAGTCTAACACAGACTAACAGAACACAGTCTAACACAGACTAACAGAACACAGTCTAACACAGACTAACAGAACACAGTCTAACACAGACTAACAGAACACAGTCTAACACAGACTAACAGAACACAGTCTAACACAGACTAACAGAACACAGTCTAACACAGACTAACAGAACACAGTCTAACACAGACTAACAGAACACAGTCTAACACAGACTAACAGAACACAGTCTAACACAGACTAACAGAACACAGTCTAACACAGACTAACAGAACACAGTCTAACACAGACTAACAGAACACAGTCTAACACAGACTAACAGAACACAGTCTAACACAGACTAACAGAACACAGTCTAACACAGTCTAACAGAACACAGTCTAACACAGACTAACAGAACACAGTCTAACACAGACTAACAGAACACAGTCTAACACAGACTAACAGAACACAGACTAACAGAACACAGTCTAACACAACACAGTCTAACACAACACAGTCTAACACAACACAGTCTAACAGTCTAACAGAACACATTCTAACACAGTCTAACAGAACACAGACTAACAGAACACAGACTAACAGAACACAGACTAACACAACACAGACTAACACAACACAGACTAACACAACACAGACTAACACAACACAGACTAACACAACACAGACTAACACAGTCTAAGACAGTCTAACACAACACAGTCTAAGACAGTCTAACACAACACAGTCTAACACAACACAGTCTAACACAACACAGTCTAACACAACACAGTCTAACACAACACAGTCTAACACAGACCAACAGAATACAGTCTAATGGAACACAGTCCAACACGGTCCAACACAGACTAACACAACACGGTCCAACACAGACTAACACAACACGGTCCAACACAGACTAACACAACACGGCCCAACACAGACTAACACAACACGGTCCAACACGGTCCGACTCTTATGAACTTCTGACTGCTGTCACGTGACACGTGCTGTCAGACGGTACCTTTAAAGTCGGCCTCAGAAAGCACGATGTAAATAACCACAGGGTCCAGGTGTGAGAAGAGCTCCTGCATGCTCCTCACCACCTCGTCTCTGCTCTGGAAGCTCAGCTCGCAGGACGAGTGTGCTGCTGAAAGCCGGCCCGGACTGTGGCCGCTCTTCTTTTTCCTCGGCATTGACCCAACAGCGCTTCGTCCCCGGACTGTAGGAGGATCCGCTGTGAAGAGCCCTCAGCGACGCCGAGCAGGAGCCCGCTGGCATTTGGGAAAGCTGTGAAGCCAAATGCTACAGCGCTCCTAGCGGGCGGACGGGGAATGCCGCCGCTTTGGGCTGCCGGGCAAAGTCCAGATCCACAAAGTAAACATCCGGCTCCAGGTTTATTTACGGCGACTGGAGCAAAATCCGGTCCGCATCTCTGCTTTCAGGACCTGGACTTTCTCCTCCAGAAACAAATGTCATACGTTTTCACCGAAAATTCAGTTTATTGGCTTGTGATCTTGTTTGGCACACAAAGTTAAGTTAATATAGTTTTCTTCCTTATTCATTCATAGGTAATAAAAACAACTTTTTATTTTCTCCAAATGACTCGTTTGAACGATAACTCTTCATTTCTGTACGGTTCTGATGTTTACTGAAGCCACAGGCTGTGCCTACTTCTGTTTCGGAGATGAGTGCATCTTCCGCCATTGCCTAAGAGCTGAGTTGAGTCCAGAGAGAGTCGATTCACTGATTAGTTTGGAACCGAGTCAGGCTTTAGATTCAGTCTCAACACAGTCACTGTGGTGCAGAGTTCAGGAGCAGACCTGAAACTGTCTCCTCACAGTACTGAGAGCAGATCTAATGACCTGAATTAACACTTACAAAAGCTGATAAAGAGTCTGATACAGTTCAGACCCTGATCAGATTAATTGATTTGATTAACTAGGTCATGTAAATGATGGAATACATTCGTTGATACCATATCAGTACCTGTAAATTAAGTATTTTCTAATCTGATACTTTTCCCGCTCCAAATTATACTACTTTTTACTCTAGTCTGCAATATATTAGATTAGACAGAACCTTATTGATCGTTTGGGAGGGTTCCCACAGGGAAATTAAGGTTGCAGCAGCACCAATACAGTACAGACAGAAGAAGATAATAATGATAATAATATAATACAATAATATAGAAAAAAATATAGACTATATAATATGGAGAGTATATGAAAAATTCTGTAGGTGGGTTATTGTACATTATTATTCCACTTGTTTAACTATCAGTTCTGTTTGTTTGTTTTTTAGATTAGATAGAACTTTATTGATTCCTTTGGGTCATTACTACATACATTTCCCAAATAATATGATTAAGCAAACCCATTACAGCATGTCTTACACTAGACTTAAATCCTGAATATCGACAGTCCTACTGTAGATTAAACCTGGCCCTGTTCAACTCCAACAAGTTTACAGAATAAAATACGCATGAATAAAATGGTAACAGTGACACCCTACCACCACATAAGTCTGTTGTTATGCTCAGGTGTACTGATATAGTAGTGCTTGTATGCAATAATAAAAGCAATAATGTTGGTTATAATAATAATAATAATAATAATAATAATAATAATAATAATAGAGTCAATGTAAGCTTCAAAATCATCAGTTGGTCTGAATATAGCCCGATGGTCAATGTTCCTTCAGGGTCAGGCCTAACAAGTGGGCAGTTCATTCAGAAAGGTAAAATACTGATGGAATTAGTTCGGTATGGATTTCTGAAATATAAAGAATGAAAACATTACCACTGTATTGTAAACAACTGAACACTGTATAGCAGATCTAACTAAAAGGAGAGAGGCAAAAGGCAAACCCTGCTCTGCTGTATACTAAACCTGTGCAAGAGGTAATAACATCTAGGAATAGTACTGACATCTTAGTCATAATTTCAAATGTCCAGGAACATATATTTATTTAATAATATAAAAAATATAAAATTTCTATTAATCATTTTAATAGTACTTTTAATTATTATGGCTTATAGCTCATTATAATCCCCCTCTGGTATTAATAAAGTAATTCTGATTAAGATTCTGATTAAAACTCTGAATCCAGTTTCTCATATTACTGGAATATTTATTTTTTAAGTTTGAGTAAACGTTTATTCAAACACTATAAATTCCATGTCTAGTTCAGCACACACAATCATGGGGAAGACTGCTGACTTTTCAGGTTGTTCACAGAGAGCTGTATCAAAGCAAGTTCACTGAAAGTTGACAGGAAGTGGAAAATGTGGTGGGAAAACATGGATGACTGCAACCTTGAGAGAATCATCAAGAAAAATAAATTCAAAAGTTCATGAAAGCTTTACATGGAATGGACTGAGGCTGATGTCAGTGTACCAGGAACCACATTTTCTTTCCTAATATCAAGCAATTTCTGAACCTGAGACATCAGAAGCATCTTACCTGGACTACTGGGAAAAAGAACTGCTCAGTGGGCCAAAGTCCTGATTTCAGATTAAATTTTATTTCGAAATCAAGAGGTCTTCCCTCTTTAGCAGAATTTAGAACCTGCCTACAGTGCCAAAACTACAATCAAACAGTTTGATAACTACGAAGTGCTAACTTGAACAGCCAAATTTATACCTGAAGCACACAGAGAATCTGTGGCATATTGTGAAGTGGAAAATGAGAAACGCTCAGTTTCAGTAACATCTCAGCATTGCCACAAGCCAATGCAGTAATTTGTGGAAGGGGCCCCAACTAAGTACACATATACATATGTATAGTGTATAAATGAACATACTTTTCAGAAGTTTGAAATCTGTAATGTACATCATTTTCTGTTTGATCTAAAGAAATATTCCAATAATTTGAGAAACGATTAAAGATGATTAAATGATTAAAGAAAACTGAAGTAAAGAAAAATGCTTGGAACATCACTGTATGCAATTAATTTTAATGTTAGGTAAAATATGTTAGTTTTCCTTTTTGGGGAAAAATATCTTTTTCACACTATTCTGATTTTTGAGCTGCTTGTAAGGTGTGAGGGTACAAAGTTCCTGTTAAATATTAACTTTGAAATATCACTGTATGCAATTAATAGATGACATGTTAGTTGATCTTTTCTGGTGTCTGAGCAGCTTGTAAGGTTAAAAGTTAGTATGTGAAACTACTCTTCATCCCATTGGTTTCAACTGATCCGAATCTGTTCGAACAGGGAGTCGACTCTGTCGAATCGGGAACCGAGCAGCCTTGCCTTTCGCGGTGTTATTGGCTGCGAGGCGTCGTTCAGACCGACGGGGGCGCTGTGGCTCCATTTTTCCACAACGAGGGCATCGAAACAACACTGTATGAAAGAGCACCAGCTTTGTGCCGAAACTAAACAAGCCTCAAAGCCCGGACTAATGAGTCAGAACGGCGTGTCTGAGAGGTAATTCCGGGGCAGTTGTTGGCGCGGTCGGGCGGCGGTGTGGAGCCGCGCTGGGGGTAAGTTCTCCGGTGAGGGAGGGCGACGAGCAGCGCTGCCGGGGAAGATGCTGCCTCGCTGCCTCTCAGAGGCAGAGAAGTGGATATGTGTGGTTGTGTGCGAGCTAAAGTTGAGGCGGGCTGTGAGCGGGCTGCTGCGGTCGGGGACTTTGGGTGGAGGCGGGTTTTTGGCGCTGGAAGGCGCTTTGTAAACTGTTGGCTGCTGTTGTGCCTTTAGTTTGAGGCCTAGTCCGCTCTGACTCTGCTAGGCCACACCGAGTCTCGCGGGCTAACGGCAGTCCGGCAGCTGCCTCTGCTTTGTGTGCGGTGAGAGGCAGACTGAGGCTCGGTCCGGGGCTCTCTTCGGGAGGAAACGTCCAGAAAGGACGGCTTTTCTGGCGGACGGCTTTAAAACGGCTCTTTAACGGCCGGACGGCGCGGGCGGTGTGGATGAACAGGTCTGCACATGTTCTGAGAGCTGTGAGCCCTCACGGGGCAGGGAGTGGGGTGGACTGGGTGGTGGACTGCGTGGTGGACTGGGTGAACTGGGCTGTAGGGAGTGTATGAGGTTTATTTGGGCTGTTTGTAGGAGTGTGGTCCGCTCGGCGGCTGAACTTCTGCTCTCCCACCCATAGAGGCCGCTAGAGGAGCGCTGGGAAATTAACGAGCGACAGTCGGGATGGAGTTTCCTCAGCAGCACAAACCGGCGGACGGCAGGATCATCTACCCGCTCGGCGTCAAAGAGATCACTGACAAGATCAGCAACGATGAGGTGGTGAAACGGTTAAAGGTAAGAGCCGCTTTAGCCCTCAGTGCAGCTCTGCTCTTTACACGAGCCTGTAAACAAACTCCAGACAAACGTCCAACATCCCCTTAAAGTTACTCCTCTGAGTCAAACGTCTGTTCTGTCTGTCAGCAGAAGAGCCAGGCGTCTGTTCTGTCTGTCAGCAGAAGAGCCAGGCGTCTGTTCTATTAAGTTCTGTGGAAACGGGCTTCTGCTTCTGAGATAGATCCTCAGGGTTTAATGTTGATTCTAGTTAAATGGTTACTGAATTAAATTGTTTTTTTGGTTGTAATCTTTAGTCCTGACCTTGTTGGGATGAGCCAGTACTGAATTTGAAGATGATTTTCTTCATGTGTTCCACTTTCTGAATATTCATAAAGGACGTTAGACTCTTCCACACAATAAGCCCACAGAGTTTTAACCAAGCAGTGTGGGACCTTTCTAAAAGTGTTGAGACTTCAGCAGCCAGATCTGGAACAAGCTGTGGAGTCACTCTTTCCCAGATAGCCCATATCTTTTGCTTAAGTATTTGTTTATTAGTCAGATTCTGGTAACATATTGTGTTGTATACTGTTATATACATAACTGTTACTTTGAGTTGTGCCTCACAGATGCTTATAACTTCATGACCAATTTCAAAATTGGTCTCTTATCTAATTAATGGAGAATATCAAAACTATTAATTTGATGTGAAGTTTGTTTAAAATCTCCTTGTTGAATCTAAGCTTTCCACAATACATATGTTTAAACATACAAGTCTCCTACAGCAAATTACTGCATGAGTGTGTCGTTTCATGGAAACTAAACTTGAATGATAAATTGTCCAAAAAATATTTGTGATAAACAGTATCAGTGACATTTTTATGCCATTGATATAGTGATGCAGTAATACCTGACTAAGAATATTCAAATATTGGAGTGTGTGTGTGTGTAATGTAATATAATATATATTATTAATATAATATAATATAATATTAATATAATATATTATAATGTGGGATGTGATGCAGCTGAAGAAAATCCGTATCCGTTGGATTTGAATTTTTTAGCTTAGAATGCAAATGCGGTTTTGGAAAACACAGGGCCAAGAACACAGATAAACCCTGATAAGCCCATTTGTGCATGTATTTTTTCAACATGAATACATGATGTTTAAACAGGCCATCATCCACAGGTAGTCACAGACTCACAGTGTACTGTAAACAATTAATGGTGAATGTTGTTTACTTTATAGTTTTAAATAAATAAATAATGAAAATGGTCAAATGTGGTAAAACAAGTGTAAAACCCTAAACAGTAGTAAACACGAACAGTTCTACACTACTAGTTGATGTCTTCTTTGTGTAAGAATGCACAATTAGTTAAATACATGATGATAAATGATTGAATGATTCAGTGTAGAAAATTGTTTTTATGTAGTTTTGTAGCAGTCACGCAACTAAACAGTACACTCTGAGTGTATAATGCACCTGAAGAAACAGAATAATACCTCTTAGATATTATATAAATAGACATTTATAATCTAAAATCTATTGAATAAATTATGTGAAAGACTACAGCGGAAGTAGTCAATGGCAGACTTCAGTTTGTGATCTATCTTCTCAGTTTGAGAAACACGTTGCTGTGTGTATGCAGAAACATACTGCACTTGTTTCTTACGCGATAGATGTCACTCTCTGTTAGCAGACCCAAGCTAGTCAGACAGAGAGCAGACGAGAGATCAGAACAGTGCAAGGATCTTTTTATCCTCCACTGGTGATAACCGAACACTGAATAGAAATTACAATCATGGAGCTAAAATGATCAAAGTGTGTATCCTATTCTTTGCCAAACTTTATGGCCTATGTTACACCTACTATTTCAATGTATAATTTGAAGATGGATTGAAACTAGTTTGAAGCAACCAATTAAATTTGAATAGCACACAAACTCAAACGTAGGGGCAAGAATAGTTCCCCTTTCCAAGGGTTTTAAGGGTGTACTTGCATTACTGCCTGTGTCAAATCCTTATACTAGCTGCAGAAGTAACAGAACATTGCTTTGTTGCATAATTGATAAACCTCTACAGCAAGTGTCACAAACCCTGTTCCTGGAGAGTTACCATCCTGCAGACTTTACATTAAACCCTAATCCACTCCACCTGTTCCAACTAATTACTCCCTTCAGAAGTTTTTGATTGGCTGAATGGGGTGTGCTAGATTTGAGTTGAAGTTGAAAATTACTGGAAGGAAGCTCTCCAAGAGCATTGTTAGTAACCCCTGCTCTACAGCTTGTGTATCAGTGAGTATGCAGTGACTCTTGATTATGTTAATGCTCCTTCATTAGCAGAGGAAGCTTGGCTGTTGTCATGACATTCAAGATAATGCCAACCTGCCTGTCAACTTAAACATCAATCTTATTGCTGGGTGGTATGAGAATGCTTTTTTTAAAGGTCATGGTCGTTTCATGGTGGGCGAATGAATGGATTCATACATACATATTTTAAGAACATCATAACGTAAAAATATTTCATTTAATGAAGGCATTGCATGTTGTTGAGTTTGCTTGGCTAGATATATGGCAAAATATATGAAATTTGCTGCTCAATATGCATGAAACAGGTGATGGATGTAAATTATTCTTAGTTTCAAGAACAAATTAAGTCAAAAACCAGGAGTGGGAGTAACAGAGTTTATCATAGAAAAATACAAAGAACAAAATATTAAAAAAAGATTTGTTTCTGATACATTATCTATCCATCTATCTATCTATCTATCTATGGTAAAATGTAACAGTAACATATGTAGTCTAAAACAGAGGTCAGCAACCTGCGTCTCCGAACTCACGTGTCTCTTCAAACTGTGGCTCTGCATGAACTACATTACAAATAAACCCCGCTCACTGACACAGCTTACAATCCTGTAAAGGTGAAAGTCACTTTGTACAGCCCTGATCTGCAGACGCTCTGACTAACTTTTTCAGCTCTGCATTTGGCCTCTGTCTGAGCTAAACACCACATGGTGTTGGATTAGGCAGTCCCAACCCTCCCCAAAATATAGATCATGATGGGCTCTGACTTGGAGTTTGTCTCTCTCTTGTCTTGTTCTTAGCTAATAGATTTTGATTTAGTTCTGCTACCTAATTTTATTGTACGTGCGTTTTCCCACCTAATGTAGATACATGTACATGATGGCAGGAATTAACAATGTTTAATCCTGTGAAACTTATGGACTTGATTCTGCTTTGATTCGAGTCCACCTCACTCCAAGAAAAGTCCAAATGAGGTCAAGATTGAAACTACTCATTTATAGCCTTGAGACCAAGACTGATGTGGAGCAATACAACAGGTCTGAAACACACTAGTGTTAAAGTTTTTAAACTTTAAAAAAATTTAATTTACAAAATTTGTACAACAAATCAAAAATAAATTTGTTGTCTCCCCATGTGGTTTAAAATCCTTATCTGTAGTTATTTTCACCTCAATTGATGAAATGGGGAAAGTTTTTCCTTCATTACATTGCCATGGGTGGCAACCTTCCAAATGTTGATGCTTTCATTGGTGTCCACAGTGACTCACAAAGCAGAGAAGCCTCTGATTGGCTCCGTTTTCCCCTGCTTGTTCCTTGATAATATGCTTTTGCACAACTGCTTCTGCATTCTCTGTGCTGGTCTTGTTTCTGGTTCATCCACTGTACTTGAAACGGCAGTTTTTTTGTTACTAGGTGTTTGCAGGAGTCAAACCCCAAAAATGAAGTCAGCTCATTCATTCATTCATTCATTCATTCATTCATTCATTTATTTATTTATTTATTTATTTATTTATTTATTGATAGATAGATAGATAGATAGGTGTAATATAGAGTAAATATAAATACTCACACATGGGTCATGCTGTTATTTACAGTAACTTACAAGTATTTTGTTGATTTTATAAAAAATTCAGAAAATAAAATAATAATAATAATAATAATAATAAGACAATTATGAACCAATGTATGAATGTCACATTTAATGTTTGCGTTTCCTTGAAGCTTGTTGCTACATCACTGTATTGAACTCCACTCCCCACTCACATTTATTTATTTGTTTATTTATTTATTTATTTCATTTGTCTTTTGTTATTGTGAATTCTTATTGTGAATTCTTGTTGTGATCAGTCACATGACTGGCCAACCTCGCGAGTCTCAGACACCGACAATGGCTGTTTGTATTTACACATGGTAACGCACAGACAAACACAAAGGGAACACTTCCCTAAGCTACAGTGAGCCCTGACCAGACTGCCTGTTTCCCCAGTCTAATTGAGTCTGTGTCTACATGCCTCTTGCTGAGCAAGCGAGGGTTTGATTTATAGAAGCTGTTGTGAGAATCCTCTTTAAGCGGCTGCATCTGGTCTGCAATCAGGGTGACACACTGGCCAATCAACCTCTGGGTCCGGCACATTGTCTTAGTCCTTTTGGTCTTTTATAATACTGAAGAACTTTCATCTCTTATTTACTTACTTACAGTCTTCCATCAATTGGCAAAATCACAGCACAGTTCAAATGCTTCTGAACCAGTTGTGTGTGTGTGTGTGTGTGTGTGTATATGTATATGTGTATATGTATATATATGTGTATATATATGTATATATATGTATGTATATATATGTATGTGTGTGTGTATATATATATATATATATATATATATTATATATATATATATATATATATATATATATATATATATATATATAAAATATGACTGTTAAGAAGCATTTGAACTGTGCTGTTATCTCATGTTATTGGTTTGTTTACTGCTTAGCTGTCTAATTTTATATGCTGTTGTATAGAGACAGTCTGTCAGGTGAGTTGGTGTGAGGGCCTTGTGTTACATGTCCGTGAAGAGTTACAATACTGTAGGGAGGAAGAGCAGTCTAAACCTGTGCTTTCAGACATCAGTCCTATGTCCATAGTTCTGCAGAGTTTACTTTAATAAACAAAGTTAAATACTAATGTCATAGCATCACATCAGTTGTGTTGTTTATCATATTATCAGGTTTTAAAATGAATATCCCTGTCTGAGCTGGCAAAGCGATGCATTCTAAACTTTATGCCTTGTGTACATTAGACGATTTCAGTCCTAAATGGATTATAAAGAGACTGGTTCACTCTCACTTCCACACTGAATGTGGACGAGGGATTACATTCTGCATCACTTGAAACTGCTTCTGAACCAGAAAATGCCCCCCCCCCCCCCCCCAAAAAAAAAAACTATGCTTCAGGTTACCTACAGGCCTCAGATTAAACATGAAAGCACATCAGCTTCCTGTGGTCTTTGTGCAGCTGTTTGCACTGAATCATTGCGTTGAAAACATAAACACTTGTGGAGGGAGAAGTATGTATTTGAGAGAGGGACTAGCACCAGAATGAAGATGCTGCATCATTTAAGGTGGATTGTAAATTTAAATCTGAGCACACATCTTATTTCTTTGAAAGTCCTGTGATTACTTTTTGTATACCCAACTAGATTGTGCCCGGTCATGGCATTTAATGTGCTCTGACTAGTCTGAAGGATGATATAAAAGGCCAAAAATCAGAGGCTGTGCCTCACACTGGCCAATCCTCTCTCTAACTGTTGACAAAAAAAACCTAGCAGCCAGGCTTTCTCTCCTCTCCCCTACACTGGGCTGCAGTACTGGAGTGCTGTACCCATTCTATTAAAAATAACATTTGCCAGGTTTTCCTGACCTATAGTTTTGGAATCAACCACTGTTGAGGCATGAAATATCTGCTGAATGAGACAGTAAAGCGGTGCTCATTTATGCCTATTATCCACTATCTCCTGAGGTCACTCTAGGCTGGGAAGCTATGGAAACTTGAACTGCCATTAAATTTTGCAGATGATGAGCAAATGGGGACACAGCGGAGCTCTAAATATTTTTCTAGCTGTTTGCGACAGACACACATTTTGTGCAAATACTTTGAGTGTACCGGTGATTGTAAACAGCGGTGCCAGAGTTGCGCTGTTTGAAAAAGGAAATGCTTCATGACCATGAATGCAGTGTCCATTCTCATCTTCACATACTTGTCAAACCCCTAACTGTGGATGAATGTATTCTTTAATTTGGAGACATTTTCTAGTCTTAATGAAACCCATGAAGAATGGTGGCTTCAAGAAACATAGCTAATGCTAATTAATGATAATTTAATATCAATAAATCAATGATAATGTACTGTTATCACAGCTAGGGCTGTAACTAACTACTTTTTACATTATTTATTAATTTGTCCTTTTGATTTGACTTGGAAATGATTTTAAAAAAGATTTATTGTTCTGTTACATAAAGCTCTTTCAAACAAGGCACCTTCTAAGTCCCCTTCGAATTTTGCATTTAAAAACATTAAGGCATATTAAGTGATTTGAGTCTACTAGAGCTCTTTTTTTAATGCCCTTAATATTTGTGCATCATTGTTGCCATTTAATCTGATCTCAAATCTGACATTCCTAACCACAGCAGCAGCCTGAAAGCATGAAACTTGGAAGTGCACAGTTACTACTTGGAAGTGCATGGTTTTGAAATGCTCAGTAATTTATAGGTTATCTACATTTAGTACTTAGAAGTAAATATTTTTGTGCATGTTCACTGTAAGTATAAAGTAACCTGTCACAAATAAGCAGACATATTTCAGCATTTAATTGTACAAGGTTGGATAATTGTGGTAAATACCAATTGTATCAACAGTTTATATATACAGACCTGGTGGTTCCCTTTTTTAGTCTGGTTTAGTATTGGTTATGTTTGGAGCCCCAAAGTGAGTGAGAGTTCTGTATGCTGCCATGCTGTTTTGGTTACTTAATTTGTTTTTCTTTCTGTACAATCACTCCTAAGTGATATGTAGCATTTATTGTCAGGAGCATGATCATGTTCAATGCTTGGAAAGCCATTCATCTGCATATATGGGTCTAGATTGGTAATCTCTATTAGGACGTGATACTTTGGCACTTTATACCAACTCGGCAAACTTTATGAAGCACTTTATTATGCTCCAGTGCAGCTCTCTTCACAACTGTTGCACTGTGGTCAGTTGGACTGAATTTATTTTGATAAGTTAAACAACATGCACAACAGTTGTACTTTAGTTATTTGTATGATTAAAAAGTCAAGCCATGAAGAAAGTAGTTAATAAATTAAAAACGGTATTGAAATAACACACACAGGTTTTTAATTTAAAGCTTTACAGTCAGTTTACTTGACTAGAGTATTAAACACCATAAAAATATTTTTGTTCAACAGGATCTAAGCGTGAGAAATATCTAGATTCTAGCCTTGTCTACTAGCTAAGAATATTTTCTGAGTGAACGGCAAAGCACTTTTGTAAGTCACTCTGCATGCTAAATGCCATAAATATAAATGATCAAAAAAAATGTGTGTTTGGTGTGTATCATCAAAATAATCAATGTATGGTAAGCATGCCATGGTTTGTACAGCTTCAACTAAAGTAATTAATGTTAAATGCTGTGCTAATGACTAGTTGAATCAAAACATTGTATCTGGCTGTAAATGCCCTTAATATGAAACAAATTATTTCTACACACTGTTGGAGAAACAAAGTAAAGGGATTTACGAGCTGAGCACAAGACAGAAAAGTAAACTTTGGGTTTGAGCTAGTGAGGGTCAGTGAATGAGTGAATCTACTGTGGTTCAGTCTCTTTTCCTCTACAGCTCTGAGCACTGCTTTCCCATCCCCCCAGCAGGCTCCTCTGAGCAGAGCAGAAATGTCAGGTCTGCAGGGTCTTAGAGCTAGTAAGATTTAGTACTGAGTGGTTTAGTACAGTGGTATTTTGCTACAGGTTGACCCTGTATTTTTCATTTAAGAAAAAAAAAACATGATGTATCCGTTATTTTTGAATCTGACAGAAAAACAGAAAAAGTGAATTCTGGGAGGGGGTAATATTTCATAGTACCCTGTATGTAAATTTTTATCTTAGTGAAGCATTACATTATTTTGAAGCTGTTATTCTGACATCTTTACTACTCCAGGCTCAAAACACTTGTTTCTGCACTTCAGTGAAGAATACAGTGTTAGCTGCATAACCAGCTTTGTGTAAAATCATAGGCCTTTTTCCACTGTGGGGCTGAAGAGTTATGCTTTCTGTTGGTTTTCCCACACTATGCTGTGCCCCATTTCATCTGCTTGGGGCCAGAGAACCTCTTGGTGGTAGGGCTTAATGATTGGCAAAAAACAATTACACTTCCTGACTAGGGGGAGCCAAGGAGCAAAAAAATACCAGTCCTTGCAGAATACTTCAATTCAAATAAAATGTATTTGTATAGTGCTTTTCACAATTAATGCCACAAAGCAGCTTTACAGAAATCCAGTAACAAAAGAAAACCAAAAACACTGGCAAAAAGGTCAAAACTACTTAAATGTACTAATACATTTTAAAAAACACCATGATACAATGACATCTATTTATGCAAAGCCACTTTGTGACAACTCCTTGTTGTAAAAAGCGCTATATAAATAAACTTTGATTGACTGATACTTGGGTGTAAAAAGAAAATAGAAACAGAGATGCTTAACAGTAGTTATGGTAAGAGTAATAAAAGTTAAGAAAATTAAAATACCCATATTTTAATAGGTTATTTTGGGGATTTTCACAATATTGTCAGTTTTATTTTGTATCGTTTTATTTCGTTATAGTTCCAAAGAAGAGGGCAGCGTTGACCTCGAAAATGTCGAAAGGCTAGTTTGTCTCAGTAACTGGCTGAGGAAGCAGTAGATGCTATCATAAGGCCAATGGGTTTGTTTACTTAATGTTAACTAAATGTTGATCAGATTGTCATGCCCTATGTTGTTGTTGTTGTTGTTTAATGTTGGTTTTGCTCATGATATTGGAAGAATAAGAAGTACTGAAGTCAATCAGAGGATGTTTTTTAATACCATTTTAGATGGTAGACATAACATTGTATCTTGAACTGTTGGTCTGTTTATTTTTGGCCAGGGAGTTTTTGACTGAACTGGGATTGTTTGGTTTTTCTGTTTTTTTCATTCACATGTTTGAAAAATGGGAGAAGTTGAAGTCAATCAGTACTTTGGCATTTTTGGTCAGAATTTCCAGTATTCTGAAAACTGCTCTGTCAAATGAGAATTCACAATTCATTGTCATTCTCTGTCTCTTATTTTGTCTTTTAAGTTGGTGGTGAAGACATATATGGATATGGATCAGGATTCTGAAGAAGAGAAGCAGCAGTATTTGGCTCTTGCTCTTCATTTGGCCTCAGAGTTTTTCTTGCGGAACCCTAATAAGGATGTCCGGCTACTTGTGGCCTGCTGCCTTGCAGACATCTTCAGGATCTATGCTCCCGAGGCCCCCTACACCTCACACGATAAACTCAAGGTAGACACCGACACACATGCCCTTGTACGCCCCACACCAGCATAATTTGCCCATGCTTCATATACCCGATCACCGTGTCCACAGTACAACCTAATTTATTTACATGACTGACTGTTTGTCTGCCTATAGGAAATATTTCTGTTCATCACCCGCCAGTTGAAGGGATTGGAGGACACTAAGAGCCCACAGTTCAACAGATATTTCTACTTGCTTGAGGTCTGTATTGTCTCTAATTTTGTTCAGTGATTAAAGTTTGTTCACTAAACATGCAATAAATTCTAATTTGTCATATCAGTTTTGACCACCGTTCATTTGTTTCTGCAGAATCTGGCATGGGTGAAATCTTATAATATATGCTTTGAACTGGAGGACTGTAATGAGATCTTCATTCAGCTGTTTAAAACCCTCTTCTCTGTCATCAAGTAAGTGCTGTATAAATAGTCTCTTTTTTATTATTTTGAAAGAGATGAGTGCTCATTTACTTGCTAATTTACTAGCTAATGTACTCAAGCTGTTATTAATCTGTTAGAATAGTATGATCTGCACACAGTTGGCTATCCATGCTCAGAAAACCGGGGTCCGCACAGTTTGTAAGCATTCCAAAATGTGCTCAGAAACGTTCGGTCCTGCAGTGGAAATGGGGCCAAAGTGTCCTGGAAATAAAGCTGGACAAAAATTTTATCGAGATCTGTTTCTTCATTTCAGTCCATACAACATAATTTGGATATCAAAATGAACAATAAAGCCACAGAAAAGGTTTCAAGCAATCGAGTAGGTCCAAGTTGTATAGCTGAGAGATTTACATATCCTCGAACACAGATATTCACATTGCAATTATAATAATGAACATTTCTTCATTTACCAACACTGATAAATTCCCTTATAGTATGTTTTTGCTCATATGTTATAGTATGAGTCATGTTTCATTTCAACTGAAAAAGAAAGTAAGTAAAAAAGCAAAAGAACAGATTCATTTACCACCTTTTACAGAACAGACTAATTTTATTTACATGTGACTTTAGGCATTTTTAGGTTGTGATCAGCAGAAAACATTTCGACTAATGGTTGATGTAGATGCAAGAATATGTTGTCCAATAGTGACCGTGATAAGATGGGACATTAAGAGATGTGTTTAAACCTATAAAACAAATCAAAGAGAATCAAATGATTCCTGGCTGGATGTATTTTTATTTATTTATTTACATTCGGTGACTTTTCTTTCTTTAGCGTTTATATTGCAAATTGTTTTCTAGCTTTAATATATTCAGTTTTCTGTAATGCCTAATACTGCTTATTTTGCAGGTGAAGATCTTTATTACAGTGTTAAGTATGTCGGGAAAATTAGGTGGTGTTTGTGGAACTTGTCAAGTAGCTGTTTGTTTTTAGCATTAGCCATCACAATGTACTCTGGCAACGCTGCTCATCCCTGGCTCTTCATAGGGTATGAATACATAAAGCAAGATTGGTTACTTGTAGAAATAAAATTGACTTATGATTTGTAAGTTTGTTTGCTTTCTGAAAATAGTGGCTACTCCATGTGTCCACCTGTCTCCTGTGCACAGCTTAGGTTCTGAAGACATTTTCACATGCATTCTGCTGATGCCGTTTCATTCAAGCAAATGATTTGTCCAGTAATAGCCATTTTATGCAACTTAAGTTATACTTTAATTGCTGGCTAGTGCCCTACTAAGAGGGTAAATTCAGTTCTGCTATGTATGCAGAGGATTTTCCCTCTTTTATATAGCAGTAGGGTACGGCCTTCTGAATGTTGACACTTCGACTTGTCACTGCAGACAAGCCTCTGTGGCACCTCTCTACTACAAGCTTATGAATCCCAAAGCATGCATGTGCTGAGTGGGGCCCCTGATTATAATTCTGGATGTACTGTTTAACAACTTGCCTAAATGAAGTCAAGATTGTAACATCCTCTTTTGTTTTAATGATGTATATGGTTTTCTTTCTGTTCAGTAACAGCCATAACCAGAAGGTGCAAATGCACATGTTGGACCTGATGAGTTCCATCATCATGGAGGGTGATGGAGTCACTCAGGAGCTGCTGGACACCATCCTCATCAATCTCATTCCTGCACACAAGGTAATCAGTTAGACACAAAAACATCCTTTTGCCTTTTGCCTCATTGCTACATTTATGCAAATGGAAAGATGTTAGTGAGGGATATCATTAGTTGTGTTCTGGGTGACTTAGATCGTTTTATAGACTGCCTGTAGATTCCTACTGTCACACTGTTTTAATGGCTAAGAAGTGTCCCTTATGTGGTCATTGGTTGGACTTCTGACAAGAAATCTGAATATAATTTTGCTTCTTTTTGGTGCTTTAGAACCTGAATAAACAGGCTTATGACTTGGCCAAGACATTACTGAAAAGGACTGTGCAGACCATTGAAACTTGTATTGCATCAGTAAGTGGTTTTGCCTGGTCTTTATCTGTATATAGTTGTTCAGAAAATTAGTTGGTTGTGTACAAATGTTCAACTGCCCTCTTCTCTAGTTCTTTAATCAGGTACTGGTGATGGGTAAGTCCTCTGTGAGTGATCTATCCGAGCACGTCTTTGACCTCATACAGGAGCTCTTTGCCATTGACCCACTGTTACTCGTTTCTGTCATGCCACAGCTTGAGTTCAAACTGAAGGTGAGAGAAAATAAAATTAGTTTTTATGCTTAATAGATTTTTAAATTTTTACAATAGTACTGCATTGCTGTAGTTATTTTAGGGTGCACACTCAGGAATACACTACTTTAGATTAACTATTGCTTTGGCACAAATGAGAATTGTGTGTGTGTGTGTGTGTGTGTGTGTGTGTGTGTGTGTGTGTGTGTTGTGTGTGTGTGTGTTGTGTGTGTGTGTGTGTGTGTGTGTGTGTGTGTGTGTGTGTGTGTGTGTGTGTGTGTTGTCTCCACAGAGCAATGATGGAGAGGAGCGATTGGCTGTTGTAAAACTTTTGGCGAAACTCTTTGGAGCTAAAGATTCTGAGCTTGCCACACAAAACCGCCCACTCTGGCAGTGCTTTCTGGGACGGTATGAACATTTTATTAAGTTTATGGGACTTATTTGTGGACATTGATTCAATGAAGGTTGAAGGTTTCCTTTATTAGTTCAGAGTCACTAATTTGATATTTATCTTTTCCATCTAAGGTTTAATGATATTCATGTACCTGTAAGATTGGAGTGTGTGAAGTTTGCAAGCCACTGTCTGATGAACCATCCAGACCTGGCAAAGGACCTCACAGGTGAGGGTTAGGGTTAGATGTTTGTTTTTTAAAATAAATTTATTTATTATTTTTTATTTATTTATTTTAATTTATTTACTTGTATAGTCAGCAGTTTTCCATATAATGTATAATCTCCACTCTAATCACCAGAGTACTTGAAAGTGAGGTCACATGACCCTGAAGAGGCCATTCGACATGATGTCATTGTTACCATCATCAACGCAGGAAAGAAGGACCTGAACCTGGTTAATGACCAACTGTTGGGCTTTGTCAGGGAGAGGATGCTGGACAAGAGGGTGAGGTTGAGAATTACACCATATTTCTACTTGATGCTCTGTTTAAGGGTTGGCAGTGCTGTGAATAGATATTGAATTCTAACTGAAAAACAAACCATAGTGAGTCAGACATTTTCTAGTGCTTTTCTTTTTGTGGGAGATTGAAGGACTGGAAGAGTGAGTAGTGTATTCTTTGTGTCTGAGAAACTGAATGATCCAAATGTAGTCCTCACTGAAGGCTTTCCTGTTTTTGTAGAATTCTTTGAATGTCTGTTTTTGCTCTTTTTCTTGGCTTTAGGACACATCTATTGTGTGTATTTAGCAAAGATGTCTTATTTAAGAAGACTGAGATTTTATACATTTGTTCATTTTTTGTGTGTGGGCATGCTTATTTTGCACAGTGGCGTGTCCGTAAGGAGGCAATGATGGGCTTGGCTCAGCTTTATAAGAAATACTGCCTGCACCATGAAGCTGGCAAAGAGTCAGCCCAAAAAATCAGTTGGATTAAAGATAAACTACTCCATATATACTACCAAAACAGCATTGATGACAAGTAAGTGTCTTTAGAATGTCACTATCACACATTCACTAATACAACATTATCATATTTAAGGTTTTGAATATGTTAAATTGGAAAATGATTGATGTGGTTATTATGGAAGCAAATCTAATAATACAGGTTATAATATTTATGAATTAGTTTTATATTAGTTTTATATTAGTACTAACAACGGGTACTTTGTTCATTTTCTTTTCCCTGAGGTTACTCGTGGAGAAAATATTTGCACAGTTCATGGTTCCTCATAGTTTGGAGACTGAGGAAAAAATGAAATGTTTATATTATCTATATGCCTGTCTGGACACCAATGCTGTAAAGTAAGTGACACAGTACATTCAAATCTACCAGCACCTGTCTGCAGGAAGTGTGGCTTCTGCGTTGTGGTTTAGTTGATTGATATGATTGATATGAAAAAAAATTAAAAGGACTACAGATTTGTTGCTGCAGTTTTGGGTGAATATCTGTTCTTGGATTGCTTCTTTGCTGACTGGGTTGTTCACTGATCCTTATTTTGAAACTGTGTGCATGTTTTAGAGCACTAAATGAGATGTGGAAGTGTCAGAACATGCTTAGAGGTCTTGTAAGGGAGCTTCTGGATCTACACAAACAGCCTATGGTACGAAAATTAATGTAAATGATTGCATGTCCGTTAGTATATGAACTCTATATGTGCTATGTCAGATAAATTATGTACATTTTCTTCCTTCCCTTCCTGCAGTCTGAAGCAAATACAGCATCCATGTTTGGAAAGCTCATGACCATCGCCAGTACGTAAACAGACATAAACAAATATATCATTGCATTTGTATGTGCAGTCTTAATTTGTCCTTCCTGACATCTTTCTCTCCATTTTCAGAGAATCTCCCAGACCCAGGGAAAGCGCAGGACTTCATGAAGAAGTTTAATCAGGTTCTTGGTGAAGATGAGAAACTGCGCTTGCAGCTGGAGCAGCTCATCAGCCCAACATGCTCATGCAAACAGGCAGAGCAGTGTGTGGTGTGTTTAATGCTTATCCCAGCTAACTAGACCACATATAGTGTACTCTGCCTCTTATTAATTTTCATCTGTATATTATTTATTAAAGCAATAAGGCTGCAATATACTTGTTGCCTCATAGCTCTTGTGTTTACAAATTTAAAAAGTAACAGCAGCAGTAAAACAGTTATTGTTAAGCTTTGGCAACTATTCCAGTTGATCTGGGCATCATCTATGTAGTGTCTTGCTGAAGTAATTTTATTTTGCAGAGAGAGATAACACGCAAACTGACGTATCCCAAACAGCCCACAAATCCTTTCCTGGAGATGGTTAAGTTTCTGCTGGAAAGAATTGCACCTGTGCACATTGACTCTGAGGCAATCAGGTAGGGTCTGAAAAAGTCCTGGAGAACCTCTAACATTAAGATTCCATTCCCTTTTTAGTTACATTGGGCTTTGAACTGTATAGCATATTGCAGAATCTGTGGGTTATTTCACTTTATCAGATGCTGAATCTGAGCCGTGCACCACTTCATATCATATAATTATAATATAATCAATCTTACATGTCATTCACTAATGTCATGGTATTTATGGTAAAAAGATTTAATTCTTTAATTGTACAGCTTTGTGCCCATCTACCTGTACAGCTGCTCATAAGCATACACACTATTTGTCATCTTTATTTCCATTAAGCACTTACTGTTTTAAGTATTTCAAGCTAGCAGCGATGAGCTAGTTATTTCAGGTGGTTAACACACCTGGCGTTCTGGAAAAGTTCGTATTTTTCCTGAATTGTCACTTGTTTATATATTAAAGGCGTTATGAGCGCCGTGTTTTCATTAGCCCCCTCATTAAAACTGAAATTGACAGTCATGTACTGTTGTCTTGCAGTTTTACCTTCCTGACTGGCATATGCATCAACTTGATTTACCAGAAGTGACAATGTCCATGTGTATAAAAAAAAATGTTCATTCAGAGCCAGACAAAATCTAAAGCAGAATGAAAGTGAAACCTAACTTGCATTTGTGTCTCAGCCTAGATGGCCGAGGGGATATAATAAATTAGGCCTGAGTCTATATTATTGTGTGCAATTAATTACGTAAAGGAAACACCTGGTCAGTGTCTGTGTACGAGAAAGTGCAGAAAGAGGAAGAAACATTGTGAAGGAACTGAATATGCTTGTAAATGGGCCATAAAGTGTTCAACTGTTGTATAACTGTATATCTCCTTGTGGCTCAGACATCTAGTGGTGACATATCATAACTGCAGTTACTGTAACCTAGTTAGGCCACTGCAGTAACAAAACATTTGTGTGCAGTGCTTTGGTGAAACTTTTGAATAAGTCGATTGAAGGCACAGCTGATGATGAAGATGAGGGAGTTACTCCTGATGCTGCCATCCGTGCTGGATTGGAACTACTGAAGGTAACCATACACAATTGTGTAATTATATATATTTTTGTGTCTTACTTGAGTTATTATTGATACAGACATTCATTCATGTTTTTGTTTGTGGGTTTCTGTTTTGTTTCTGTCACTGGTTCTCTCCTAGGTTTTGTCGTTTACTCATCCTACAGCATTCCATTCAGCTGAGACATACGAGTCTCTGCTGCAGTGCCTGAAAATGGAAGATGACAAAGTAGCAGAAGCTGCCATTCAGATTTTCAGAAACACTGGCCAGAAGATTGAGAGCGAGCTGCCACAGATCCGATCGTATGAAATAATTAATAATCTACTCAAATTAATACACGTTCATACTGTACTATGCTTTGCCCTGAATATTGCCCAAATTCCCTAAACAGTATGTATATATTCCCCCCAGATCTTTGTCATTTTTCCATTTTTGACACTGAATTTTTTAAAGTTTTATATTATGTTTTTTTTTTACTTAGAACTTTAATTCCTGTACTACATCAGAAAGCTAAGAGAGGTACCCCTCACCAGGCTAAACAGGCGGTACACTGCATCCATGCTATCTTTCACAACAAAGAAGTACAACTAGCTCAAATATTTGAGGTAACATCCAACACATTTTTGTCTTTTAATATGTAAAATGAATTTTATTTTGGTTTTGTCACTTCTCTTTAAATAATTGTTATATCACCACTGATACTAATATTTGAGTAAAGGTGAAAAATAAGAATAGTTTTCATGCTGTTATTTTCTTATTTTCTTTCTTACCATCTTTCAGCCACTGTCTCGTAGTCTGAATGCTGATGTCCCAGAGCAGTTGATCACTCCTCTGGTCTCTCTTGGTCATATCTCCATGCTGGCCCCAGATCAGTTTGCCTCTCCCATGAAGTCTATTGTGGCAAACTTTATAGTGAAAGATCTTCTAATGAATGACAGAGTGAGTATTTAGTGGTGTTTTTATTTGTTTATTTGGACAAAACTGCAAGGTGCTAAATGTGATTCTTTCTCTTTTAGTCTGTGGGCAGTAAGAATGGTAGACTCTGGACAGCTGATGATGAGGTTTCCCCAGAAGTGTTGGCAAAGGTTTGTAAGACCTTGCAGAGCTGGGAGTTGAACTGGTTAAGAGTCTGACTATAAAATTGTGAAATATTAGTTTACAACATATACTAGTTGGTACAGCACATTTTTAAAGGGTCTGTGCACTTGTTTGTTTCAGGTTCAGGCCATTAAGCTACTGGTCCGATGGTTGCTGGGGATGAAGAATAATCAATCCAAGTCAGCTAACTCCACACTTAGGCTGCTCTCTGCCATGTTGGTTAGTGAGGGAGATCTAACGGAGCAGAAGAAAATCTGGTAGGCAAAATTATAGTGATATTCTTTAAGAAGTATGTTCATATTTTAAGTAGAGAGATTTATGTCCAGAATATATTGTAAGATTGTTTCTCATAACAAGTGTCAATGGGCACAATCTACTGTACAAATGCTGTAATCAAAAATGCATGTCATGTACGGATAATATCTGATGCTTAGAAAATCTTATGCTGATAATGATTATCTTGGTCATATCACCTTTATCACTGTTTTTATTATATATGGTTTGACTGAGAGGAAAGGAGAGTAAACACATGATTATCTTTGAAGTTAACATGCTTATTAATTGGGTTTATCTGCCTTTTGTTCTTGCTTGCACTCTGTACGCTCTTAATTGTCCCATGTTTTTTGTTTGTGCATATGAATTGCTTAGTAAGTCGGATATGTCTCGGCTAAGATTGGCAGCAGGCAGCGCCATCCTGAAACTGGCACAAGAACCCTGTTATCATGATATCATCACACCAGAGCAGTTTCAACTGTGTGGACTTGTAATTAATGTGAGATCTGTGCACACACACACATACTGTCCACCTTTACACTGTATGTTTACATACATGTATATTTAACATTATTCTAGTATTAAGTGGTTACAATGGTTTACAATGTTAAAAATCTTTTTTCCACAGGATGAGTGTTACCAGGTGCGTCAGATTTTTGCTCAGAAGCTGCATGTGGCATTAGTGAAGCTGCTGTTGCCCCTGGAGTACATGGCTGTATTTGCTCTGTGTGCTAAAGATCCTGTTAAGGAAAGACGTGCCCACGCCAGACAGTGCCTGCTCAAAAACATCAGTGTCCGTAGGGAATACATCAAGCAAAACCCCATGGCTCATGGTGAGAACCTGCACATGTGCATGTTTACCTATAGAAAACTTGATCCATATTTAAACCCAAAGTCACGTTACACAGCTTGTAATAGTGTAGTTGACAAAAATCAGAACAGAGAAAGTACAGCATATTGACAATATCATTGAATGACTTGAACAACGTTATTGAGAGACTAAGCTCTGGCCGGCATCAATGGTTCTTTAATATCTCTTATAATCAGACTTCATTTGTATGTGGTGAATCCACCAACACTCCTGTAACCATTTATAGCCACTGTTGTACATAGGCAATGTGACATATCTACATACTTTTTTTTTTTTTTTTTTTTTTAAATTGCGTCAATGAAAAGAAAAAAATTAGTTTTCCAATTTTCCACTTTTGGAAATATGAGCCAAAAGTCCTTTAAATGTTTCTCCTTATTTCTTAATTTCTTCCAGAGAAGCTCCTGTCCCTCCTGCCAGAATATGTAGTACCATACATGATACACCTGTTGGCACATGACCCAGACTTCACCAAACCACAAGACTTTGAACAACTCAGAGACATCAAAGAGTGAGTGTTCAATATATTAGTGCATCTAAAATATTGAAAGAGTGTATCTGACAATATTATGGAAAAAATATAATCTATTTCAAAAACTGTCATTCATTACATGTAGTGTGATTATATCTTCATAAGCCTTTTATGTTTTAATTTTGATCAGTATGGCTTAAAGCTTATGAAAGTCACAAATACATTTCTCAAGTTATTAGAACATTATGAAATATGTTGGCGGTTGGTGCCACATCCCCGCTGGAAAAGGAAATCAGCTTTGTCAGCTGACAGGAACATGAAGTCTCCTGCTAGACATTTGGACCATTAGAGACAGAGTGGACCATCAGACTGTATAAACTTCATGCTGGACTTTAGACACTTTGTATTCTGTTCCTATCTACTCTTCTTTCAGACTCTAGGAGCCTTAGTTGAGACTTTTTCTAGAGGGCGTCACTGATAGTTTTCTGTTAGTTATCTCAAGTCAGCAGACTTCCCCATGATTGTAGTTGTGTGTACTGACCTAGACACAGTAATTATGTTGGTTGGATAGTTGTGTACTCAAAATGTAATAATTTTGGATTCCTGATTTTCATTAATATAAATGCTATATCTATAGACCAACTATATAATCCATACAAACTAATCAAAAGTAAAACAAAAAAGCATTGAGATATTGGTTCACAAAATAATAATTTAGATTACTACATGTATTTTGTATATACATGTTACAGACTTTATATTACTGAGGTCTATTTTGTGGTCTAACTGCAGATGTGCTCTCTGTTGCAAGTATATGGTTATGACTGATGTGCATTTGTGATCTTGACTACCTGTTTTATCTCTGCCTCTTACCAGATGTTTGTGGTTTATGTTGGAAGTGCTCATGACAAAGAATGAGAATAACAGTCATTCGTTCTTGAGGAAAATGGTGGAGAACATCAAGCAGACAAAAGATGCTCAAGCACCTGATGACCCCAAGGCAAACGAGGTCAATAGCTTTCCGAATTTTGTTAATTCTACTACATACTCCTAAATACACTTTAAAACTATTGGGGCACACATGTAAATAATACAGATATATTCAGTCCCATTGCCACGTGTATAAAAGCAAGCACCTATCCACACAAACATTTGTGAAAGCATGGGCTGTTTAAAAGAGCTCACTGCCTTCCATCATGGTACTGTAACAGTTTGTGGGTTTTTTTCATCCTAGATATCCCATGACTAAGTTGTATTGTGAAAACTACCACAGTGAGATTTAAAAAAAAAAAAAAGGTGGAATTATTTAAGAACCACAGCAACTCCACCATTTAAGTTAAGGACCAAACTATGCTAAAGTGCATAGTATATAAATTTGTCTATGTTGTAAATGACAGTTTAAATCTCCTCTGGCCTTAACTTCAGCACAAGATCTGTGCACCAAGAACTCCAAGCAGCTGCATGCCAGCCTTGAATCACCAAGCACAATGCCAAGTGTCAGAACACTTTTTCCCCAAACTTATACAAAGTGGGCACCAACACCATATTGATACCTATGGTTTTAGAATTTGATTTCATAAAACCTTATAGGTGTTCCAATATTTTTTCCATATAGTGGATTTCACTTGAAAAGCTTTATGAATGTCATTTGATGTTCTTTTGCATTTATGTGGAACAGAAGCTGTATGTGGTTTGTGACGTGGCACTGTTCGTCATCACAAATAAGAGTACTTCGTGTCATTTGGATTCACCCAAAGATCCGGTGCTACCTACCAAGTTCTTCACTCCACCTGATAAGGTGATCACCACTACTTCATTGTACCTTAACTCTGTTGGAAATGTAAACTTGTTTATTCAGCAATGTACAGTACACCAATTAATTCTGGAAGCAAAGTGTTTTAGCTCAGTTTTAGTTTTAGCTTTAGTTTTGTGCAGTTTTTTTTACTTCTCTTCTCCCTTTAGGAGTACAGTAATGATAAGGACTATCTCTCTGCTGAGGCTAGAAATGTTCTGCTCACTGGAAAAATACAGGTCAGATCCTTGAATATTATTGTCTTTTTGTTAAGTATGTAAATCTTTTTAATATGTGCCATAATGTATGGCGTGGGGAAAATACAAATTTGATACACTGCTGTTTTCATTCACACTTTAACCTCTCCACCATGGCCAAGACCAACAATCTTTCTAAGGACAACCAGGGACAAAATTGTAGACTTGCACAAGGATGTAATGGGCTACAGGACAATAGGCAAGCAGCTTGGTGAGAAGGCAACAACTGTTGGTGCAATTATTAGAAAATGCCAGCACATGTCTAGGCTCATGAAAGCTCATTGAAGTTTACCAATGACCATCTGGATAATCCAGATGAGGCATGGGAGAAGGTAATGTGGCCAGATGAGACCAAAATAATATTTTTTGGTATCAACTGGTCGCGCCAAATTTGGAAGAAGAAGAAGAAGGATGAGTACAACCCCAGGAAACCATTCCAACCATGAAGCATGGGGATGGAAAAGTCATACTTTAAGGGTGTTTTTCTGCAAAGGGGACAGGATAACTGCATTGTATTGAATGGAGGATGGATGGGGCCATGTATCCTGAGATTTTGGCCAATAACCGCCTTCCCTCAGTAAGGGCATTGAAAATGAGTCGTGCTAGGTCTTCCAGCATGACAATGACCCAAAAAACATACTAAGGAGTGGCTCAGTGAGAAGCATTTCAAGGTCCTAGAGTGGCCTAGCCAGTCTTCAGAACTGAACCCAATAGAAAATCTTTGGAAGGAGCATAAACTCAGTGTTGCCCAGCGACAGAGTTGAAACCTGAAAGATCTGGAAAAGATCTGTAGGGTGTGGGCCAAAATCCCTGCTGCAGTATGTGCAGACTTGGTCAAGAACTACAGGAAATGTCTGACCTTTGCAAACAAAGGTTTCTGTACCACATATTAAGTTCTGTTTTTCTATTGTATCAAATCTTTATTCTGTGAAATAAAATGCAAATGAATTATTTAAAAATCATACAATGTAAGTTTCTGTATTTTTACATTCTGTCGCACAGTTGAAATGTGTACCTATGATAAAAAGTACAGGCCTCTCCATTCTTTGTAGGTGGGAAAACTAGCAAAATCATCAGTGTATGAAATACTTGTTTTCCCCACTGTACATTCAATGTTTTATAGTAATGAAATGTTATTATGAGGTAACAAATTAATTCATTGATGTTGCCTGCAGCAACCGCCAAAGCAGACAGGAGTGCTAGGAGCAGTGAACAAGCCTTTGACGGTCACAACAGGTCGCAGACCATATACCAAAACAACTGTATCTGATGCAGGAAGCAATGCTGGCACCAACTCCCAGCCCATATCTCCCGCAACTACTAAAAACAGGTATAGGCTTGATTTGATATACCAAACTATATACACTTATGGACTATATCATTGTCCATGTCCTTGTTTATACCATCACTGTCCATTTTTATTAGCGCCACTATTCATAGGTGAGCTTTGTAGTTCTATAATTACAGACTGTACTCCCACCTGTTGTTTTTTTTTGTTTTTTTTTTGCATATTTAAGACTTTTCATCTGTTCTTCAACCACCACAGAGGGGGGAAGGTATAATATCTGTGGTGGGTCATTCTCAGCACTGTAGTGACATGGTGTTAGTACCTGTGGCTCACATAAGACCTGCTCTGTGGTGGTCCAGTGAGATCTTGACCACTGAAGAATAGGGTGAAATTACAATAGGAAAGTATAAAGAGAAAGGGATGGTAGTCCATAATTATAGGACTACAGTGCTCTTGTAGGGTAAGTAGATAGAATGTATGTAAATGTATAAACCTTTAAAAGCTTCCAGAAATGGTTTAATACAAAAAATGATTAATTCTGAAGTGGCAGCATTGAGTCCAGATCTAAATCCTATCTGTGGAGAGATCTCAGAACAGCAGACACACTTCATAATGTGAGAGATGTGGAGCAGTTGGCAAAAGAAGTAGTAATGAGGTGAGAAAGTGATGTTTACAGAAAGATTGTGCTACCAAAACGTAAGTTAATGGCACCCATAATTTTGCCCAGTACATTTCTGAATATCTTTATCACTTGGTTTGTGGTATTTTAAAACAATGAAACTAAATGTTAATCCCAAGTATTTCTCAGTACTTCTGGTAGAAGTGGTACATTTTCTGAAGTGTGTGTGTGTGTGTGTGTGTGTGTGTGTGTGTGTGTGTGTGTGTGNTGTGTGTGTGTGTGTGTGTGTGTGTGTGTGTGTGTGTGTGTGTGTGTGTGTGTGTGTCCCCTTCATAGTATTAAGCTATGGGGCATTGGAAATCAAATCAAAATTTATTTTTATAGTGCTCTTCACAACTGAAGTTGTCACAGAGCAGCTTCAAAGAAATAAAATTACTAACTAACTAAATAAATAAATAAAAAATGTTAAAACAGGAACAAAGTATAAATGACAGATCCCCTAGTGAGCAAGCCACATGGCGACAGTGGCAAGGAAAAACTCCCTCAGCTGGAGGAAGAAACCTTGGGAGGAACCAGGCTCACAAGGGGAGGACCCATCCTCCTCTGGTCAAACTACTTATACATAGTTAGGGGACACTGGACCCCTACATCTCTGTCCTATTACTCTGGTATACTGAAGTAATGTTAGTTTGCTACTGGACATAATATTAACAGTAGATTTCTACAGTTGGTGATGGTGGGTGAGCAGCTAGTCCATGGCAGTGTGGGAAACTAGTCCAGGTCCATTAGCCGGAAGGTGGAAAGCTAATGTAAAGATGTATCAGGGGAGCTTGGAGTCCTTCTCAGATGGGGCAGAAGAGCTTGAGGTTAGGACCTAATCAGTTCTGGCTGGTGGGTCATCGTTAACTCAGAAAAGATACAGAGATGAATTAGTTTGAAATTTAAAAAGAGAACAGAGAATGTAAACATTACCAGAGTGTGGCGAGTGACTCCGGCAGATCTGACTATAACAGCCGAACTAAGGAGAGAACCAGAAGGTAACATAAACATGGGAGCATCCTGAAACATTGGCGTCTAACTGCTCCACCGTCACAAACCAGAGTGATCGCGAGAAGGAGTCAGACGGCAGCACCAACATCCCAGTTTACCATAAATCCCTACGTCCATGAACCTGGATCTGTGGCCTGTAACTAAGCTTAGACATTAACAACCAAATGCTACACTGAACAAGCAAGTTTTCAGCCTAGACTTGAAGACTGAGACAGTGTCTGAGTCCCGAACATTATCTGGAAGGTTATTCCAGAGCTGGGGGGCTTTGTGAGAAAAGGCTCTTCCCCCTGCTGAAGCCTTCTGAATTCTGGGAACTAAAAGGAATCCAGCACCCTGTGATCTGAGTGATCGTGGTGGCTCACATATGGTAAATTAAATCCTGTAAGTATTCAGGAGCGAGCCCGTGTAGGGCTTTTATATTTAAGTAAAAGAACTTGGTATTCAATTCGGAATTTAACCGGAAGCCAGTGCTGATAGTATTGGACTGATGTGGTCAAATTTTCTAGTTTTAGTCGGACCCTGGCTGCAGCATTTTGAACTAACTGAAGTCTGTTTAGGTTCCTGCTTGAACAACCTGACAATAGTGCATTGCAGTAATCTAACCTTGAGGTAATAAAAGCATGCACCAGTTTTTCAGCAGTGTGCAAGGATAGTGCTTTTCTTAACTTGGAAATATTATGAAGATGAAGAAAAAAGCAGTCCTAGTAATATTACCTGTGTGTTGGTCAAATGTTAAATCTGAATCAGTTATAACGCCAAGATTTTTGGCTACTGAACTAGGTATAACTGAGAAATCGGCCAGATTTAGCATTAAGTCTGATCATTTATTTCTTGCAATTTTAGGACCCAAAAGGAGGACCTCTGTTTTGTTACTATTTAGAAGAAGGAAGTTATGTTTTATCATCAGGTTTGGCTGATATATACAATTTAGTATTGTCTGCGTAACAGTGGAAGTTAATGTCATGTCTGTTTATTACTGTGCCAAGATGTAGCATGTAAAGAATGACGTGTTCTATGGAATGATGGTGCTTCAATCCATTACTTTTGGGATGAGCTGGTGTTAAACTAATATCCTGACCTCACTAATAAATGGTGCTGAATACAGTCAGATCCTCACAGCAATGCTCCAGAGTGTAGAAAGCCTTCTGGGCAATTCCACGGTAACTGACACAACATTCAGTGATGTTATAAGCATGTTAAAGACTCTATTTCTCTAAAAGACTTAGGGATGAATTCCAGTTCTCCTTTTCTCCAGATTACTTTGGCTGAGTATTAAGCTACTATAAAAAACATGTCTTATTTTAACTTCTTGGTTATTGGGCCTCAAATGAATGCTGTAACTGACGCAATGAAAAATGGAATCAATTTTAGATGCGACTAAGAACCATGGCAAATTTCTCTGAATGTGTGCGGTCATAGTCTTAAAGGGAAACAATTTTTTACTTGGGTAATATTGAAGTGTCCTACAGATAATAAAGAACCAGTTATTTCTGCTTAGATTTTTTAATAACAAACAAAACATAATGTAACTGACGCAACAATATTTGCAACTGACGCAACTTGTCAGAACAAACAATAATAGAAATAAACAATTTAACAATAAAACATGAAGAAAGCCATCTAGATGGGCCTGGTTAGATTTTCTGTAACTTCTTTGGCCTTATTGTAAACTTGGAAAATGTAACTGACTTTAAATGGTCCATATTAACTGACAAACTTACGAAAACACAAATGATATTGATAAAAAAGAGCTTTTTTCAAAATGGCTGCCAGGTCACATGACATCAGCTCAGCAGCAAAGTTTTATCAGAATTATAACAGGACAACTATCCATGATTAACTACATACAACAAAAATACAAATCAGTGACAGAAAAAAATTGCTCATGAGGCTGTTTTTCGTGGAATTGCCCTTCTCTGGACAGTAGACAGTTAAAACCTTTTTTAAGGTAAATAACAAATGAGAAGGTGTCCATATAGTGTATAAAAAGAGAGATGTAGACCATTGTTTTTAAAATATTTTATAAAATTATATATTACATAGCATTTTTATATATTTTTACTTTATTATAAGTATATTTTACATTACATTGTACTTATTAATTTTTTTTATTTTATTTGTACTCAATTCATAATTCTTACTGGGCAACAGTTCAGCAGAATATAGTATATATTGATCAATGTAGGAAACAGCAGGTAAGTATACATAATGTTTTATGATGTGCACAAGTGTCTAGATTATGTGAAGACATTCTTTGTTTTCTTATTGATTGTGCTCCATGTAGCACTTTCTTTGGCTGAGTTGAGAAAATACAGTAGGTCCCTTACAGTCAAGGCAGGATCAACAATTTTAAGCAGGTGTCACAATGCTTCTGTTCAAATATTGTGCTTTTTATGTTTCCTTTTTTACAAGGTTTGTATTTTAATTTTGTACTAGGTTTGAAAATGTTAAATTCTTTAATAAAAACTGACATGTGCAAAAAATACTTATTGTTTATTGTTTTCTTTTTAAGGGAAGTGTGTTCTGAAACATCACAATCGGGGGCAAGGGAGAATGAAGAGAATCCACAGATTGTAAAAGCAGAAGGAGGAAAGAAGGTGAGATTCATGAAAAGGGCAAATTCATTTGAACTGATGATGGGGAAACATTTATTTACAATGCCAGTCACGGAACTCTGAGAATCCAAATGAAAGCAGTCACCTTTTTCATATAACAGTTGTTCTGAGCCAGCTACCCAGATAACATGCCCATGTGGGGTCTGTATGGGCAGTCCAGCTGGAAACGTAGAATGTTGTGTCCTCTGGTTCTTTGTTAACCCCACAGATGGATGCCACCACAGTCAGTAATATGACCATGAAGGGTTAAACTTGAGCCCCAACTGAGTTGCCAACAGCACGTGTTAAGGTGTGCTGTGTAATGATTGGGAAGTGTGTGACCTTGAACATTAAACAGTGTTGAGAATGAGGACAAACGCATTAATGAAGTTGATTTTAATTGTATTGTTATTTATATTTTCCATACTTATTGCCTGTCCATCATTCATTTATTTAGGAGGAGGCATCAACACCGGCTCAGGGCAGTGGGAAAAAGCGGAGTGCTCCTTCGAGTGATGGAACAGAGAACACTGTGGCCTCTAACCCTTCAGCAGGATCACAGCCTCCACCCAACAAACCTCGAAGAGGCAGACCCCCCAAAAATCCTGCTGCTGTGCCCAACATGGAGAAAGAAGGCACTGCTACATCAGGGGGAGGAGCTGGTCGTGGTAGAAAGAGGGCAATACCCTCCCAGGACCCCACCTCTACAGCTTCAGCTGAACCAATCAGTGGCAAGATACCAAAACAAAAAGAAGTAGATTCCAAGAGGGCAGGGCAACAGAGGGTGGACCTGCAAAGGTAATACATCTTTATTAGATCATATGAACCAAATGGACCAAAAAACATTTTAGTTCACTTTTATTGAAGTCAAAACTAATTGACATGTTTTTCCACACAATATAAACCAATAGGAGCAATAGGGATGCTTCTATTGGACATAATGGACTTATTCTCGTTACATTTTTTTTGTTCCACCTACTTGTTTCTACACTCATTCTTCCGTTTTTATTAGCTCCAATTAGCATGTTATGAATGCTTCTATAATTACAGACTTTAGTCCCTCCATTTTTCTGCATACCACACAGGAACCACCACAGAGCAGGTATTATGTGGGTGGTGATGCATAATGTTGTGCTGATACAGGTGGATCAAAGGTGGATGCGGCCATGCTGCTGGAGTGTTTAAACACCTGTCCACTCTTACCTAGTCCACCTTGCAGATGTAAAGTCCAAGACAGGAACTTGTTGTTCTGTTGAACTGCTGTTGCACAGTTTGTGTTGATCATCCTCTAGTCCTTCATCAGTGCTCACAGGACAGTGCCTATAGTACTCTGTTGTCTGGATGTTTGTTTTGTGGGGTAGGCACGGGTAGGAAAAGCAAAAGAGAATGTGGATACAGGCACTTGGAGTGTGTATGACAGTCTGGGAGACACAGATAGAATGTCCAGGGGGCTTGCTCTCCCCCACTCAGTAAAGGATCAGAGGAGAAACATCAGCCCTCAGAACGGGATTGTCCCACATCGCAGAAAGGGCAACACCAGCTACGGAGCAGAGAGAACTCTCAGTGAGTTTTATAGACCAGTTGTGTCTGCAGCAGTGAATTGAATCCTGCTGTACAGGGATTGTATATGGGAGAGCAGGGTACAACTAACCAGTTTTTTTGTTAAATAATTGTAAAAGTATTTTAGTGGTCTTTTCAGACATTTTATTGTAATTTGCATGGTGCATGACCCAGGTTCAGACAAGGTTCCTTTGATTCTAGAATACTTTGGTATACAGAGGAGTACATTGTCATCTCAGGTACTGCAAGGTGTGCTTCTGCAGAAATTGAGATTCACCCGATCACACTGTTTTTCCAGGCTTTAACTGTCCAATTTTGGTTTGCCATTGTCCTCTGCATTATTTTCTTTGCTGACAAACAACCTTGTAGAACCTGAACTTACAGAACCTCTAACTTTGTAAAGTCCATGTTTGATTTTGCCGTTAGGTTTTGCCCCACTCTCCCTTATGCTGTAGTATTGTGATGGATACCTTGATTTTCTTACTCATGCACGTTTATCTCTTTCTCTCAAACAGGTAAAACAACGGGCTGCAAAAATGAGGCAGTATGGTCCTCTTACTGCCTAACAGATAACACACCCCATCATACACTCAAGCTCTTTGCTCCTCATGTACACAACTGAACTGTGTTCCATAACTCTCCACTTCAGACAAATGAGAATTAATTTAGATTCTGTTATCATATGTAGACTGAAAACCTGTTTCTTGTTTTGGTGTTGAATTTCTGTTCTTTGCCACTGTCTGGAGCCATTTTTAAAATATTTGGAAAAAAAATTTTAATCTACAGTTGCTTATTAAATGCCTGGAAAGATTTCATGTTTCCTGTCCCTTCTCTGTTATTTAAACATTTTTAAATGTAGAAACTGTATTCCAGGTACATCTAGCTGGACCAGATTAACAGGGGAATAGAACCTTTTCTTCTGTAGGTTTACAAATATAGATGTTTCAGTTCAGTAGCCCAGTGTTACCCAAGTTTTGCACCATTCTGCAGTACCATCATGTCAGTCTGAAATATTGGCCAATTAACATCTGTCAAATGCAGCTTTAGTTGTACACCCCACCCTATCTGTATAAGGATGAGAATCTTTAAGGAATACTGTTTTTAAACCTAGTCTGTAACAGTCAGAGGATACTTGGAACAAAGGAAAGTCTGTTGGCTGAGGGGTCTCAAGTTTTCTTTTTAGTTCTTTTCTTTTAGTGCACAATTATTGTCAGTGGCAATAGACTGTACAGTATTCGGTCCTAAAACTGGATTGTTTCTTTAAGTCTTGTGGAAGGGTGTTCTTCCCTGTGTGCAAGTTATTTTTCTAGCACTGACAGAAGGCCACCTCTCCATACACAATCAAAGAGAAATGGAAAAGCTGTTCTGAGATCAGCTTATTGAGACTCTACCTTGCCATTTAAAATCCCAACAGGTCTGTTCTGACTCTCCTGTTGTAGATGTGGTGTATCTCTCTCTACTTGTTTGTGTGTATACATTGTTTTAAGTTCAGTGCAGTACAAGTTATGCATTTCAAGATTTAGAACTGGTAGTTGACTTAATCAAAACTCATAAACCATTTAAATATATCCTGATGTTTTGTTTTGTATAAGTTTCATTTCAGGGAGGGGTGATGCTGTAGATTTTTTATATACATTTGAATTTAATGTTCTACTTGGTTATTTTATTGCATTCAAGAAAATACTGCAAGATCTGTTTTTTATAAACTTCCTTTTCTTTTGTTTGGTTCTTTTTGGCGAATACTCCACTTTTTAATGTTTACGCCTTTGTTTTGGGGTGCTTTACACCCAGAGAATTTTTTAATTCTTTATCTGAAAGATTAGTTTGATTAAAAAAAAAAAACAAGATACAGTTCATTTTTCAAGCCTGTTTTTTATTCAAAGAAATATGATAGTTTCACAATAAATAACCATGCTTGTACGGCTTGTTTAAATTGTCTTTTTTCAACTTTTTTTTTTCTTAACAAAGTGTCCTCCCAGTTTTGTTGTTTTATCTTCAAACTTTGCTGTTTTTCCGTGCAATATTGAATATGGTGAGTACTTCAGGAAGACAGTCTGTTCTGTTATTTGATTGTTTCATACAAAATATAAACCCAGCCATCAATGGTGCTTTCTGAAGATGAGTACTTTTCATGAAGAAAAGGGGTTGTATATGTACAAGGAAGGGATGTATAGTCTGTGCGTTGGCTAAGACTGTTGAAGGTAGGCTTCTTTTTCTGAGCATGGTGAGTGGTGTGGAATCTGCTACTTTAAATATTTAACAGGCAGAAAACTGGAACTTGACTGCCACCATCTGGAAAAAATATGGATAAAATCTAAAATTCCTAAGCATTCTTTTTGATTTCACATTATTTGTGAAGTCATTTTATCAGATGAGCACATGCTGCTGATATTTCTAAACCAATACATTTAAAGAAAATCAGTTTGATTTGTTGCCCAAATTGATGTATTCATGTTCCTTTTGAATACACAGACACTGATCATTGTACATGAGCATAATACTTAACCACGATGCTTGGTGAATACATTTCACCTTAAATCATTAGTTAATAACCACATGTTTTAATTGCCTCCTGTAGATCATCTGTAGAGGTTCAACTTTTCATAAAGGTTTTGGAACTCATGATTTTCAGCATTAGGTCTGAGTTTGAGGTCACACAAAAATTGAGGCGAATACATAATTAGTTGAATGTCAATTAAACGCCTAGTGAGCAACAGTAAGCCTTCCACATCCTGAACTTGAAAAAGGACCTTTCTGAATTCAAAGCCATTCAACAGCGTGTCTTCCCATACTGATACTTCAGCTGCTGTTCTCAGCTCTTGTCAGAGTTCACAGGGTGACGCATCTTAACTGTGTTGCAAAAGAAACAAAAGTTTTAGGAGTTACATTCTTGTCTACTTTCTTGAACCTGAACAATGTCAATTATAATCAGTAAAAAAAATCTTGATTTAGAAACAAAAAAGGAAAATCAACAGAGGCAACTTCGGTACATTTGTCAAGGGTTCAGTGGTCACACAGCTGCCTTTTAAAGGAGGGGAGTTCATGATGACCAGTCCAGCAAACTGTCCCTTCCTTTATATAAAGAAAAAGAACAAAGCAAAAGTAAAATTATCCAAAACCCCTCTGCCTCTTTCCATCTCCATTATATGCTTGTCGAGACATCAAACTGGGCTCTTAAATGGCCACTGTTATACCTTCAAGCACAGTTCATGATGGTCAAACAGGTATGAGCCAGGTTTGACATCCGTTTTAAAGGGTACCAGGTTTTGTTAAGTGAACATTCAACCAGTGGAAACTAAATTTTGTAACTAAATGCCAGTTCTGAAGTTCAGCAGTGACATCACACCATGTCATCTGGCCAACCTCACAGTGCAAGTTAATACAGAGGTGGGGAGCACATTTTACCTTTATGCCCAGTCTTACAGAGGATTGCAATTTTGGAGAGCTATGAATGCTTTTGCTTTTTTCTAGGAAATTCAATAAACATCCTGTTTTTACTTTTTTTCTAGGAAATATGTTGAACATCCTGTTCAAATTAACAGCTTGAAACAAAAATCTATTTTTTCTTTTATAATGTACAGTTAGAAAAATTAACACTTTCCCCTGGTCTGAATGTACACAAACTTTAATATACTTATTTACATATACTATCATCTTTGTTTCACCCATGCAAGGATGTGTTTTTTTCTTTCTTTCAGACTAAAGCAACAGTAATGGGGCATCTTCAAGTTTGCTTTTGTTTTATAAATGACCTGCTAGAGCAAGAGACAAGAATAAGGAGTTAAAGAGTTTAACCAGCCATATTCGCACATCATGGCAGCGATGTCAAAATTCATTCCTGAGGGACAGCATTCATGCAGTTTAGTGTTCCGTGATCTGAAGCTCAGTAAACGTTTAACCTGTTCACTTATCAGTGCTTCCACTCAGAAGTGTGTTTCTTCTAGGGATGCACAGTGATTGTTGAAAACCAAAATGTTTACATGAAACTTGGCTACTGCACTAAAACACACCCTTTAGTTTTAGTGAATTTCTAACCCTGTAGGAATAATTGTTCAGTTTCTTCATAATGCAGATCCAAGTAGATCTAGTCCCAATACCTCAATGTGTGTGTTTACATGTCAGCACTGGCAACTTTTTTTAAAAGATACACAATCATGTTTGGTAGTATATGATTTGAAATTGGAAACTGACCATTATCAACTAGTTTCTCAGACAGAGCTTTAGTTTAGCTCTGAACTGACAAATGGAATGAGTTTTAATTGGGGGGAAAAGTGCACTTTAAGGCCATATATAGCAACTCAGGGGCTGCAGAGCCTCAAAATAAATTTTATGTATTTGTAAGAAAAAATAAACAACTGTGCACTTTATTAGCAACAATCTATAAAATTTGCTTTGGAAAAAATGTGTTAAATAAATTGATTAGCTAAAGTGTGGGGAACACTAACCTGTACAATGCTATAGTCCAGCAGGACATGAATATTTGTGTAGGGAAGTACTGTGTTTCTATGGCGAGTTCTACTCTTTAAAGTAATGAATAAAAAAAGGGCTCTAGATCAGCTCATGCTACTTTGAGGTGATCTCTACATGCTTGACTGAGTGCATGGATGAATATGGGGCAGATGGAGCAGATTTTTTAAAAGAAGTTTAGAGGTGATTAGTGAATTGTGGGCTATCGATGAGGAGTGAAGTCTCAGTTGCTAAGCAACAGTTCTGTTGCCGTCTCTACGTCCCATGACTTCGAAGACAGAGCTACTATTACTGCATTCTGTGGGGGAGAAAGAGAGAGAGTTCACATTAAAATATAAATTTCCCATAAACTGAAAAGTCATCTTAAGACTAGCATTTACAAGCAGAAACAGTTAGACCACCTCATTGTTTCTACAATCGCTGTCCATTCTATCAGCTCCACTGACTGTACAGGAGCACTTTGTAGTTCTATAATTACAGACTGTAGTCCATCGGTTTCTCTCCATACTTTGTTAGCCTTCTTTCACCCTGACCTTCAGAGTAGATATTACGTAGATGGTGGGTCAGCACTGCAGGGACACAGATGTAGTGTGTGTTTAAACAAGTCACCTCACTGACCACTATTAGACACTCCTACCTGGTTGCTCCACCTTTTTAGTTAAGAGTTTCTGCACAGTTTGTGTTGGTCATCCTTTAGTACATTTCCATTTTGTGAGATTTTTGGCAAATTTATGGGATTTCAACTGGTTTGCTGACAACCTGCTTGAAAACCCAGATGGTTAGATAGATGGTTTGGGATGATTTAAGATGGTTAAAATGCTTTAATGGTCAAGGTGGTTGAAAAGTCACCTAGACAGAACATACCCTATGATGGTCAGGTAGCCGGTCAGCTCTTGAGAAGTGTAATGTATGTTGCCTTTGATTGACATCATACTTGGTGATGCTATCCAACCAGCTGGGCATGTAGGCCAATCAGCTTGGTCAGTTTGTTCATAGTGGTGCATGAAAACACAGATTTATATAAGATTGTTGAGTAGTGTGTGTATGTAAACACCAAGGTCTGAGTACAATCAGAATAAATTCAATCATATTGGGGAAAATCATTACATGCAAACATAGCCACTGAGGGGTTTAAACACTCCAGCAGCACTGAGGTATCTGATCCACTTGTACCAGCACAACACATACTACTAGGCCACTACCACAACGGTGTCACTGCAGGGCTGCGACTGAGACACTACCACTATCACCTGCTCTGTTGTGATCCTAATGGTGGCCATGTTATGGCTGATCAGTACATATAAGCAGATCCTAAAGACAACAGTGATACCATCTTTATTCAGCACTAACAAAAATGTATCACTGTCTTTTCCAGTAGCCACCACCTTTAACCACGGAAAAGCGGCCAAACTAACACTGTGCTAACCTCAGTTAGTTCGGGGTTTAGGTTGTACATCTCATCAATAATTTCTGTTGATGGCGGAATCTATTCTGTTTTTTGTATCACAACTGTAATAAGATATTCAGTTCGCTGTCTCATTTGCTTCCACAGCTAGAAAATAAACAGACAGTTTGCAACCACAATAAGTAAGTAATTCAAGAGAGAATGTTTTTGAATATTGTCTCTGTATAATGTCACAATGAATTCATCAGGACATTATTCAGGTGTAGACTTTCAGCTATTATTCAAGGGGTTAAAAGATAATGTGGTTGTGAGTAAAATCCAAAGAGATCATCATCAGGCTGAAATCAAAAAACTAACCTATCAGAAATCCACCAGTTGATCCAAAGTACCACCAGTTACAGAATAAACTTGTTGCAAGTTTAAGTACTTACTTTGTCAAAGCCCATAGCACAGAGTTTGTCTATTTTGCGTGTGTATTCAGGACTAGAGACAGGAGCACCAGCATAAACATGAGACCACAGTCGAGCTGTCTGTTTGAACATCTCTGGATTCTGTTTATACTGAAAGAATCAAAGAAATATAATGTAAAAGTAATTTAAAACATAAACTTCATATGCTTTACAAAGTAAAGCAACAGACACAACTGAGACATAGAAACTGACCAATCCATGCTTTGCCACAAACGCATTCTTTCAAAATCCCATTCAATGAAGTAGTAAATTGCAGGGCACACCTCCTTTTTCAACATATCACTTATGCAAAGGGATTTGTGAGTGACAAAATGTTTCAGTATGTCAATACTGATTTAATGACTTATTTGTGTTAAAAACAAATATCCATCAAAAACCTGTGTGAAACATTCTGCACTTTAGACAAACCATGTAATCAGTCTAGAGAGGGTTACTTACTAAAACTGTAATATACTGCAATAAAGGCATAAATATATCTTCAGTCCTTGTATATTTAAAGTAGCACCTTTATGGGGGAAGGAAAACCTTCAATTCAATAGAAGTAAAGGTAAAATTTTTTTAATTCCAAATATTCATTGTCTATTCGTTAGTTTTCATACCAGTAGATTAAAAACCACTGGTAAAAAAACTGAAAAAAGGAAATACAACAAGGATAAATGTAATTTAACAAAATTGATATATGCTGTTGCTGTCAGGGCTGTTGGTGGCAAATATGGTAAAGTTTCAAAAAACACTATATTTATCTAAATATATTTTACACAAAATGCACCAGTATTTCATTAGTCGATTAATCTAAGAATTAACTTGTTAGTTATTGTAAAGGCTTGTGTGTGTTTGCTCAATTAAAATAATTAAACCAAAACAATGAAAACATTTTTCTTTAATAAATAAATTGCAGATTGAAGCAATCCTTTAACTGAATCAATATTTTTAATTAAATATTAAAACTTAAAAAATAGTTCACTGTAGTTAAGGTAATCATTTTCTATGTATTGTATTTTGTAGTGCAATGGGGATAACAACTGATTTACAGGCTGTAGGAACAGGTTTAAGCTATCCTCTCACTTAAACAGTCATTAAAGTAAACAGAAAAATACAAAATGGCCGAAAAACAAAATTAATGTAACATGTTGCAATGTTACATCACCATAACAACAGCGATGCAAAAAATACTTTTCTCAGGTAATCAAGATGGTTAAAAACTTTGAAGTGCCTACATATGACAAAGCATGCTCACACTTCAAGATCTCTTGCATAGCAGTTGTGATGAGCGTTATAAGCAGTTGTGAAATGCGCCAAGCTCTTTTGTCCCCAAATATATCACTTTGGCCACATGTCCTACAGCACACGTCTGCCTCCAAAGAGCATCATATCATCTGGTCTGTTTCTAAAATACTCTCACACTTTGGTCTCTTTTTTAGCCACATCTTTCTAAAAAAAAAAGCATGTTTTCATTGGTTGAAACCATTTTTGCAAGGCCCTGTCACACATGCAAATCAACAGATTATCAAAGATCACTTAGAACAGTTTTTTTATTTCACTCCATCCAATTAAAGGAATTGAACTATTTGTGGTAAAACATGCAGTTTGTCAGTGATATTTGCATATCCAAGATATACTCATATATGTATACTGTGTATTTATAACAATAATAGAGTCATATTGCCCATTCTTAAATTTACATACACTTATCACAGATATGAATGTCATGGAAATACTGGGCTTTCATGACTTTCCCTCAACTGTATTGTTCTGGGTCAGATAGAGGTTACTACATGTACATTTAATAAAAAAATAAAAACTAACAGTTTAATTAATTGTTTTTTTTTACACATTTGGAAATATCTATACACACACATAGATTATTAATTCAGTAGTGAGTTCCAAAATACCTTTCTACTTGCCATATTAACTTCCTGTTAGTGATCATGATTGACTACAGTTGGTAGCTTCTTTTTGCCTACAAAATAGGGCTTATTTGATGGCACTCAGAATGACAAACACAAAGTAAAATGGAATAGTCCAAAACGCTCTGAGAAGTCAGGAATGTCTCTTAGAACTAATTCCAAAATCAGCTCTTCAAAAACTGACCATAATTAAAAATTCTGGGAGGTGCAGTTGCCTCAATAGTGGTCTGGGCCTTACAGTCAGGTCTCTGCCAGGAAATCAACCAATTTTATTACATTTTGTCACAAAGAGTGGTCAATCATCCAACAAGAATTGCACCATAAGCTTTTGACTAAAGCACCTGGTTAAGATGCAATTTGTTAAGGAATCAAATACTAAGTGAGCTGCACCTGTGCTTCTGAACCCATATTGATTTCAGAACCCTGCAAAGCATTCTGTAAAGCACATCTAAATGCAGCTGTTTACATGTCTCTCAGCTTAGCATGAATAGGCCAAGTTCTAGATGTATTAAACTGTGAACAAATATTAATCTAGTTTCACGTATCAGAAAATTCTCAAAATCTCTTACGTGATCTGGCTCACTCACCTGATTGGCTACTACAGCATCCTGTGGGTCATCTGGCTCTGCTGCAGCTAATAAAGCCTGTAGCGAAAGCAGAACTGTACGCAGGGTCATTGCTGCAGCCCTACAGACAGTAAGCAGGTATGTATACATGAGGTGGCCAGTTGTCTTTTGTACAAAACACTCTTTCAAAATGGTCCTTCTTTTGGCTACACCTCAGATATTGCATGCATAGCTCACACACAGCCATTTTGTTTTAATTTTTAATGACAATATGACACTGGTGCATTAGATTTAGTGAAAAAGTCATTCTCAAAAATATAAAAATAAATATATAAAATCTCAGGTTTATATATAAATAATATATATTTCTCTAAATATGTCTCTCAGGTTTTTTGTTTTGTTTTTTTTCTCCCCACACCTTCCTCTTGTCCACTGACAAGGGAGCCTTTGAGGATGATAAAGTGGGTCTCAGAGACATAGTACTGACTTTGAATCAGCCATCAACTGAAGTTAGTATGACACTCTTTCCTTTGAATTCTGACAATTACATACAGAGAATTAAAATATATTCAATAAATAAATACAATATTTTCAATTTCAGTCCATTCAACAATTTGATATTATTCTGTTTTGAGAGTGACAAGGGCAAATAATTTTTCCAATAGAGCACAAGTCACCTAGTGAAAACAGGCACATGCGTACATGTAAACCACTTCATCACATGCAGTATATCATCTACAGCATGCAATGCATCATCTACAGTAGTTTACTGGTACGAGTGTCGCAGAACAATATGTGATATTGATAAATAAATCTTCAGCATGTGTCATAGGGTGCTTCAGATTACTTTGAAAGAACAGTTCAAAATACATTTAAACAAAATGGTAGAAATTTGCATTTCTGTTTAAGGCAAACATGTGAGAGCACCACACACACAGACATTTGTATAGCTGTCTGCCAACATATTAACACATAACCTGAAGTTGTACTCTAGGGGGCAGTGTCCAAACTAGAACACAGAAAACAAAGAGGAAGTCTTTTTTAATCTTTCTCCAAGAATTTACATTGTTTCTGTAATATTAAGATGCTGGTTTGTATAAATGTCTATGTTTTACTATTTTTGCCAATTGACTCAAACTGCTCCACACTAATTCTGCATTTGCTTTCGCTCATTTGAGTATTGTTTGGATCTTGTTCTGAACTTATTAAAGAATCAATCTTTGTTTTCTTCGCACAACGCTTTACACAACCTGTAGTTGAGCTTTTGGAGGTGTGCACATTGTGAGCTTTAGATACTTTCATGTGTATCTTTTCAGAAGCATATAGAACCCTCCATAATGTTTGGGACAAAACACATTTCCCTCTGCTCCACAGAACAGCACTGCTTTACAATCTAAAGTTAACATTGTTCAAGAGGAGACCAGAAGCTCTGCCAATGAAAATCAAATAAATTATATTTAAACAATAAATAAATAAATAAATAAATAAATAAACCATAGGTTTACCAAATTCAGTGGTGTGGAAGAACAAGCTTACCAGAGCAATGGTATTGTCTGCCTGACAGATCAGAAACTGCCCTCAGGAGGTGGGTTTGTACTTTTCAAAAGCTCTCCACAGAAGGCTTTATTACAGTTAGCAAAAAGCACTTAAAAGAGCCTGTGAAAAGGTCTTGTGGGCAGATGAAATCAAGAACAATCCATATCAGATTGATGGAAAGAGCAAAATGTAGATCTTCACAAAAGAAAGGGCCACTGCCTCATCTGTGAAACATGGTAGGGTGTCATGGTTTGAGCATGTATGGCTGCCACAGGTACTGGCACACTCATCTTCAATGAAGGCAGTAGTATACTGAATTCTGAGACATATATGAATATCTTATCTGCTCAAGTTTCAGTAAATGCCTCCAAGAGCAAGATAGTGATGGTGACCTGCATAACGTGAAATCAAAAAATGTTGATATATCAATATTTAGGATATATACCCAGTCCTGAAGAGGTGGTCTTGATTCAGACTGAATGAAACATGGTCTGGTCATTTGCATTGTGAAAATAGTTTTTGGGATGGATCAGACCATTTATAGGAAGATGAAGCAGGATACCATCACAAACCAAACAGAACTTGAAAAAGAACCAGTGTTTTGCCAAAATCCATCTTTCCTTCATATGCATGCATCACGCAGCAGATTATGCTGATAACAGACCACTCTTGCATGTACTTTAACTGTAGATGAACCCTTAATTATAAACAGAAACTGAATCAGAATCCAAGCCCAATTTGCCACATTGACTAGTGACATGTGAATCCAAAGGCAGACATTTCTGGCAGTGAGGAAACACCTGAACAAATCACCAGATGGACAAAACACATAGACATAGCAAACTTCTTTAGTGTGCTCGCTGCACAGTGAAACCCAAATGTATGCAATGTAAAACAAACACAGAAACCTTATTTAGGTCCAGATTTTCAGGTGTGAAAATGCCCTTAATCATATCTGATTGGGTTAAATTGAAAATGTAAACTGTGGAGCAGAGGGGCATATCAACAAATGTGTCTTAAACATTGTGGAGGGCACAGCAAATCATAAGTCAGTATAATTTGATATTATTTTAGTAGCAGCACCATCATCATCCAGTACAAACTTTACCTGACAAATTATGGACCACTTTCTCCTGCTTTCTACATAAAAGGTAAAATTATATTTAGGCACTCACCACTGGTCCTTCAGAATGTCCAAACATATTGCTCCTGTAACTGAACTTATGTTAGGATGCCAGATCTTTGTGATGAACCGCACCTAAGTGGAATAACGAGAATGCTGTACTACTTTAAAGCAGTAATTTATCATTATACAATAGATACAATAGTAATAAACAATAAGCTGTTACCTTAGGTGGATTAAAAGGGTATGTCTCTGGGATCTTGATTTCTAGTTGATATCTGCCACCTACAAAAAAGAGGAAAGAGTTGCTGTTAGGTGATCAGCAGACACAGCATAGTAACTACTGTGTACTGCTTGTAAAAAGTACCATCCAACCATTCAGTAAGGTATTTTCTTATAATACATAGGTCATGGGCATGAATTGCATATTTTTATGCCAAAGTGAATCATTTCTTTTTTAAATAAATTAATCATTTCATGATATGTATTACTTCATACTATAAATCATTTACATTGAATTTGCATTTTGACTATAATGCATTTTAAATTAAAAACACAATTTGATTTTATCTTTGAAGCATTTGGGCTTAATAAAATAAACCAAATTACACAAATACCTATCATTTTAAAGTTGTTGAGATGTGTAGGTTCTCCAGAGTCAGGTTGGCACAACCAAAAACACTGGCCTTTTTTATTCATGTGAAGAAATTACTATAAACATGATATTTCATCATTACAGGAAAAAGGTGACCTGTATGGTTGAGGGAAAGGTTTTGTAGGCTATCAAATGTTGAATGTATATGTTTGACAAATATTCATTATACAATGCCAGCACTTCACTTTTTGCACATTTTATTATGTTGCAGCCTTACTTCAAAATGGATTAAACTCATTTCCCCCTCAAAATTCTATACACAGATCTTTGTCTCAATATAATCCTGTCTAAGATGTCTTCAAACAACTCCTTAGACTTCATGTCTTGGTTCCTTCTCTGACATGCACTGTGCTATTGGGACATTATATAAACAGGTGTGTGTCTTTCCAAATCATGTCCAACCAACTGAATTTACCACAGGTGTCCAATCAAGCTGTAGAAACATCTGTAACAAAAATTAGTGTAAAGAAGATGCACATGAGCTCAATTTTTAGTGTCATGGCAAAGGCTGTAAATACTAATGTATGTTATATTATTGTGTTTTATTTTTAATACATTTGCAAAATGTTCAAACAAACATTTCTCATGTCATTGTGAGTATTGTGTGTAGAATTTTGAGTGGAAAAATGAATTGAATCCATTTTGGAATAAAGCTGTAATATAAAATGTAAAGTGATGTGAAAACTTTCTGCATGCACTGTCATTCCCTGTGCTGTCTGGTGGCGTAACTGAAAACCCAAGCAAAACTCACCAATTTCATGAGTCCAAGTTGAAGACTCTTTGGTAAATGTTTGGTATGTAGATAGAGAGGTGGGCAAGTAGACAGAGAGGTGGGCAAGTAGACAGAGAGGTGGGCAAGTAGACAGAGAGGTGGGCAAGTAGACAGAGAGGTGGGCAAGTAGACAGAGAGGTGGGCAGGTAAATAGATGGGTAGATATGTCGGTAAGTGAATATTTCACCTCATTGAACGATCCGTGATTTAAAGCAGAGGCTTTGAATCAGTCAAATGCACATCATCCACATCAGTAAATACTGGACTGATTCCGAATGAGCTGTATCAGACTTTCAGTGTATACACAGACATCTGGAGATAATAACAGACGTGAACTAAATTTGGTTCTAGACCAAGCTCTCCAATCACATCAGACTCCTGAACTCTTGCCTGATGATTCTCTGACCCTGTCAGGCCCCGAGCGAAACCCACACATTTGGAATCAACAACACAATAAAGCACCCGTACACTGAACACCCCTCCTTCTCGGGTCCTTTAGGGGTTTGTAGGAGCCCTGACAGCTCGGCTCTAGAAATGGGAATGTTTTGATTTTGCAACCTGAACTAAATCCCACCACTTCAGACTCAGCAGCAGCTGATCAGGAGTAGGAGCAGGTCCGCTGATCCCAGATCAGCCCTGGTCTGTCCATGCAGGTCTACTCACGGCCGCGTAAACGCCAGAAACTGATCCCGGGTCGGCGTCGGCGTTCAGGGTCTGTCAAGGGAGCGGAGCGGGGAGAAAACGGCACAGAAAGGAATGTCCAAACATGTTTACCCTCATACGGCGTATCTGGGGGTCCTGCGATCTCCCCCTTCAGCTCGGTGAAGTTTTCATCCACTAGGTCCACCTTTATCTGGTTCTTACTGGTCTGTAAACAGAAGAAGGGACACGGGCTGAAAACAGGGCCTAAACCCGAGCCTCGCGCAACCGTTGATCCCCGAGCGGCCCTTTAAAGCGGCTGTACACCGAGTCCCACCAGCCACCACCCCCCCCTCTCTCTCTCTTTCCCCCTCCCTCCAGACAACTTTCCCCGACGGGGGGTCGTCTTCTGACCCTTCACGAAGCCCCTTGTACGACCATAGCCCGCTGTTAGCAGCTACAGGCTAAAAGAGCCCGTCCTCGGCTCCTACTACCCCGAGCTGGGTCAGTAACAGCCCCGCGGGCAGTGTGAGGGGCAGGATCATGGTCGGAGAGAGGAAACACAAACCTCTTCGCTCTTCAGCACTTCTTTAAACTCCCGTTTGATCCTTTGAACAGCGATGTTCGCCATGCTCGGGTCTTCTGTGGCAGATCCTGCTCTCCACTGCCTCCTTTCAGCCCCTTCCTTTCCCCCAGAACCGGACCCCACTGCCCCCAAACACAAACGCCGAGGCCCAACAATGACAGCCTGGAAAAGGAGGATAAACACGGGGCGATTCTCCAAACGATTCACTCGCTACTGAATCGGACAGTCATGTGATTCGGATCAGTGGGGCAGTCTGCTGAAGCTTTACCCCTGCCACCCCAGTTCAACTAGCACTGAGACCTGTTCTGCTCTCTGTACAATATCATTATTGTTCATATACTCATATGTTCATAAGTTGGGACTGTTGCCCTGTACTGGGGTATTATTAATGCCCAGTGATTCTGACCCTGAAAAGCATGAATGAATGAATGTTTCCATGAATCCAGCCATTAAAGGTGAAGCCACGCCACTCATTCCTGCTGTGAGGACAGGGAAACATTTAGTAATGGGAGATAAAGGGAGATTAATGCAATCATCTGTGTTCTACACCCTGGATTTTGTCCTGTGCAAATTTGGGACATTGATATTGGAACATAATTTATACCCCTGTGCTGGAAGAATGATCAGTATGACTATGCCCGGAACTGTTGTCATGATCATGTTTGATTTTTTAAATAAAGGTTTCTGTAGTTCTTGATGAGACAAGATTATGCCATGTCACTTATTTGCGATGTTTGGATCCATCATCCTTCTAAATGAATGGAAGACAACCTTCCGCTGGTGTGTTTCGTCAAGAGTGTCCTCGAACTCTAGTCTGTTTTCCTAAACTGGGAGATTTGTATTTTGTGTAGACCAAACATTTTGGAGAAGAGTGACTTTTAAGTCTTGTATCAGTAAATATGCAATTTTCTGTCAAAGAATTATCTTGCAATTATTCTGCAGGGTTTTGATTCAGAAATGAGTCTGTGAAGTCCCCTTTAGTTAAATTAGTTTGTAATCAGCATAGGGTCAAAATTACACGTACAGGGTCAAACATGTACACACACAAACGTTCAGTTTTGCATTTTAACTGGCCAAGATCAAGGCCTATTGACTTCAGGTTAGTGATCATATTTGAATACAGCTGGTAGTTTCATAAAAAAGGATTGTGTGACAGCACTCTTTGAATTGACCAGTACACTGTACAATGGAGAAGAGCTCACTAATATCTAAGGGGGATCTTGAAATTGTAAGATGTACTCAATTTGCCAATGTTTGGGACAAGACCCAAACTGTCACACTCAGTTGAGAGGAAATGGATGGTCAGGACCAACCCAAGAATCACAGGCCCACTGTGAACTGCAAACTAGACTTTCATCTGCCACGGACTCCAAAACTGACGCATTCAATCTAGACTCACTGTCTTCCCGAAGACAAAGAAAAGGCCTTGTGGAGGAACATTTTATGGCCAGATTAGAAACAGATGTTTGGAGGAGTAAAGGTGAGCAATTCAACCTCAACAACACTATACCAACTGTTCATAACACTGGTGGTAGTGCCATTGTCTTGGGCTGTTATTGTCCATGGAACTGGTATATTGAAAAGGTGGAAAGAATAACAAAAAAGAGTACTATCTCAGAATTCTCCAGCGTTACCTCAAACCCTCAACTAGATAGTTCAAGCTTGGACACAGTAAATGTTAGACAACAAACAAGACAATAGTCAATTCAAATACATAATAGTGCAGGTGTGGATTGGAAAAGCAGGTTAAAATTAAGCTTTTGGGAAAGAATTACACTGATGATTTTTAACAGAAACATTGAAAATATACATTGTGTTCATGCTATGTAACCAACTATTTTGATGGAAGCATGCAGTGCTCAAAAATCTATAGTTAGATGGCTGTGTTGACTTATAGAAAACACAGTGGGCACTAGTCACAAACCATTAATAACTCTAGATGCACTGACCACCCTCAGTTTGCTCCTCGACAATCCTCTCAAAGCGGTGTCATTCCTGGTGCTTGTGCACCTTTTGCCACTTCCTTCTATTCCTTCTATTCAAATTTCCCTGAATGTGTTTTGATACAGCACACTGACAACAGTCAGCAGTGACCTGTGGCTTACCCTCTTTGTGGAGGGACAAGGATTGTCATTTGGACAACTGTCAGGTCAGCAATTTTCCCTATACATGTGGTTGAAGTGCTGAACTAGACACAGTATTTATACTCTTACCAGTGTGGTTCCCTTGACCAAATTTTGAAATGTGCCCCTTACTTCCTCTTCTTCCCCCCTTACAGTCATTGTGTTTATACATTCATTCAGAAACAGCACATCCTCACAATGAATGATTTTCTTCATTTTAAAACAGAAGAGAATCACTGTGAAGCTATGTGCCTAAAATGTACTTACATATGATTTAGTTCTTGATGGCGGCACCTAACATTCGCCTATACCACCTATTCCACAAGCTGACCCTGTTCATACAGTCATTTACTCAAACTTCAAATGAAAGCCTGTAACTGAGAATGAGAGAAACTGGATTGGGGTAGGGAGTAGATAGTAGGGAATGCTGTAGGCAGTAGGGGGTATGGAGTATGGAGTAGGGATTATGGTGTAGGTTGTAGAGAGTAGGGGGTAGGGGTAAGGAGTATGGTGTAGGGGTAGGGAGTGGGGGTAGGGGTTACTCTAGGGAGTAGGGGGTAGGGAGTAGGGGTTACTCTAGGGAGTAGGGAGTTGGGGGTAGGGAGTACGGACTAGTGGAGGTAGGGAGTAGAGTGTAGGGAGTAGGGAGTAGATAGTAAGGGGTAGGGAGTAGAGGGTAGGGATTAGGGGGTACTCTAGGGAGTAGGAGGTAGGGGGTAGGGGTACTCTAGGGAGTAGGGGGTAGAAAGTAGGGGGTAGACAGTAGGGGGAAGGTAGTAGGGAGTAGGGGGTAGGGGTACTCTAGGGAGTAGGGGGTAGAAAGTAGGGGGTAGACAGTAGGGGGAAGGTAGTAGGGAGTAGGGGGTAGGGGTACTCTAGGGAGTAGGGGGTAGAAAGTAGGGGGTAGACAGTAGGGGGAAGGTAGTAGGGAGTAGGGGGTAGGGGTACTCTAGGGAGTAGGGGGTAGAAAGTAGGGGGTAGACAGTAGGGGGAAGGTAGTAGGGAGTAGGGGGTAGGGGTACTCTAGGGAGTAGGGGGTAGAAAGTAGGGGGTAGACAGTAGGGGGAAGGTAGTAGGGAGTAGGGGGTAGGGGTACTCTAGGGAGTAGGGGGTAGGGACCATATCTGTCTATCACAGAAACGATAGCAGCGGAAAGGAAATCTCGCGTGATTAGCGACGTGGCCGCTCGCGCTGCGTGCCTTTCCTCGTGCGTATGAAAACACAGGCGGATCTGCTCCCGGAGCTCCGGCCCTGCGCCACAAACACCCGAGAGACACTGAGATCAGATCGACCTCAGCACTCGGCGGTAAGAGCTCTCTTCTCTTCGTCTGTTCACAGGCTCAGGTCTGAGAGTCTCAGGGTCTTCCTCTCTGAGGTCAGGAACAGCTGAGGAGTCACTGATTGTCCTCCTCTGAACCTTCTGTAGACCTTATCTTTGGTCTTCAGGAAAGATCTCAACGTTTAACAGCTCCTCCTCCTTCTTCTTCTTCCTTCTTTATGTGAAGAGAAATCTAATCCTGACCTTGTAAAGTTACAAATTTAGTGTCTGAACTGTTTCAGTGGAGTAAACAGAAAGAGTAGTTAAAGGTCTAAACCTCATGTCATTAAGACAGTAAATGCAGATCTGGCTGAGATGTTATGAGTTTTACAGTTTATTTGAAGGCACCAGGTTCAGCTCTGGCCTGGAGCTTCCTAAGCACACTTCTCTTTTGTTCACCAGCTGTTAGGGAGCACAACAGTACTGTCTTTACAGGCATCATCTGTAGCCATGAGACAGAAATGATAATATTATAATGATCACAGAGCTGTAATGATTAGTAGAACTCATCGTTTCAACACAATACTAAATTAAACATTAATAATACATGTTTAAAATTCAATCAGAAAAGTATTCACATGTGAAAAGTCTCATAAAGTCTCTGTTCTGTTTTTGTGCATTTTTATTGAGTCACTTTTCTGTCTCTGAGAATCAGAAAGGCACTGAATTGTCAGCACATTGTGCAACATTGTGTTTTTGTGTGTTTTCAGAAGAAGATGGCAGAAGGAGGCTTTGATCCTTGTGAGTGCATTTGCTCTCATGAACATGCAATGCGAAGACTTATCCACCTAGTAAGTGTTTCTCTCTTCTCACACACACACCTTCTCTTGTTCTAATCCTCCTGTGAAACCCCCTTGACAAAAAGAACATGTTCATCACTCAGGTCACGCACTTCCTTCTAGCTCTTTCTCTTATGTAGAGATATTCAGGATAGTTTGCTTTCTTCTGCATGGATAAATCACTCATACCAAATATCCTCCAGGAAAACGGTTCATACCTCCCAGCACAGCATTGCACAGTAATTGTTTCCCTTCTTAAAGTAGGACTTACAAAATCTGTAAATCAGGACTTTCGGGAGCATTGCTGGGATCCTCCACAACTTGAAACTTTGCAGTATGAGAATCACATCACAGTCTTTCAACCGCTTGAAAGAAAACTTTGGCACTTTTCAACCTGATCTGTGTCTGCTGCAACTGTTGGAACTAACAGTTCCAAATGTTTGGTGGGGGTTAAAGTCCAGTGTCTATGGTGTGCAGTGCCAAAAAGAAAAAAAAAAACTAAACTACCAATAAAAGAAGGTACATAGATTTGACATTGATTGATTTTTAACAGTCCCAAATGTTTTGTGGGGGCTTAAGTCCAGGGTTTATGGTGTGCAGTGCCAAAAAGTAAAGGTATACAGATTTGACAGTGATTTTTTTATTTTTTGTACATTACACTATATTTAGTTTTACTTAAAAAAAATACATGACATTACATTAAAATTACATGATATTTATTTGCATTGTTTTCTGGCACCGTTGGGTGAGATGGCAGCTACTGGGAAACATCTTTGTTACAGGAACGCCTGTTTGGATTATACAGGTTGAACAGGTGTGGTGTATTGCACTGTACTGTAAAAGAATGTATGTGTATTGTAACCACTAGAAATAACCATTAATATGACTATAAATGGAAACTCCTGTGTAAGTTCAGAAATTAGCCTTTTTTGTCCCAGAAAATCTCTCTTTGCTGAAAGCAACTGTTTTTGATGTTAGTTGTCTGCCAAACCTGTTTACACAAAGCCAGTAAGAATACAGTTGAATTCCACCTTTGTACTGGTCAATGGTTTATAATCTTATTAAAGAGGGCCAGATAAGAGTAGATTGGATTGGATGGACTATGTGAAAATAGCTGTAATTCTGTAAAGTGTATTGAATTATTTTTTCCAAAACCTTTTAATTAAAGCATAACACTGACACTTTATTTAAAATCTAATGTGGTGTATTGAAGCAAAATCATAAAACATTGCTGCACTGTCCAAATGCTTGTGTAATGCTTGTGAATGTAAGCATGTTGAATTTGTTAGTTTGCCAGACAATCTTGTCATTTCTTGTGATATTTGGTGTTATACAGTACATATCACTGTGCAAATTAGGCTTTTCTGAGCATATTGTGGGTATTGACAATATTCTACCAAAGATGTTTCATGTTTCAGCTTCCAAAATAATTAATATACCGTCCAAAATGGCATTCTTCTATGCTGACCCAAATACACAGAACAACTGAGAAAATTATTCACATATTTACTGACTGAGGTGTGATACCAGTATAACATTTCCTATTAAAACATCCCCTTGTCACTTTCCAGTACAGTCAATGTAATCCATGCAGATCCAAACCTAAGCAAAGGGGAACAGATCTTTGCTGGGGGTTTCCAAAAAATAAATGCATTTATTAACTAAAATTAATGTAAACACTGACTTGACCCTTGAAAAAATCTTAAACATCAGATTTAGATCATGCCTACTTCTAGTTTAATCTGAATACAGACACATTTTGAGCACTAAACAGATACAAATACACATGCAGAAAGTGGGATTACAAAGAAAGAGTAATTAGTCTTGATTAACAACTTTAGTGCTGTGCACATTGTGTATGTGTGTGAAATTATTTGTCCACATAATGTCTTTTAAAAGTACCAATACTTTTTGTTCATTTCAACATATTGGATATCAGAAAAAATAAATACTTTTGTATATGTTAAACATTTCTATTGCCTTGGTCTTATGTCATGTACTCAGTTATTGTACTCATGGGACTCATGTATTCATTATTATTATATTTGTGTTTAATTTAACACTTGCTGCCTCAGTAAACTAGGATGCAGTGCTTTGCCTGTCTTGCTGTTAAAAGCTTTCGTTTTCTCCTCAGCTGAGGCAGTCTCAGTCCTACTGCACAGACACAGAATGCCTTCAGGAATGTAAGTTCATTTTCCTGTACATTTCCTGTTCATGTACATTTTCCACATAAATGGGGCAGTTCTGTTTAATTCTGTTTAGGAAAAAGCATCAGACATGTCAACACTAATTAGGATTATGGTCAGTATCTCCCCTCAACCCAACCCTGCTGCCACCTGTGTCTTTATTATGTAGGATGTAGTATATATATATATATATATATATATGTGTGTGTATGTATGTGTGTGTATATGTGCATATGTGTACACACGTACGCATGTATGTGTACGTATGTGTGTGTGTATATATATATATATATATATATATATATATATATATATATATATATATATATATCTGTTTTCTTGCTCTTATATATTTGTATTGTTTATTGTAATTATCTGATTGTTGTTGTTTTTAGGTAGACAATTTTAAGATCTGTCCAGGGACAACAGATAAAAAATAGCTTTCTGGCTAATTCTGGTATATTTAAAGAAATTAATGTACACTGTCCCTGTCAAATAAACTAATAAATAAAAATAAAATAAATAAATAGACTGTGTAGAACCCAGTTTTTGGTCGGTAGTCAACAACGTTTTTAAACACACCACCCCAGGCCTCGAAGTTCACCATAAGTGTGCAAGTGGCTATGTCCAAATAATTAACTTAATTTGCCTTTCCTTCCTACCTGCATTTCAAGTTCATTTAACAAAATAGGTCACAAAGCAGCTTTACAGAAATCTGTTTCCAAGCCCCAAGTGAGCAAGCCAGTGGCAAGGAAAGCTCCATTAGAGTGATAAGAAGAAACTTTTGAGAGGAACCAAGACTCCTCTGGTTGACATTAGATAGCAAAACAGCCAAAATCTAATTGTACTAGCTTGTGGATCAACATGACATTCAGATCATTAAAGTATAGCTCCAATAGCTTAACCTAAACATGACCTTAAATTCCAAAGGTAAAATGTTCATTGAAAAAAGACACACAGAAGGAAGTGTTAGATTGCGATTCTATTGTGAAGGAAGATAAAGGTTGCCAAAACAATAAATGATTTAAAATTTACAATGACAGGAGCAATGTTTTAGATATACATATAGAAGTGACTCTGTATGGTGTCAGCCTGCCGTGCTTGCCAACACAATATGCCAGATATCTCACCTTGTACTTGTATAGGATCCTATTGATGTCCTGTGATTATCTATCCTATGCAGCTGGAATATGCTGATTGCATATTTTATGAAATGATACCATAACACTGAAACAGGAAGAGTAAGAGTTAGTAATGAAGTTTAATACATGTTTTAGCAATAATTAAATGTAACCTACCTTAATAAGAAGCACCACCTTGGCCCCCACATCACTGTATTTACATCTCTATGTGTCGCTAGACCATGTACGGTTTAGACCACACCCTCATGCGGTTTAAATCTGAATACAGATACTGATATTTTGAGTACTAAATTTAATTTACTTTGCACACAAAAGACAGATGATCTTTTGGCCTTCCTGTTGGCTGTGTGGTTTATCTTATTGAGTAAGATGCTTTTAAACACTTAAATTAATTATAGCTCATTTGCTCATGTCTAACAAGCTTGTCCAAGGGGGTGCTGTTGTTACACAAAGTATTCATTCATGACACATTCATGACAACATCTGTGTTTCCCTTCCAAAAAATATTTCAGTAAGTTTTTTCACGCAGGTTGTGGAAATAAAATGTTTAATGTTCAATTATAGACAAAATCTCTTCAGTTTGTCAGTTTGACAATACAATATTTTGCAATACCAATGTCAGAACAACACCGGGGATCCTGAGTGGTACAGACATCATTACCCAGTTTACAAGTATTTATCACAAAAAGTAGGTTTGATTAAAATAAGCAAAGATGTTTTTAATGCGTTTTCATTTTATCACATTTGAACCATTTATCACCATCATTTGCACAGAAAGTCAATAAAACACAGTTTGTCTGTGTTTATTATAGAGAAAGGATATTAAATATTTAATTCTCAGAATGGACATTGAGAAAGAAAGTGTTTCCATCCCTTGCAAACATTACGTGTAGAATTTCAATTGGGCAGACATTGTGTGTTCGTATCATTAGCACAAATATTCAATCCAGCAACATTTGTTCATTTACTTATTCATGTCTAATATTTTATGCAAACATTGGACAGACACAACGTTATTTTGAATAGAGAATACATAATCTGTAATATCTACAGTCTGTATAAAACAAAATCATAATCTACGTACATCACCGTACTGGACTTGTTATTTAATTTTATACTTGTTTACAGTGCCAGGACCCAGTTCTTCAACTGGAGATGATGTGACTGTGTCCATGATTATTATGGGCTGGATGGTGTTGGCCATTGTGCTCTTCTTACTGCGCCCCACCAGCCTGAGGGGACCACGGGCCTCCAACAAATCCATCGGCCCTCCTGCAGTAAGTCTCTGTGGAAACTATGAATTTGAACCTTTCAAGTGTCTTTATAATAAAATTATATCTAAAATAAATTTAAGTTACATTTGTTGGTTTCCTGGCATGGACCTGAACACCCTATTGAAAATAAGGTATGGGGATACTGTATACAACAGTCACATGAGCTGTTGTATGCTTGGCAGCAGTAACAAAGGGGGCAGGGCTAGATACTGATGACACTTGGATATGGTAAGGAGATGGAAGGGAGTAGTGGGCGGGGCACAGACCATGTGGATAAGCAAATAGCCCTTAAACAGAGACAATCCATCCTGCATCCCATCCTCATGTCATCATTCTCAGTTGGACTCGGGGTGCCTATTCCAACAAGGTTAACTTACCCACACAGTGACATGATGATGTCATTGACGTGACATACATACAGTGCCTCCAAGTAGTATTCAACCCCCTGCACATGTTGCAAATAAGTTAGAGCCTTCAAACTTTGAACAAGAGCAGAATTTATTAACAGATGCCTAAATATTACAAACAAAAAAGTCGCTCAGTTAAATTTAATACATTTTAAACATAAATATGTGGGTCAATTATTATTCAACCCCTAGGTTTAATATTTTGTGGAAAAACCCTTGTTTGCAATTACAGCTATTTTTACAGCTGTTTTTTATAAGACCTGATCAGGTCAGCACAGGTCTCTGGAGTAATCTTGGCCCACTCCTCCATGCAGATCTTCTCCAAGTTCTCTAGGTTCTTTGGGTGTCTCATGTGGACTTTAATCTTGAGCTCTTTCCACAAGTTTTCAATTGGGTTAAGGTCAAGAGACTGACTAGGCCACTGCAACACCTTGATCTTTTCCCTCTTGAACCAAGCCTTGGTTTTCTTGGCTGTGTGCTTGGGATCGTTGTCTTGTTGGAAGATGAAATGACAACCCATCTTAAGATCCTTAATGGAGGAACGGAAGTTCTTGGCCAAAATCTCCAGGTAGGCTGTGCTATCCATCTTCCCGTGGATACGGACCAGATGGCCAGGCCCCTTGGCTGAGAAGTAGCCCCACAGCATGATGCAGCCACAACCATGCTTAACTGTAGGGATGGTATTTTTGGGGTCGTATGCAGTGCCATCTTGTCGCCAAACGTCACGGGTGTGGTTGGCACCAAAGACCTTGATCTTGGTCTCATCAGACCAGAGAACCTTAAACCAGTCTGCCTCAGCGTCCTCCAAGTGATCATAAGCAAACTGTAGACATGGCACTTTGAAAGTAAAGGTACCTTTCGGGCTCGCCTAGAACGGAGAGCATTGCGATGAGTACGTTACTTATGGTATTGACTGAAACCAATGTCCCCACCACCATGAGATCTTCCCAGAGCTCCCTCCTTGTTGTCCTTGGCTCAGCCTTGACTGTTAGGACAAGCCTGGCCTCAGCACGGGAGGAAATTTGAAAGGCTGTCCAGGCCGTGGAAGGTCAACAGTAGTTCCATAAGCATTCCACCTCCGGATGATTCTCCCAATGGTGGGATTTGTACCCCTTGCCAGCCTTGTGATGCTCCGTGATTTTGTCTCTGATGGCCTTGGAATGCTCCTTAGTCTTTTCCAAGTTGACAATGTATGAGTGCTGTTCACAAGTTTGGGGAGGGGCTTAAATAGTCAGAAAAGACGGGAAAAACAGATAATTAATCCAAACATGTGAAGCTCATTGTTCTTTATGCCTCAATTACTTCTTAATACTTGAGGGAACCAAACAGAATTCTGGTGGTTTGAGGGGTTGAATCATAATTGACCTGCTGAATAAACTTTTCACAATTTTAAAAAACAATAAACAAAGAAATAACATTCTTTATTTCTGCCGTGCATTTCACATGTCCAGGCTGATCTACAGTCCAAATGTCACAATGCCAAGTTAACTCCGAATGTGTAAACCTACAAAATGTGCAGGGTGTTGAATACTACTTGGAGGCACTGTATATGTGTCCTCTGCAGCTGCCCATGCTTAACAGTTAGCACAACGTTCCTAGGATTGAATACTTCACATGTGTTCCTCCAGGTATATTTGTCTCATCTGACCATACATCTTGCCTCCAGAAGGTATTTTCTTTGATCATGTGATGAGTTGCAAATTAATATTCAGTTACAAAAATAGTGTTTGGATATCCCAGTGAATGTTTTTGGATCAACTGCAAATAAATAAAAATGATGCCTTAGCCCTAGATCAAGAAGGAGACTTGGATCTGTTTTCAAAAGTGTCATCTGCCAAACATGAACAACTGGGACCAAATTTGCTGGGAATAATTCTGAAAGCCTCTTCCAAACAGTGAGCAACACTGTTTTGTCTGTCTTCTCTAATTCTATAAAAATGTTTACATAAATTGGAATGAACACTTTGCCTGGATGTTTCTGCATTACATTATCTTGCAGTGTTAAAGTGAAATGTCACTGCTATCTGTTGGATATATTTAATAATAATAATGTGGATTTCAAAAATAAATTGAACTCTACAATCCAGGTGTTTACTCAGTATTTACTGATGATTTGTAATACACCAAATATTTATGGGTTTGAAGCTCATAAAGACTGTCTAAGTGCAATGATTTGTCAGTAAACTTTAAGGAGAAGTGATTAAAAAAAAAGAGCTAATCAACATAAATCAGTGAAACAAAATACTTTGTACTTAATTGGTTTAAAATCATTAAGAATACTTGAATAGAAAGGATAGTCCTTGAAATCAATATTAGTTTGTTAAAATATTTAAAAAATGTTTTTATATATTTTAAAATCTACTTTAAGTTTTTAAAGTATTAAATATTTTATTATTTTCAGATGTTTGTATTTTGTTTACTTTGAACTACTACCACCTTTACTGTGCAAGTACTAGCCTTGTCTACTAGCTAAGGATATTGAACAGCAAAGCACTTTTGTAAGTCGCTCTGGATAAGGGCGTCTGCTAAATGCTGCAAATGCAAATAGCCTAAATGGGTTGAATACCTGTGCAAGGAGCACTTAAAAATGATTGTATTTTATATTTAATTTACTTTAATGTTACATCAAAGATACTGGCTGGAATAATGTGTATAAGTGGAGTTTGAAATTTACTTGAATTATTTTTTATTTATTATTTTGAGATAATTTTGTAATTATTTTTTTCAATTTTCAATTTCAATTTTTCTTTTGTTTTTGTTTTCTTGCCCCTTCCCCCAGAATCATGGCAGAGAACCCCCAGCACCTCCAGTGGACTAGTGACTGAACAGGACTTCTGAGTTCTACTCGCAGCCAAAATTGTTGACCATTGACCTGAGCTATTGATGTGGTCTCTATTTGGTCAGTTAAACGTTACTGTTACTGTTCCTGTGTCTGACTGTTATGATTTCTTTCTTTTTTTTTTTTAAACTCTCTTAGCTCTCGTATCTGTTTTCAGCTGAATTGCTGAGTGATGAAGAGAGAGGACAAGAAGAGTGCCAGTTGAGTAGAGGAAATGTCTATTTTATATTTTGACTGGAACCGGTTACATCTAAAAACACTAATATTCTCTAAAACTGTATTTCAAAAGTTTTATTTAACATTTCATTTAATCATTTCATTTTAGCCATTAAGACCAGATTCTTATTTACATAGGCAGCCAGTAAAGTGGTGTTTTTATCATTTACACCCTCTTACAATGGCTGTAATTCCATTAAGAAAAACAACCTGTTAAATTTCACCATAATCAATTCTATAAAATGTAGAACAGGAATAACTTGCAGTGAGTTTTCCTGTAACTGAGGAGAATGTGTTTAGACCTGGCATGCTTTTCTGAGTCATAATTGTGGTCAGAAAAGCTTGTCAGTGCAGGGTGGAGGTTTGCAGTTATTTCTGTAATAGCTTTATCATATTGGACATTTCTCATGATTACTTCATGAGTTCACTGTGTGGGCTCTGTAAATGTAGTTGAAATTCCACCGAATGATTTAGACACCTGTAGTTGAGCAACACATTAACTCTACATCACTCTTAAAAATAAAGATGCTTCAAATGGTTGTGATTGGTGCTAAGAAGTCCCACATTTGGTCATGTAAAGAACCATGCTTGTACTAGTAAAGTGAGAGTGCATTAAATTGGTAAAAAAAAAAACAACTGTAAATATAGAACCATAAAATGGTTATTTAGATTATTGAAAGATCCTTCACACTCACACTTCTATATTACAAACAGGTTCTTTATGGAAACACATGGTTCTATTGCATCTCTCAGAACCATTTGAAGAATCTTTCTATTTAAAAGTGATTATATGAGTGCAATACTTAACCTGAGCTTGATAACTTTTTAGGCTTGAATTCACTTTTTTATGGTAAGTGGCTTCCAGTGAGTTAACAAGCTTCAAATTTCATTATCAGATTATTGAGGAAGAGCATTTACCCATGATCATTAATATATTAATAATGTTTGAGTATTTGTCTATACAACATTTAAAGGGTTCATAACATAAAAAAACTATAATTATTTTTTGCATTTTGAAAAGTGTTTTTTAAATCAAGTGATGCAGAATAACCAATCAACTAAACTAAAATAAATGGAAGTAGCTGCCTATTTGATCCTAAGGACAAAAAATGGTGAAATGAATTTTGGTTATACAGCTCTGGAAAAAATGAGACCTCTCCATTACTAGTTTCTCTTGGTTTACTTGGTTTACAGGCATGTGGTTTAGTAAAATAAAGTTATTATTATTATTATTATTATTATTATTATTATTATTATTATTATTATTATTATTATTATTAACTTATTACTTTTATTATATAAAGCTTTGACAGCACTTCTCACAAATTCCAAATAAAATACTGCCGTTTTGGGCAGCTGTGGAAGCTGTGGAACCAGCTTTTTGATTGAAAGGTTGCCTGTTCGAATCGACTGTCAGGGCATGACTGAAATGCCCTTGAGCAAGGTACTTTAACTCCCCAACTGCTCACCGGGCATGTGTGTGTATTACTGTATGCGGATGGGTTAAATGCAGAGGACAAATTCCCCTGTATGCAAGCACAGTGGGTCTATGTGCACCTTACCTTAAAGTCTTTTAATTTTTCCCAGAGCTATATGTGGACCAGAGACAAACTTTAAAGAAATAAAACATAAAATGAAGGATATAGGCCCTCTACATCGAAAGGACATTAAATTACTACTAAAGGTTCATAGGAATCCTTTTCATCTTACGTTTTATACTTTATATATTTGGGGACCATAGATTACATGTGAATATTTTTCAATGTTAATATAGCATACGTTCAGTAGCTTGTACTAGGAAGGTTTGTTGTGTGAATAGTTTGAAACTGTAGGGTCAGATTGTGCTGTTACTATCATTACATCCCAATTATGTACTACAAACTAATACTATAAGGTACTACATGCTAATGTTCATAGTGCAGGTTTGGCAGGTTGGTACAGGGAATTGTTAATGTATTAACTGTTTGTTTACTTACAGGAATTGGTGAAGCATTGCTATGCCAACATACAGGGGTTGGACAATGAAACTGAAACACCTGGTTTTAGACCACAATAATTTTATTATGGTGTACTAGGGCCTCCTTTTGTGGCCAATACAGCATCAATTCGTCTTTAGAATGAAATTTTTTGGATACAATCTTGGTTAGCACCCGAACATCCCTTTCAGACAGCTTCCTCTTGCGTCCACAGTTAATCCTGTTGGATGTGGTTTGTCCTTCTTGGTGGTATGCTGACATTACCCTGGATACCGTGGCTCAGCATGATGTGCACCAACAGTTTGTCCTCTTTTGAACTCTGGTATGTCCCCCATAACGTTGTGTGCATTGCAATATTTTGAGCAAAACTGTGCTCTTACCTGCTAATTGAACCTTCACACTCTGCTCTTACTGGTGCAATGTGCAGTTAATGAAGATTGGCCACCAGGCTGGTCCAGTTTAGCCATGAAACCTCCCACACTAAAATGACAGGTGTTTCAGTTGCATTGTCCAACCCCTGTGTATCCCTAATCACATCCTTATTTGTTGTTTTCCAACTGTTCCAGACATGAGTAGCTTCTCCTGTGCTTTCTGCAACAGGTGTTTCATAGTGGATGCTTCATCCATGAGTTTACTGCTTGCACTGCATAAATGCAATTGGAAGCCCTCAGAATGATTTAGTGGTTGTAGTTAAGGAATACCATCATATCATAAAAATGCTTCAAATGGTTCTTTTAGAAGCCATATAAATACTTTTGGTTAAAGAACCATGTTTGTACTAGTGAGTGTATGAAGTGTGAAGAAGTATTAAATTATATTAAGAACCTTTACATAAAGTAAGAGTTTGTTAGATCATTAAAGGGTATGTTCCTAGTCCCATCCTTATCCATCGTTTTCTAATTGTTACAGATGTGAACAGCTGCTCCTGTTTCATTTGACATTACATTGTAGGAGAACAGTATCCATTGTAACCACACTCAAAAGATGACCAGTTCTGAACATGGATGTTTGAGTACTCAAACACTGACTGTTTTATCTATGTTATGTACCGTGGACTCAAAAATTAGATAGTAATTAGTACGCAGTTGGGGCACACAGTATGATCAGGTGAGAATCTTCCAGAATCATTCTGAATGTTGTTTGGTGCAAATACGAGTTCAATAGTTGGGCATTGATTTTCCTGTGTTCCTTGTTAGTAGAGGCATATTAGACACCAAACTGTCGGTGCTGATTGATTGGGTTGACAGTTAACGGTCTGGTTTCTTTTTCTTTCTTCGTTTCTTTTTGGAATGGTAATGGTGTGCCTTTAGGTCATCTGTGTCTATGTAATTTTTCTATAGGCAGAATCTACTGTGTACAGACACTGTTTTAAAGTTTTAAAGAGTGTTCAGAAAGGGCTTTAACTATGCACTTTTAATTACTAAATAAACAGAACAATTCTACCTAAATTGTATATGTTGTGTTTTTTCCTCACTGAAATGACATCTACTAAATAATACTCTATATGACAAATTAAGTGCTTCATTTCATGGTCATCAGTCTTCCTCCTGGGAATCTGTTACTGCAGATTTCACCACCCAACTAAATCTAATCTTAAATGGTCCCTCAGTCTCGTAAGCCACAATAGGGTCATTGCTAAAGAAGCTGACTATTCAGAGTTCAGAGATGAAAGTAAATTTTACATTTCATTTAGAAGTCAAGGTCCCCTATTATAACAAGTCCATGGTCAGCACAACACTTCATGTTTCTCTATGCTGACAAGCTTTATGGAGATGCAGATTTTTAATTTTCCAGCAAGACTTGGCAATGAGACGATCAGGTGTGAGTGGGCGTCCTGTTTTATTTCAACATCTATTAGTCTGATGTTCACAATGTGTGTGGAAGTGTATAATTGCATGAACAAAGGATATTTCTGAGGAGCTCAGAAGAAGAACTTTTGATGCTTATCAGGCTGGAAAAAGTTACAAAACCATCTTTTAAGGTGCACAGTCAGACAGAATGTGTACAAATGGAGGAAATTCAAGACCATTATTACCCTCCACAGGAGCAATGTGAGTAATAATCTACCAGCTCACAAAGCAACCCAAGGGAACTTCTTCATATTGTTCCACCATCAGAACACAGAACAACAGTGCTGTGCATGGCAGGGTTACAAGGAGAAAGCTGGTTCACATACTTTTCCACACAGTTGTAATTATGTGTAATATTTTATCAATAAATGAATTAATGTGTCATTTTCGCATTCGTTTCATTTGGTTCTCCTTATGTATTTATATATCAGTTTCAATTGTGTGAGAATGATCTAAATGAATGAGTAAATAATATCTAAATAATAAATGAACATGAATATGATAATAATCAGATTCATGCTGTTTGGCTTTTCCCTACACTGGAAAAGAAACCCTTAGATGTCCACTCAGACTGAGGGGATAAACAATTTTGGATTTGATGTTTCAGTTTAATGTTTGAAACATGCTGTGCAGAGTACACTCCTGGTGCATCAACAGAAATATGAAATAAAAGTCTTTAATTTGATTTTTTAATTTTTATTTCGTTGTTTTATATTGTTTTGAAATAATTGCTCAGCATGTCAAATAATAACCACTAATTCAAACAACTCAAAGATCCCATTTACTATAATAAGTAACATTTTACTTATTTAAAAACATAAACATTACATTTTTGTAACGATTTCACTTTGGAATCATAATACTGAAGTGTCACAACCCATTTGGAGTCTGTTCAGGGTTATGTATTCTGATGTGCAGAATCACTTCCTCTGACTCTTCACACAGTTAATACACGTGGCAGAGGCTTAAAAGTAAGCGCCTGCATGTACTTCAAAATAAAAGCCTGAATGTGTGAAAAACATTTAATACAGATCTGGTTTTGAAAGAGTTATTTATTTAAAAACCATTGCTCTTATATTTATCAAATATATAGAGACTAACTTATAGTTGTTTTATAAGTTATTTTGTTGACATGCAATATAATAAAATAAATGACTGTTGATTTCCCGGAAGTTGGTGCGCTTTTAGGTTTTTTTTTTTTTTTTTTTGCTTAGTGGGTGTGTGTGTGTGTGAGAGAGAGAGAGCGAGAGAGAGAGAGAGAGAGAGAGAGAGCGAGAGAGAGAGAGAGAGAGAGAGAGAGAGAGAGAGACCGACCGACCTGACAGCGTCATAATAGCTGTATTCATCCAGGAGGGAGGTGAAAGAGTGCTGCTCTCAGTCTGCTCTGCTCTCATCATCTCTGAACTTCATTCTTAAGGTAAGAAACTAAAGTTTCAGCTGCATTCCAGCCTAAACTGAGCTGAGTTACACGCTCTGGATGAAGGTGAGCTGGTTTCTCTCTGGTATTCTGCTCACAGTTCAGAATATATCTTCTCTAACTCTCAGTGTTTAGATCACACAGTGTTTACAATCATATTGTAAACATTTGAAGAAGTGCAGCTGATCTATAGAGGGGAGAGATGCCCACTCTCATCTGCTGACGACGGTTTCCACACTAGAACATCAGCTGTAATGAATGAGATCCACAGAACAGACTGAGAAGGACCTTTCAGATGTATTAGAACCGATGTAAACTCATTACATTCTAAACACACTGAACTTTCACCTTGTCTTTACTTCATTTAATGATTCAGATCTTTGCTCCAGGCCTTCTCACGCCTTCTTCCAGTAGAGTAAAACTGTAGACCACCTGGGGGTGCCGCAGGACTAGTTTGAGACAGGACTACAGAAGTTTGCTCATTGGAACATCAGAGTTAAAGATTGAATCATATAATGACTCCTCCCATGTCCACCCTCCAGTCTCTTTCTTCATTTTCCTCTGATTAATTATACACTGCTTGCCAACAGCTGGGGAATATCTGCTTTTTATCACTGGTGAACATTGAGTGGTTATTTGTGCTCTGAATCACTAGACAGTAGTAATTTTATGTTGCAGCCTTTTTCCAAAATGGATTCAATTCATTTTTCCCCTCAGAATTCTACTAAAAAAAAACAAATGATCAGATATATCTTTTTGACTTTTTGACAATATTTTCATATCACAGTAATAGATGGTACTGATTGATTGATTTACAGCCCCCCTCCAAACCATGTCTGTTCTTTCTTACAGATGGTCCAGATTAAAAAAATATGCTGCATAGGTGCAGGGTATGTCGGTGGGCCCACTTGCAGCGTGATTGCCAGTATGTGTCCTGAAATCAAGGTGACGGTGGTAGATGTGAATGAGTCCCGAATCAAAGCCTGGAACTCTGAAACTCTCCCAATTTATGAGGTATTTAAACATTTATTCATAAGTAGCTATTAATGTAGGGTTACATTACCAACTTATTGACACTTATTTATTATATGCCCTATCCTCAATATGGTTAAGAGGGATAATTCAAAATGCATTACTCATTACCTGATTGTAATTTACTCCAAAGGTATACAATATTAAATTAATATAATTACTGTGGTTTATGAATTAATTTGGTGGACTGTGACATTTCTCTGTCTGCGGGCTGTAAGTTTGCTGTAGAGCCCTACTGTATCCTTGCTATTGATTGCCCTATTTTTAAAATGTAAATGTAATATGTAATGGTCAGGACCACCCCAGAGTAATTATTATGTGGGTGGTGGGTCATTCTCAGCACTGCTGTGTCACTAACACGGTGGCGGTGTGTTATTGTGTGTTGAGCTGGAACAAGTGGATCAGCAGTGCTGCTGGAGTGTTCAAACACTGTCCATTTTATTAGACACTGACACCACACAAAAAACCCACCACCTCCACCATGTCAGTGTCTCTAGAGTGCTGAGAACGTCCACATACAACCTGCTCTGTGGTGGTCCTGTGGGTTCCTGACCATTAAAGAACACAGTGAAAGGAGGCTAACGGAGTATGCAGAGAAACAGATGGAATACAGTCTGTAACCACAAAGTGCTCCTGTATGGTAAGAGGAGCTCATAAAAGAGGCATTGAATGTAGAAACAAGGAAGTAGTCATAATCTTGAGGAACTGATTTGTGTATGTTAGAAGAACATGAGTTTTTTTAATAGTCAGCTATTTGTGTCATGTGTATTTTTTATTTGGCATTTGTGTACTTTGTGTAACTGTATATTAATTGTGTGTACACAATGTTGATGTATAATGCAGCTGAGGGGAAGTTTAGCTGCTTTAAATAAGCATGAAAATTAAGTACATCAGAATCTCAACGATTCAGTTCTTTGGTTCAGGATAATGTTTTGCAACTATGCAATGCTCTTTTCCTGTGTCGATGACATAAAGGTGGAGTTGTGGGACATACACCCACTTGCAAGATGTGCATCATGATATAATAAAACAGTTTTATGTGACATATGATACATGCTGTGCATAGTGAATTTATTGTGCATCAACAGTAATATAAGATAAAGTATGATGTCAAAATGAGGCCAGACATTTTGAGAACCAAAGAACTCATAAAGAGTTCATAACAAATCAAATTTCTCTAAGGGAGACTGTTATTAATATAAGGAGTTTCAAAAAGGCTTTTAAACTGAATATTTCCATATTTAATCATTCATTTTATGTTAATCATTAATGTTATTGCGCTCTCAGCTACGCATCTCTCAGTCTTACTTTTAGTTCTGAATGTTTCTTCCTTTTGAACTTTTGATGGGAGGGCAGGATCTAATCAGTCATTGGCTGCTGGTGATAACCCCTGCCCATTGAGTATCCATGTCTTTCAGTCAGAAGGTTTTGTCAGTACTTTTTGAGCACCTCATTTTACAATAACAGTGTGCCATAAAATGCACTTGGCTGTAACTGTTGCAGTGTGCAAGTCAAAAAAATTAAATTCTGAACACATATGCAGCCTTGGTGCTCTTATTTAATAGTAACAAAATGGGAATATATTCTCATCTAATTCATGTGTAATTATGTTTGCATCTATTAAAAAAAATGTGCATGATTTTAGAAAACTTCAGCTGTTTCTTTGCCATCTCTATTTGTGTGTACAGTGCATTTTCTTCCACACACCCATCCATGAGCAGGAACGCCCTCTGCTGGAACTGTTGGTTCCAGACATTTCTGTTTTTCCCCCCATATAAAGAGCCAAGGCTGAGTGTAAACACTGGACATTTTCCAGTATGCAAAAAGACCAAAGAGCTAGCAGACAGTGAGGAAACATTTACCATAATGAATTGAAATCATGCACATTTCATTTAATTCTGTGTACATACTGTGTTTGTTAATTCTATGTACATACTTTGCAACTGTACCATTCATATGTCCTGTTGGTGATCAATGAAGTTAATCTGTTTCTCAGTTATGTTGGCTAAAGACGTTGCCTCTAATAAGATCCTATTTTCCTCATTCTGTTGTTCACATGCAGCCTGGTCTGAATGAGGTGGTCCTGTCATGCCGTGGCAAGAACCTTTATTTTTCTACTGACATTGACTCTGCTATTAAAGAAGCAGACCTGGTCTTCATCTCTGTAAGTTTCAGGTCTGGGTCATATGGAAAAAAGTGTGGCATTGACAGCATTTTTGTAAACATTATGTTGGGAGTTTTGTGGATTTATTGGTCAGAATGAAACTAATATTAATGTTATTTTAGCAATTGTGAATTTGATAAATGTGACTGACATTTCTCAGTCTGTGAGCTGCAAATTTATTAAACTTGGTCATAAAGTTTCTGAGACTATGAGAATTATTGTTTTTGTTTATAATAACATTTTAAAAATATATTTTATTTGTATATTAGTTAAGCAATGTTAAACAAGTGCAGTTGTATGATTAGCCAACTGGTGTATTTTTCAAAACTAAATGAGAGTTTGAGCTCTAAGACATGTATATTATTATACAGGTAAACACCCCAACTAAGACCTATGGGATGGGTAAGGGCCGTGCTGCTGATCTGAAATTCATTGAGGCATGTGCACGGCGGATTGTGGAGGTCTCGGATGGCTATAAGATTGTGACAGAGAAGAGCACAGTGCCAGTCCGAGCTGCCGAGAGCATTCGCAGGATCTTTGATGCCAACACTAAACCCAGCCTTAACCTGCAGGTGAGCATATGTTGGAATTTCTTACTGCTAACAAAAAATATCCAGAAAGAATACCTTGTGTGCCATTTCACTTTCATTTTCATTCCCGTTTCATAATTTGAAATAAGTTGTTTAAAATGTCATGATGAATTCCATTGAATTTTCAAACTTGTATATTGGTGAATATTTCATTTTGAACTTTTTAGTAAATTACTATTCAAAGAGTATAAATAGTCTAGTTTAGCACATGCAACCACAATCATGGAGAAGACTTGCTCTTGCTCATGCTGACTTGACAGTTGTCTGAATTCTGTAGACATCCTCCATAAAGAGAGTAAGCCACCAGGCTGACTGTTCTCACAGTTCTGTTTTGTTGTTGATCAAGAGATCAAATTAAATCCAAATTTATTTGTATAGCACTTTTCACAACTGATATCACAGAGCAGCTTTACAGAAATAAAAAAAAAAATTAAGGCTAACAACACATGAATAAAGGAAAAGACATGAACATCACAGCATGATGACTTGTCTGAAATTGATTCTCAGCACTGCAGTGACACATTGTGGTGGCGTGTTAGTGTGTTATGCTGGAGTGGGTGGATCACAGGCAGCAGTGCCACACACCAGTACCATGTCAGTTTAACTGCAGTGCTGAGAATGAGAATGTTATTACCCTGCGTTGGTATGATGACATGCAGAAAAAATGTTTGAAAACTGAAAAATGTTTGTCAGGGATATGTATGTGTGTGTATATATTTGTGTGTGTATATGTATATATTAATGTTTCTGTATTTTGTAACATTTTATCTTATTAAGGGTCAAAGTCTAATAGTGACAAATCAGGATCAAGGGATTTACTTTAATTAACAGAAATATTCTGCAAAGTAAGATTGAAAGAATCCTGAAAGAGTTTGTTTAGAACTGCTGTGACCCATTTGAAAACTAATAAAAATGTAGACAGAGTTTTGGTTAGTTTTTGAAGATTACATCAAATTTCCCCACCAATATTATAAATTCTGTTAAATTCATAAGTAAATAGATGTTGTGCTCCAAAATAGTAGAAAATGGCACATGTTGTTTTGATTACATTATGTTATTTCTTACATTTAAAAAAACACTTAATTTCATGTTTTCATTTATATAAAACATTTTTTCCCACTATTTTCAATCTCTTTCTAGAGTAAAATTGCAGCTTTACATTTGGGTCTCTCTGTCTCCCAAAGGTGCTCTCAAACCCTGAGTTTCTGGCAGAAGGGACAGCTGTGAAGGACCTGAAGGAACCTGACCGTGTCCTGATTGGTGGAGATGAGACTCCCGAGGGTCAGAAGGCCATCCAAGCACTATGTGAGGTTTATGAGCACTGGGTGCCCAAATCACGCATCATCACAACCAATACTTGGTCATCTGAGCTCTCCAAACTGGTATGTGTGTCTGTGTGCTCAGATTTGAAGAAGTATTTTAGATTATTTTGAATAAAAATATATACTGCTCCAAAAAATCTTGGAATATTTAAGAATTAAAGATTCATGTTGAAAACCTACTAATTTAAATAAACATCACTGACCCACCACTGGTTATGCTGGATGATCTTGCAGGCAGCATAACATTTACCACACCGTCTTTAGACTCTCACAGCATGCTCTTATCTGTGAAGAGAACGGAGCGCCACTGGTGGATCTGCCAATTCTACTGTCAAGTTGCAAGGTGCTGGACTGAGAGTAGAGGTCCTACTAGAGGACGTTGGGCTCCCATGCCACCCTCATTCCTACCTGTGCCACCTGAATGGGCTGTAGGTACTGCTTTATGCTACCAGTAGTGACAAGAATACTAGAAAAACACAAAACTAGAAGATTAATCATTCAAGAAGGATTATTGTCTGTGGCCACCACCTGCAAAACCGTTCACTTTTTTGGGGGGTTGTCTTTTATAATTCCTGAAGTTTAACTGACTTTTTGTTATACTTTGATGGTTGTGTTCCCTTATTTTTTTTGAGCAGTGTATATATTTCCACACACAGTTTTTTGTATGTCACCATTAACCCCTATCCTATATATTTTGGACCCCTAATTTTAGCATTTGTTTTTGTAACAATATTCATATATGTTGTGTGTTTGTGTGTGTGTGTGTGTGTGTGTGTGTGTTTTGAGTAAGGCTGCAAATGCGTTTCTTGCCCAGCGTATTAGCAGCATAAACTCCATATCTGCTCTGTGTGAGTCCACTGGGGCAGATGTAGAGGAAGTGGCCAGAGCTATTGGCATGGACCAGCGTATCGGCAGCAAGTTCCTCAAAGCTAGCGTTGGTGAGTTTGTGAGACCTTAACTCATCTTGACCTGTATTTCTATTCTTTCCTAAATACATTACAAATGGCCAACTCAACAAACTCCAATATATGTCAATAATATATATGTTTTATGCTTAGATGAGCCTATGGTTTGATTAAGGTTAATTTATGAAGCTTTAAAATTAGCTGTTGGTAAAAAAAATTTAGGTGGTAACATTTTTCCCATTTTTATAGATTACACTATAAACAGTGTCAGAACCCACATCAACCGTTCTTATATTAGATTAGTTGACAATGCCATGAGGTATGATTTAGATGTGCAGTTCACATGATATTAAATGTGTGACTGAGAGCCTCTGTTACTTGATAGCTTCAGTTTAAAAGTAAAGAAGGCTGCACAGTTGAGGTAAACAGTACATTGAATTAGATTATTCCATAAACATTTTAAATTCAGTTGGATTCTGTAATTGTTTGCCTCCTAGGTTTTGGAGGGAGCTGTTTCCAGAAGGATGTGCTGAATTTGGTGTATCTGTGTGAGGCTCTGAATCTGCCAGAAGTGGCTTCCTACTGGCAGCAGGTACAGGAAACCTACAGCAGTTATGTTTGTTATTTCTTGGGATGTCCTCATTTTTATTTTGTTGACTAATCCCATCCAGGTCTATTAATGTTGTATATCAGCTGATACTGATTTGATTTTTTTTTTTTGATATAGATAATTATTAGCAGTGTTCATCACCCCCTCTCCCCTTTTGAACATGCTGTTCAGAGCTGCTTTAAAAATAAAGATAAGCAGTTTAAAAAATAGTTTTATATATTTTTGTTTTTTATGTTCTAAACTGCAGAGTAAAATATTTCAACCATCTTCTCAGAATGTTGTGGCTCGGATTAATGTCTGTTAATTATGCCTCTGACACCAGTTGGAGCTCTGAACACTGGTTACAACGAAACATTGGAACTGGATTGGGACTAAATCAACCATTCTGATCCACACATCTACAAAAATACAAAAGCTAAAATCAATTAAATATTAATTAAGATATTTGAAAACCATGCTGAAGTGTGTGTTTGTAGGTGATTGATATGAATGAGTATCAGAGGAGGAGATTTGCATGTAGGATCATTGACTGCCTCTTCAACACTGTTACGGGAAAGAAAATTGCTCTGCTTGGCTTCTCTTTCAAAAAAGACACAGGAGACACCAGGTACACACACACACACACACACACACACACTCATTATGACACCCAAGAACTAACATTGCATTCTCACTAATAAAATATTACTACTTAATATATGAAACGACTATTAATGAAATGTATTTCATAATATATAAATCTATTTTACGTGCCAGGCTTTTGCACACCTCAAGCACATCTGACACACCTGACTCAACACACACACACACACACACAGTATTCCCTTTAATTGGCAGGTTGAGGTATGCATATTGTTGTTATGCCAAAAACCTGTAATAAGGAGTGTTTTTACTGTCTGTGTTTAGAGAGTCTTCCAGTATCTATATATCAAAATATCTAATGGATGAAGGAGCAAAGTTGCACATATATGACCCCAAAGTACTGAAGGAGCAGATCATTCAGGACCTGTCCCAGCCCAGCATCTCTGGAGACAACCCTCAAAGAGGTGTGTCCATTAATGCTGTATTCTGTCTGTTTAAGCATGGTTTTATCTGGGCTGGTTTTCTTTGTCAGGCCAGTACAAACATTATTGTGACACCAGTGACAATCGATTGGTCAAACTGAGTTACTCTGTTATCTTTACAATTAGGACAGAGGTCATGGGGTGTGTTCGTGTGTATGCACTTTTCTCTAACTCTCTCTCCTTCTTCAGTATCGGAGCTGGTTACTATTACGTCAGACCCTTATGAAGCGTGCAAGAGTGCACATGCACTGGTTATCTGCACTGAGTGGGACATGTTTAAGGTAAACATACATGCATACAAAGATTTATTCAAATAAGACACACAAACTATTTAAGACCATTGTTATTGTCATTTTACCAATGACTGTAAAATACATAAGAGGACACTTTAGATAAAATCATATGCAAACTTCTCAATCAGTCCACTACACCACTGGAAAAAACACACCACTGCATGACCTCACACAGTGAGAGTGTACATTTTTATACAGGATCAAATCAGATTCTTTATTTTTATACCACTGATCTTAAAGTTCATCCAAAATTGTCTACTGAAATCAGCGCGATACTCTGTACGCAGTACTGCATTAGTTATATTTCTATTATAACTAAATCATAATTGTACATCCACCTAAAATATCCAGCTGAAAATCATTCCTTGCTCAGATTCTGACCATGATTAAGAGCTATGATGCATTTAAGTGCTCTTCTTGTTTTTATGATATTTTGTAAATAGATCCTTCAGTTAGATTACATATTTCATCATGCAGCTGTTCTTTTATCAAGAATCATAATTGAATCAAATCTTTTTGATTATACAGAATTATACTGTTATGGGTAATTCTGATAAAACACAGTACATATTTTGATACAAAATAGTGAGATCCAACCTTTTGTAAGTTATGTAATGTGTGTATATTTCTATGGTGTTTCTGTGTAAGGATCTAGATTATGAGAAGATCTATCATCAGATGCTAAAGCCAGCATTCATTTTTGATGGCCGTCGTGTTCTGGATCATCTTCACCCCCAGCTACAGAACCTTGGTTTTCAGGTGTGTGTATTTATTTATTTATTCTTTCACAATTTTAAGTGTTCTCTTTGTCTTGTAGCAAAAGGTCACTCAAACTGTTATTTTACAACTGCTGAGAGGCACAACACAAAGCATTATTATTTAAAATGTGACAAAATGCCCTTGTGTTCTGCAAATAAAAAACTGGCTTAGTCTTCTTTTATGATCAGAACTTTCCCTTAATGAAACCCTTTTCTTTTGTGACTGTAGATTGAGACCATAGGTAAGAAAGTGATGACAAGGCTTTCCTTTACACCCTCCAGTGGAGTACCCAGGATCACCCTCAATGAACCACCCAGCAAGAAGTCAAAAGTCTGAGAGGCATACATGCAAAGCCTGCACATATATGTAAAAATTACACCACAGTCCACCAAAAACATATATTTACTTTGCCTAAGGAGCTGAAGATACCCATCATAATCTCATAATGCTCAATTTCCCATCTTCACATCCTTGCCTGGGGCCAATATTACAAATGCCAAAATCTGACACGTATTTGAGGGCTAGTTTTCAACATTTCAACAATCGCTGTTAAATATGAACATTTTGAAATGTGTTCCATTCACTCCTCAGTCCATAAATGGAACCTAAGCTGCAAAACACAAGTTATCCCAGACCACTCACTCCCAAGTTATAATTAATGCCTCAGCCTGCATTGGCTCTCCTGTATTGTTCCTCATTCTAAATGCAATCGAAACAGATAAGACTTACATATACCAGTCTTGAAGGAATATTGACAAAATCAATAGTCAAAACATTGACTTTTGTTTGTTCAGGCAGTTTCAGTGTTGTTCGTCATTTATGCTGTTGCTCTAAGACTTAGTACTGAAAGAACTGGTTTAACATTTCATTGTTGCACTGACTAAAATGTTTTAGATAATGCTTAGAGTGCACTTTTCCCACCTCAAATGTGTATTTTATGCTTTTTTCATATGGACCACATGCTGTATTAATGCCTTTTTCAGAGGTTTTTGTAATTGTAAAGAGCTGGTAAATAGTTAGAAGCCCTGAGTAAAATAAACAACTAATAATAAGCAAATTACATTACATTAGTGAAATTTGCATGTTTGACCAGAATATTCCTTTAATTATTCAGTGTTCTAGTACTGAATACAAACCTGTTTACTTGTCTTACCAGACTGATATAATTACACCTGAATAACAGTTTTCCTAAAACATGAACTATATCAGTATTTATAACTGGACTAACTGGGACAGATATGACTACAGTGGGAGAGTGAAGCTTTCATCTTTACATCTAACTTTTACAAGTCAAATCAACTGAGTAATTTTTATGATGTAGGGACAAAGCTTATTGTGCATACAGTGTGTTTATTTCAAGTGTAATGGTTTCATTAAAACAATTTTAGCTTTAGAAGAGTGGTTCTCAATCCTATTTCCACTGCCCTGCATAGAGTTCTCCATAATTCCAGCACACCTGATGCAACTAATGCAACTTACTGACAATCCCTTTCTGAGCCAAACTCTGTGTATTACAACAGGAAAACTCTAAAACAAGCTGGACAGGACTTGGATTGAGAACCACTGCTTTAGAAGTTTGCATTCACCGTAAATGCTAGTTTAATGTGAAAAAACCTTTCATAAAATCTGATGTAAAGTCTTTTGTAACACTAATGTAAAACAATGGAAAGCATTTATTTCTTAAATAAATATGGACCAATGAATTCCATGTCTGCTATTTTTGCAAAGATACATTTATTAGATGTTACATTATGCATGTTGAACAGTTGCTTTTAACAGTTTACATGGGTGTAATGTGCTTTCAGTGTTTTCCATTTTATCTCATATTAACTGACTTTGCTGTGACAAATTAAAGGTTATACTTTTTCCGTAGATGTACTACTTGAGCCACTGAGAATGTATTTCTATCACACTGAAAAAACTCTAATTAGTTTCAGCAGAATTTAGACAATCTGACTTGTGCCAAGTTCTCAGTAGGATCAGCTCCCCTGATGTGCAGACCCTCTCTAGTCCTTCAGTCCTCTTGTCTAATAACATCAACAATCTAGTGCATCACACAGAATATCATGTAAAATCTTTTGTTCAATGTAATTCAAAAAAAGAAAATGGTCATATTGAGTACATTTACATATATTTTAAGCCTTTTTAATCTTGATTAAATAGTAATTACTCAAATTTAAGAGAATATGCAAACAAATAAACGTATATTGTGATATTCTAAATCCCTGAGATGCACTAGTAAATACTTTCTCTGTCGAAGCTTTCCTTAAGAAATATAGTTGATTAGGTAGCAGGCTAGATGAAGGTCATTTGTAGTTCTGTGACAGATGGAGCCCAGTTTCATTTTGATTTTATTTCTTCAGTCTTCCTGTTTTTCAGCAGGTTCTTCAAGAAGAACTCACCTGCAGACACAAATGAAGAAAGTCAGATTGGATGGCAGATGGAGGGCAGGGTTACTTGGTTGAGAAATGTAGGCTTAAAGGGCAGTCGGGATAGTTTGGTATACACTGATGTTTGAAAGTTTGAACGCTTTAGAATTTACTACATTTCTGCATAGATTTGTGTAGAAATGGATGAAATTCAATTTCATTCTTGCCCTCCACAGTAGTGGCCAACTCATAAAATCACACCAAGAACAAAGTGTGTAATATTCAGAGAAGACACAAAAGAACCCAAGGTAACTTCTAAGCAACTAAAGGAGAACACTGAATAGAGACAGTGTTTAATACACATATCTAATAATATCTAAAAAGAATGGTGTCTTGTAGCAACACAACAACCCTAAGCTGAGTTTAAGCTGTTTTGCATGGCGAATTGGGCTACAATTGCAAAATTAACAAAGAGTTACCAACAACATTGGTTTGAATCGTGGGTCATGCAGCTTTCCATAGGCACCTGAAGTCTGTGAGAGACCGTCTACCCACCTATGCTCTCTCTGGGTGGGGTAGATGGCGCTCTCTCCTCACATCACACTCAATGTGATGTCACTGGCACAGTTCAAGCAATTGGTTTGAATGGTCATGAACAACCTTGCGTAATTATCTACAGTCAAGACAGTGTTAAACTGCCATCCATAACAGAAAGCCTACTTCAACATCTTCCACACCTTCAAGCCTGATTATCAGCCCATGGTAATTTAAGTTAGCAGCTTATCACATGGACAAGGAAAAAGCCTTCTGCCACAAAGTGTTATTTATGGTCAGGTATTGGGTTGTTTGGCCACAATGACCAGAGATAAAGGGGTCTCATTCAAACCCATAAACACTACCAATTTTTAAGCCTGGTTGTGGTAGCATCATACTCTGCTGCCAGTAGAACCAGTACTTTGCACAGAGTGGACGGAATGATGGAGGAGGGCTACCTCAGAATTCTTCAGCTTAACCTCAAACCATCAGATCATTCAAACTTGGACATAATCGGGTGTAGGATGGGCATGGTTTTCTACGTCAGAGACCTGGACATGCAAGACTGATTGTTTCAGTGTGATGGGAGTAAGAGGGAGTTACCTGCTTTGTAGGAGGAGCGCACTAATGGTCCACTTGCTGTGTAGACAAAGCCCATTTCCTGACCAACCTTCTCCCAGTAAGCAAACTTTTCAGGAGTGACATACTCCTCAACCTATACACACAAAGAACATCAAATATCAAACATACAACCATTTCACAAGTCAAACTAACCTCCAGACAGTATCTGCAGTGATAAGTTTAACTAAGTGTGCAGCAAATAAAGTAAAAGTGTGGTACCTTTATATGCCGTTTGGTTGGCTGCATGTATTGTCCCAAAGTCAGACAGTCCACTCCAGAGTCCCTCAACTCTGCCAACAGACAACAGCAACAATAATACTAATAATTATTATAGTTTTCATATAGTACCTTTCTGAAACTCAAGGCTGCATTACATTATTGTCCACAAATAAAAAAATATTAGAATCAAACAGCAAAACAACATATAAACTATTTAAGATTAGGACACCACAGTTATTTAACTGCATAATCTCAGCAAAAACTGAACATTTGACTTCATAATTTACTTGCTAATTCCTACTGAAGAAAGATATCCTATGCCCTAGTCTAGCTGATACTTTCACCTTTGGCTGAAATAACCTAATTTAGACATTTGCCATCTTCCAGTCTCCAGACATTGACCAAAAGTTTTTTCCCCCATTTCTCCATGTAGAATTCTTTTAGCTGTGTGATGTTTGCAGGGTTTGCAGGGTTTTTAAATGCACAGTATCTGTGCTTTGATTTGGCCATTCCACAACTCCACATTTCTTTCTTTGGAGCCATTCCTTGGCTGATCTCCTGGAAAGTTTTGTATCACTTTCACGTAGCATGGTCCACTTCAGTTTTTGGGCAGACACCCTCTGATACAGTGAAGAATTCATAGTGGATTTTACAACCAAGAGCTTTGGATTAATCTGTCCAAAGCACATTGTACCAGAAGTCCTGGTCTTTGCTTAGGTGCCTTTTTTCCCCACGACATTTTCCATGAATATACTTTCATATTAATATACTTCCAATAATATATAATAATTAGATACAGCATTTTGTGTACACACATGAGCATACCTTTCATTGTAGAGTGCAACTGTGCATCGGTCTCTCCCAGTCCAAGCATGATGGAGGTTTTAGTGAGTAGGCCTTGTTTTACTTGCTTTGCGTGGCGTAGCACACTGAGCGACTGGTCAAAGTTTGCACGAGGATCACGTACATACCTAAAACCAAAATTATATACCTTAATTTCCCTGAGGGAACCGTCCCAAGGCATCAATAAAGTTCTATCCTATCCTATCCCTATCCTGAAATTAAAATCCAAATCTGACAGGGGCTGGAATTAGAACTGGGCCTTATTTTAATACTATGTTCTTGCCAAATTATCAGATGCATTTCCAGTTATCAGTGGAAATGCATCACACACAGTACTGTGCAAACATTTTAGGCACCTATGCACATGATTTAAAAGCACTTCTCGGCAAATAGAGAGTTCAAACAGATGCATGTAACATAAATAATGTACTAAGGGACAAAAGTTTCTCAGCTTAATTCCAGAGTTCAGCTTGCACATGAATGCATTCAATTCCATCACAAGCTGTCCTGATTTGACATCACCTGAGGTGTTGGATGACAACTGTATAAATAAAACAATAAGAAGGGCTTTGGAGATGTTTTAATAAAAACAGTGTTGTAAAATAACTACTTTATATATTAATGTTATGTGTTTTAATTCACATTTGTTATATATATATATATCATTTCTCAGGGTGCTAAAACTTTTACACAGTACTGTATTTTACACAAGTGGTATTGGGAGGGAAAGATGACATCAGTGAACAGAGTTTCAGATAATAAAGTAATGCAATTGCTGAAAACATTAATACAGTGATTCACAGTCTCTTTAGAAATAACTCACGGGTAACATTTTAATTTAAGGTTTGCTCAATGTATACACAATCAAAAAACAAGTTCCTGGATTTAAGTCTAACTCGATTATTAGAGATATTTGTACCACCTGGTGGTCATGCTAAGTGCTACTTTTTCCAGAATTTCAGGAGGTGCACCACCTTGTGGACAGTGTTTACGTGCTCTGAAAATGGTTCTTTACTTGTAATGGTGGTACTTTTTTTTGGTGCTATTTAGTGCACAAGAGGTTTTCCAGTAGCTTTTCCAGCAACAAAAGAACCACATATGAACTCAAATGGGTCTTTGAATTCGATGTAGAACCACTGCTGTCAAAGGTAATGTGAAAACAATATTCAAAGAGTCCAATTTTGTAAACACCGTTCATTTTAACATTAAAAGGTAAAATCACAATCAGATAACTATCCGGTGATTAGTGTAAATGGGCAGATGTTAGATTAAGGTCACACAAATCATCTCTTTACAACAGAATATAAACATTTGTAAAATGCTTGAGTATATAAAGAAATTCAGATTGGATGGCATTCATGTGGATTGACTCTTCTTAATTGTATGACTGTATTTTACATCTCAGACATTTTTATACTGGTATATCATTACCAGTATGTGCTGTCTTTATTAAGATAAGGATACGTTTTACTCTTTTGGTCAGTGCTCTGGAACTTGATGCATACTGCACTATATTAGTATTGCACTGTACAGGGAATCCCTCCATTTCCTTTATAGTGCAATAGCGATGTTTACATTTCCACACACTCACATACTGAATCCTGAGTTCAGCCAGTAAAAGCTTTTGATGACCATTATGTTCAGCATCAAAAAGCCAACCATTAAATAACATGGGAAACTCAAAACTATCACTTGCTTATACAAGCAAATATCATCTCCATTTCATTCCACTGATCGTGGCTTAGTAACAAACAAAATCAATGGAATGCAATTTGGTCCACATTCAGCTGATGTAGTGAGCTACACTACACAAGTGCATTGTGGGAGATTTTAGTCAATCACACTTGAATTCCACTTTATGATCTGGACACTAAGAGAAAAATGGTAGACATATTCCCAAAACATGAACTGGGCCATTTTGTTCTCTGCTAAACACCCGTCATGTGACTTTTTTATACTTGCGTTTACATAGTTCAGTTTAGGAATATTCTAAATCAAGTATTTTATCATTTATTTTACCAAAAGATGCATAGAAAATATGGATAGCAACATATCAACACAATACAAAGTACAGGGCCAGATTTACAGACACTGATTAAGCCTAAATCCTAGAAAGTGAATCACTGGTGGACAACTACCAACACTGACATTTAGAGAAAGTCGAAGTATAATCACTAGGTTTAATATCACTCTCTAGGCAACAAGAGCATTATGTTTATATTGTATTAAAGTTCTGTGCTAAACTGCACTGACCTCTGCAGTTCTCTCACAGTCTCAACGTTGTGGGCATAAACATCTAGACCAGACAGTGCAATCTTCTCCACAGCTGACAAGTCACCACGGAAATCTGGAGTCAGACACTCTACCAGGATATGAGAGCTCCTGAGAGACGGCATATTTATAACATTTACTTTACATTTACAAACACAAATGTAATTTTTTTTATCATTTTAGGACAAGATGTCATGCATACACTCACACACGCACTTATTAAGGACCACTACATCTAGGGGTTTATGCTAATCAGCTAACTGTGAGGCAGAAGTGCAATTCATAAAATCCAAAACAGGTTCACCACAATTTTGAGCTAGTGTACTGAACCTCTTATCTCCTGTGATCTTAGCCATAACACTCTTAATCTGAGGCACACAGATGGTAGGGTCAGAATTTGGTGCCATGACTCCATGGACCAAACCTGCCTTGTGCAGAGAGTGTTTTCATGAAACACATTAAACTCATTAGTACCAATTATTCAATAATAATCATCACTTGAATGCCACAGCCTGTTTTAGTGTCCTGATTCATATTGATTATCCTAATTGTACAACTACAATAAGCTGTACCTGATCATGTGGCAGCTTCTCTAATAAAGATTTTCATTCATATATGCAAGACAGTAATGGAGCATTTTCTTATTCCATTAGGTTAGTCATATTAGTCTCTGGTTTTCCATCCAACATGCGCACACGGTTAAAATTAGACCTCATTACCTCTCCTTGAGGTTGAAAACGGTCTTTGCAAAGTGTTCTGCACCCCCATCAGCAAGGTCTTTCAAAAAACACACAAAGCAAAAACACTGACACACAAATAACACACACACACACACACACACACACACACACACACACACACACACACACACACACACACACAGCAACACAGTAAACAGTACAACCAGTCAAATGCTTTCACTGGAATCAAGTAAAGAAGTATTCTAAGTGTGGTCACCATCTCTGTCCACTGAAGTGAGCACTACATAGTCCAGTCCCCATGCAGCAATGGCTTTAGCGGTGTTATACGGCTCATCAGGGTCTAGAGGGGGAGGTTTTCTCGCTGTCTTTACAGAACAAAACCTGCAGCCACGTGTACACGTGTCACCCATCAACTACAGAGACAGAGACAGAGACAGAGACATTTTATATACATTTTATTTATTTAAAAAAAATGCGTAAGTGATTCTTCAGGAACATAAGACAACACGGCACTGTCCATAAGCAACTGAGTACAATTCTCTCTGTAACTTTTCTACTGATTACATTCAAATCAGTAACTTTACCTGAGTTTAGTGCCAATATAATATTCAACAGTTACTGTACTTTAATGACAAATGACAGTTACTTTTACACATTTGAACATAATTGTGCATTTAGACGCACCTGTTTTCTTGTGTGTATTATAATGAATTCTACTTATGAATACTGAGCACATACTACACACTGACCATGATGGTTGCTGTGGCTGTAGCATGCTCTCCACCCCCCCAGCACTCTCCAATGTTAGGACATCTGGCCTCCTCACACACCTGCAAAACAACATTACACATAAGAAAAGCAACTATGAATTCAATTCAGTTGAATTTGGTCACTCTTATCACTTGAACATAAAAGAATCTTCCCAACATGTAGGGCTATGAGCCAATAGAGTAACAGTGGCTAAAGCTATGGACTCAAAACTGTAACTCATACTTTGCCTGATAGTAACAGAACGTGTTATGTGGATATGCTGAGGGTCTAACGCACTGACTGAAGTGGATTTGTTTCATCAGAATAGATGTTATAAGTGATAAAGTATCTACTTCAAATTTCCACAGATAGTCTGAATAATGTCTACATTACACAGAGGTGATCTGGAACAGAATAACTCAGGACGTCCAGATTCAGCCAATTACCTCCAGCTCCAGGATTGTTTTTGGCAGATACTCTGCACAAATTTGTACCAAATTTAAAACCACAAAGCTTACAGCACCTCTCCAAAGCTTTTGTGTCTCAGATACTTACTGTATGTAGGTTTAACTCCCTGAGAGTGTTCTTCAGTCTGTTGTAGTTTTTCCCAATAGGAATCTCTGTCTTCAGCCATGGTGGTAACCTGAGCCTGCAATAAAAACACAGATTAAACAGATTCTTTACATGGTTTGGTTTGAGAACAAAAATCTGATTTAAAGTGTTTTATAGATTCAGAGGAAAAAACATTCAAAGTTACACACCAAGCCTCCTAGACTAAAAATGAGAATGTTGCTCGTGGTAGCTGACAAGGTCATTTCTTCAGCCTTTACTTCTGTATTTGTCAATTTAATCTCTTAACTGACTCACCGTTCACCTTTCTGTCTCTTCAAGTTGCCCCTGTATTCTTCCCACTTGCTCTTCTCTGAAAGCTCCCCTGATATGAAGTCTTGCAGATCAAGGCCATCTTCTTTCAACTCTTTCTTCCTGTCCTGCAGTGTAGCTGAGATGCTGGCTGCAGTAGTCAGTCGACAGGTGTGGACCTGTGACAATTTAAAATAACCATGTGATGAATGACATCTAACATCATCTGAATTTAGTATCAGAACAAACCAAATGACCTTGACAACACAGAATATTAAAAACCTACCTGTGATTCAGCAAATATTTACCTAATCGTAAACAGGGTCAAACTGATAATATCAGCCAGTATTGGCCACCAACACTTTTACATGCATCTTAACTTTTAGAGGTTTATGGTACTTACACACATTTTATTCAATCTCTTAATGAGAGGACAAAGGCTTACACAAACGTGGGTCCCCACCTGTTTAAATATATGACAGCCATACAGGCTGAACTGGGACCTGTCTTATGAAGCAGAATTTTTTTTGCTTAGGATGTGAACCTGGATTTTTCATGTCATGACAGTGGATCATATTTAAGTGCATCATTAACACTCGACATGTAGATTCTGATCAAGAGCAGGGGAAGTTTAGCATTTTTGGATCATCAACATCTCTTGGTCCATCAGGGACAGTGTTATAATAGAGCTGGAGATCTCTAGTCCTTATGAAGTCACTTTTTCTGTTTGTAGTGTCAGTCAGATTGTAACTGATTTTCAGTGAAGGAAACCTTCCTTTTTATAGTTCCTTTGTAAAGGTTTTTTTTCTTACAGAAAAGTGTGTATATGCAAAAAGTGTATTAAAAAGCGCTCAGTAGCCAAATAAAGGTATTAATCATATTTGATGAAACATCCAGCTGATGCTTTTAGTATTCTTTCTAAAGGAACAAATGAAAACACTGTAAAATAAGTTATGAATTTACTTTTTCTATGAAACTAAATAAGGTAACAGTCGTAATGTTTCTTTACATGCAGGTCCTCTACTGACTTAAAATCTCTGTTTTATTTAGAAACTATCGTGTTTACTTTTATAAGTGATTTCACTTAGAGACCAAATATAACAATCAAAACAGATCAATAAAGCCCAGACAGGCCTGCCTTAAAGGGAAATAACACTGTGTCAATCAAACCTACAAACTAAACTAACTTATAGTGGTGATTATTATGATAATGATCACAATGACATTGATGGTGACTATGATGGTGATTATGATGGTGATTGTGATATTGATGGTGATTATGGTGTTGATATTGATTATTATGGTGATGATATTGGTGGTGATTATGATATTAATGGTGATATTGATGAATTGATGGTGATTATGGTGGTGATATTGATGGTCATACTGATGTGATATTGGTGGTGATATTGATGATGATATTATCATACTAATGTGATATTGATGATGATTATGGTGGTGATATTGATGGTCGGGTCAGTAAAGAGTCACTGCGGCCTGTAAACACTGATAATCCGACTGTGTTCATCCATTACCCACTAAATCTGACTCTCTGTCTAAAACAATACTTACATGTGACGATGTCTCGACGGGTTTGGGAGACAGCAGAATATGAGAGCAGGACAAACGAGCCGCTGAAAAACAACTTCGTTGAATCATCGCCATGACTTTCCCCAGATCGATTCATCTGACATCGATTAAAACGCCTAGTTAACCCTTCAGACCTCACTCACCTTTAAACCTCAATAAAATCCCCTTTAACCGTTTTAACATCAGATTCCAACCACGTACCTCCAGCCCTACAGATGAGCGGCGTTTTAAAACGGATAAATTAAGCAGAATCGTTTTTTTTAATCAAAACAGGGTGTTTGTCTTTCCCAGTCTGTAGTATTTACCTTCACTTGTTTACTCATCTCTCCAACCTAAACAACACACATACGAGGACAAGCGATAATGCAATTAAAGGGTTATATTTAACCTTGAGGTTTTTATTGCAGAGTTTAATTAACGTAATAGTTGGTGTTCTCGGTAATATATTATTCACGTCTGTAGGCTCGAGGAGACGTCAGCACGTAGGCGCTACAATTGCGTCATGACGTCTCTCCTCCTTCCTTTCCTCCTGTAACGGCGAGGTAAGAACATGGCGCTGCCGGCGCTCGGCTTTTCCAATCCGCTGTAATCCTTCGAAACGCGCGGCCCCGCGGCTTTTCTCTGAGCGTCAGTACGAAAGTCCATCCGTAGACTTTGTGCCGCTGCTGCGCTTTAGATGAGAAAGCGCGCGGGCGACCTGTTCTGTTTGTGGCCGAGTTCACCCTCCTCAGCCCTCCGTTCTGTCCGCGGTGGGGAAGAGAGTGTGATGTGCGGGTTGATGGGGGTTGTTGAAGGTGTGGGGCAGTGCTGGGCTTTGAGTTCGAGTGTAAATTAAGAGGTTTGGGTCTGAAATCCGCTCTAACGCTCTGTTTCGCCCCCAGAATGAAGACCATTCTCAGCACCCAGACGGTGGACATCCCCGACAAAGGTATGAGAACGCTCGTGGAGCTGACCCGGGGATGGGTCCCCTCGGCCTGAGGCTCCTGATCAGTGAATCGTAGGTCATTGCTCACTGAAGCTCATCAGGTTGCTGATAATTTTCTCTTCTGATCCTGCAGTTGATGTGACTTTAAAGGGTCGCACCATTACAGTGAAGGGTCCTCGTGGAACCCTGCGTCGAGAGTTCAGCCACATTAACCTGGAGCTGCGTCTGCTGGGCAAGAAGCAGAAGAAGGTAGAGGATGAGTGTGTTTCTCTCACAGCTGATCTGAAAGTGCTCCAGCTGAGTGCTGATGTAGCTGCCTGTGTTTCCCCTGTAGCTGCGTGTGGATAAATGGTGGGGCAACAGAAAGGAGCTGGCCACTGTCAGGACGATTTGTAGCCATGTGCAGAACATGATCAAGGGAGTGACCATGGTAAGAAGAACACAATGGAGCAGTTGTGACTTTAATCTAGTAAAGTCGGTCAGCTTGGCAAATTGTCTGTTGCCAGAGCTGAGTGGTGTTACCTGTCATTTTAACTTTGTAGCTCTTTTTGCATCATAGTGTCACCAAAACACTGAAATGCTGTAACATTTCTGCAGTGTGTCTAAACCCTTCTTGTTTATTCAGTAGGCTTGTTCCTGCCAAAACACTTCATTTGCGTTAGTTTTATTTAGTACATTTTGTATTTTAATGTTTAATAAGTTGTTGCATTGTTGACATCTGAAATGTTTCCATAGGGCTTCAGGTACAAGATGCGATCTGTGTATGCCCATTTCCCCATCAACGTGGTGATCCAGGAGAATGGCTCACTGGTGGAGATCAGAAACTTCCTGGGAGAGAAGTACATCCGCAGAGTCCGCATGAGGCCAGGTACCTTGTGCTTGCAGACTTTTGTCTGATAATCCTGCCATATTGAGAGCTACCTGCTGACACATCACTGCTGTGGTCCAGCTTAAACAATTTTCAGAGACTGTAGGGTTAGTACTTTGCTTTGAGTTTGGTGTTTAAAGGCTTAATGTTTGGGAATAGGAACATCACCTATTCACCTAACAATCTCCAAGCTTTAAGATTTTGAGGCCAGTGTTTGGCCTGGGTGGGTTTGGCTCCTGTTATGGGTTTATCAATTTCTTTCACATGTATTCCAACTGAACTGCTCCTGTGTTTTGTCTAAAGAATAATTTGCTTTTGTGGAAAACTTTTGTAACATTTTGTAATCTTTTAAAATCAGGATCAAAACATTAAGCTGAATGATGCCCAGAAAGAGCTGATGTTGGTTCTGATTCCTGCTTAGCAGAACTCTTGAATAACAGACATTTTCTGCTAACCTGGAGTGAAACAATCAGTAGTTGATGGCACTGAAATCTTGTGTGTTTCTGACTTTGTAGGTGTGAATTGTGCACTTTCAGCAGCCCAGAAAGATGAGCTGGTACTGGAGGGTAACGATATTGAGCTTGTGTCAAACTCTGGTGAGGCTCCCATTTTCTGTTTTACACCTTAAAAGACCAAACAACAATTTTGCATGTAATTGTTGATCCTTTTCAATGACCGTTTTCTTCTGGAAACTGGTGGTGCACCTTGCACCCGAAGGAGTAATTTCTTTAAATGAGTAACCTTTTTTTTTTTTAACTCCCCTAAACCCTTGTTGTGAGTGCTCACTATGTTGATTGTTCAGTGATGTAATACAGATATTGGAAATCAAGTGCATGCAGTTGTGTTTTGGGCTGGGGCCCCACAATATTTATTGCAATACAATTATCGGCCAATGACTTTCTGTGGGAAGCTTGAGTAAAAAATGAATCTAACAAAGGTAAACTTACGTCAGATGGTGTTGCAATCACAATATGCTGTTTACAGTTTGTTGCAGTGAAAAGACTGGCTGAGACAATATTTTCAGTTAATTGAAGCTTATACATTTTAAAAGTTCAATGTTTGTCAACTCTCCGTCCAGTGTAACACTTTAGCCACAGTCTAATGTTAATCTCAAGCTAACGCACTAGTTCAAAGCTCACATGCTACTCATGATTTACCATACACAACTCCTAGCATTGTATTGTTGCTACAAAAAGGTAGAATGTTTAGTTTGTAATCCTGTCAAGAATCCTTATGTATTTGCCCTTCTGCCTGTGTAGACCCTGCATGTCCCTTACCACCCTAGTGTCTCTTGTTTCAGCGGCCCTCATCCAGCAGGCAACCTCAGTCAAAAATAAGGATATCCGAAAATTCCTGGATGGTATCTATGTCTCTGAAAAGGGCACAGTAGTGGAGCCGGAGGTGTAGAGGACACAAGGTTAGATTTGGTTCGTCGCAACAAGGCTGGAGGACATGTCTTGGGCTTCATCATTTTCTTGCTTTCATACCTTCCTGGATTTGTCCATTCTGTTTTGGGACCTGTTGAATTGTCTTTGCCTCATTTGCTCTTTTTCTGTCATTTTTTTTAAATGCTACCTCATGGAATTAGCCAATATTATATATTTGCAGGCTTTGTGTTTGTTTAAGCCATGTCTGCATGCCAAGTCTCATCACTAACCCTGCTTCTTTCCAGTTGTAACACTAATGCATGTCTGCACGTGTTAGATTTTAAAGTAACTAATTTTTGTATCCTTCAACAATAGAGGTTTTGTGTAAAGTCAGCTCTGGGGCCTACGCCGGAGTTGGATTATTAGTTCTTTGGGACTGTGACTAGCAATCCGTGATTTATTTTATAGAGTTTAAAATTAATCTATGGCGTCTTTAGCGACATCTTGCTTATTGCACTACCTTATATCCACACTATTCTTTTTATTGTTCTTGGTGTCTTAGCTGCCCTGATCCAGCAGGCCACTTCTGTAAGGAAGAAAGACATACGGAAGTTTTTGGATGGCATCTACGTCAGTGAAAAGACCACTGTGGAGGAACAGCCGGATAATTAACAGCACATCCTTGTAAAATCTGTCAATAAACATTATTTTCCACCCACCACTTTGATGTGCTTGCATCTTATTTAAAAGCTGGGTAAGTTACTCGAAAGTGAGGTCTGTAAGAGATTTTTCTTTCAGAGTTGGTTTGGTGGAAGTCATTTGCGTAGATACATGGATACATGCAGAAAGTGGTCTTGATTTAACACCTCATTACAGATGTAAAAGTACTCCCATCAGAAGTAACTTTCACAGCACCTGGCTAGCAGTCCTTTGTAGAGTGGTACCTTTTGGGGGGCGGTTCTTGTGTGCATATAAATTGAGATCTTACTGGGTTGGCTAGACTTAAATTCTGCTATGTGAAATATTTACCATAGAAATAGTGCTGCCCATGGTACCACCTTTCACCAAGTATTGGTCAGCATGTCAAACAAGTGCAGTTGCTAAATACCATGCTGAATGTAATGCAAAGATGCAGAAATACAGAAAAGTATGCACAAGTAACATGTATTGAGACAGAACCTGCATTCTGCAATTGCACAAACCTGGTTTACTCTGAAGATGATAAACATAACAGGAGGGTTAAAAACACCGCTGGCATGTTCATTTTTCAGGAACAGCAATTGTGTTCCCTGGTCAATTTGACCCGGTGCATGTTTAATTATCTTAAAGATGTCTGAAACCAAAAAATCATAACAGTGAATATTTAATTACTAACTCCATTACTAATTATTCTATCTATATTTAGTACAATGATGTTTACCTCTAAGTGGTAATGGTTCATTTGGGATAATTCACTTGTTTTTCTAAAGAATTTGTTATTTGTATTTGTTAATGTTTCACTTTTACTTTTGAAAGTATTACTTTGATCCTTCAACTTATATATCCCCAGCCAGGATGAGGAACCCCAAATACACATCTAAATGTTTTGTCCAGCTCCTTTCATTTCTCCCAAAAAATACACCTCCCTTCTAGATTAGTCGTTTCCAGAATGATTTTCTGTATTGAATCTGGCATGACCACCTCAAAAGCTGATTGACTCACTGCCATCCTACTGTGGGTCTTTATTATGTTTTTTGCAGACAGTTATGACATTAATGTCTTGCTTGGAGGAATAAGAATAGCAATTCCCTCATCTGGTTCAAAATCAGAATCATTAGAATCAGAATTTAGCTCAAGATGGTCTTCGTCTTCAGACACATCCTCTACTATTTCACTGTCATGATCAGTGATGGGTGGAGAACATAAATGGTTCATAAAATCATAACATCTGCACCTGTGTGTGTGATTGGGGTGAAATATGTCTCACATTTGCAAAGAAAGAAACACTTTGACACTTCTGACCCCCTTTTACCTCCAGTTTCACTGCTGGGTTAAACTGACCCGAACAGTATCAAATATGCAAATTTGTGAGATGAACCATTTTCATATTATATGTTGATTACACTAATTAAGGCAAGCAGAATAAGTTTCATACTGAAAAAAATACTTTTAACTATTTTTCTTAAATCTTTAAACTTTAAAACAGGTCAATTTTACCCATAACATAACAGGAGGGTTAAATACTTTTACTGAACATTACTAAGAGTCCAACATTAGATTGAATTCTGAGGAAGTGTCATGTACAAAGAATTCTATAATATGAAGAGGCAATCGTCAGGATTTTGGTAATGGTATATTTCATGTAACCAAAATCAATGTGGCCAGGAAAATGTAATTATACATTTATATATATTACATTTATTATATACATTTATTATATGAGATATTTGGCTTTCAGGTGAAATTATGGAAAATGTCAAAAGTTCATGCTACAGTGATATATCATGAAAGTAGGGCATTTAAATAGAATCTCATTTCAAACAGCTTATTGAAACAAAAGCCAACAATAGTGTTTGATATAACCCAACAAGAAATGTCAATGTCTCCATAACTTGTCATGTGCCCTTGAGCATCAATTACAGCTTGACAACATATTACAGCTTGACAACATGTGCCTTTCACAAGTTGACTTGGTGTCTGTTGGGGCATGTCATCCCTCTCCTTGAAAGTCTGGGGTACAGAGTTCCAAGCCTCTACTAGTCAACTTTCATTACTGAACAGCACTGTTTCTACCAGTCTCTCTGTTGCAACCTGCTGATGAAGTTCAGCGGCCTCTTCCATCTGAGAGCATCCTATTTGAAGCCTTGCAATGGCGAGGGACTGTTGATCAGTTGTTAGGTTTTGTTTTGGTCTCATGGTGTCAAATTGTGAACAGGATTATAAAGTATTACACTCCTCTCTACATATTTCCTAAAACTCCTACAGTAAATAGTATACTGCATTGTTACAGTGTTACTGCATGAAAACAGAATTGTGCACATGATCACTAAGATTACAGGGTGCTGGCTTCCAACTAGTTCCCAGAGTTCAGAAGACTTCAGCAGGGGAAGAGCCTTTTCTTACAAAGCCCCCCAGCTCTGGAATATCCAGATAATGTTCGGGACTCAGACACAGTCTCAATCTTCAAGTCTAGGCTGAACACTTGTTCAGTGTCTCAGCTTAGTTACAGGGTACAGATCCAGGGGTTCATGGACACTGGATATAATGATAAACTGGTATGTTGGTGCTGCCATCTGACTCCTTTGCAAGATCACTCAGGTTTCTGATGGTGGAGCACTTGGACACCAAAATTTCAGGATGTTCCCATGTCTATGGTGGCTTCTGATTCCTTCCTTTTAGTTAATCTGTTATAATCAGAGTCACTTGCTGGTAATGTTTACATTCTCTATTCTCCATAAATCTGAACACCAAACTAATATCTCTCTACCTTTTCTAAGTCACTGATGACTCACTGACCGGGGCTAATGAAATGCTAACCTTGAGCTTTTCTGCCCCATTTTAGAAAAACCCTGAGCTCCCTAGCCACCAATCCACATTGGCTGCCCACCTTCTGACTACTGGCTCAACTAATTTCCCACCCCTCCCTGCACTAGTTCACTGCCCTGCCCTGGACTAGTTGCCCACCCTGTCCTGGACTAGTTTACCACCTTGCCCTGGACAGGTTTACCATCTTACTCTGGACTAGTTTCCCAGCCTACCCTGGAATAGATACCCACCTTATCCTGAACTAGTTGCTCACCCTGCCCTGCACTACTTTACCACCCTAACCCAGACTAGTTTACCACCCAACTCTGTACTAGTTTACCACCCTGCCCTGGACCAGTTGTCTACCCTACCCTAGACTAGTGGCACACCCTGCCCTGCACTAATTTACCACCTTATTTTTGACTAGTTTACCACCCTTCCCTGGAGTAGTTGCACACCTTGCCCTGGACTAGTTTACCACTCTACCCTGGAATAATTGTCCACCCTGCCCTGGACCAGTTTATCACCCTACACTGGACTATTAGCCCACAACACCTTGTACTATTTTCCCACCCTGCCCTTGACTACCACCCAACCATGGACTAGTTTCCCACCCTGCCCTGCAATAGTTTACCACCCTATCCTGGACTAGTTTCCCACCCTACCCGCGACTAATTTCACACTGTACCCTGGACTAGGTTACCACCCTACACTGGACTAGTTTCCCACCCGTCCTGGACTAGTTACTCATCTGCCCTGGACTAGTTTACCATCTTACACTGGACTAGTTGCCCATCTGTCCTGGACCAGTTTACCACCTTACACTAGACTAGATACCCACCCTGCCCTGCACTAGTTCCTACAATTTCTGTATCCTGTGTTAATGTTTTTGTACAAAGACATTTTGATATGAGTCTTCGTTGTTTTGGCCGAAAATCGTCACCATGTTGACTGTCCGCGCGCGCTCCACTGTGACATCATCACGCAGCGCCCAAACTTGGCGCCAAAGGCGAGTCTAAGTGTCCGCCTGCTGAAAGTGTGTGAAAGGTTCTGGATCGGTACTGGATCGATTCTAGATAAGTTATAGATCTGTTCAGGACGATGGTGAGTTCTTTACTAACACTGTAAGAGTCTTTAGGAGTAACGATGATGACGCGATGAGCTGATGTTAGTGTTCACTGAGAGTTACAGCTCCTCACCGAACTGCTTTTACTGATGTGGGGATCAGCTGTCAGAGCAGCTCAGTCCGGTTACACACTGTGTCAGTCCGGTTACACACAGTTAATGTGAGTCTGATTACACAATCAGTGTGAGTCCAGTTACGCACAGTTAGTGTGAGTCTGATTACACAGTCAGTGTCAGTCCCGTTACACACAGTCAATTTCACTCTGGTTACACACTGTCAGTCCAGTTACACACCGTGTGAGTCCCGTTACACACAGTCAATTTCAGTCTGGTTACACACAGTATGAGTCTGATTACACAATCAGTGTCAGTACCGTTACACACAGTCAGTTCGAGTCCAGTGACACACTGTCAGTGTCAGTGTAGTTACACACAGTCAGTGTGAGTTCCATTACACACTGTGTCAGTCCAGTTACACACAGTTAGTGTGAGTCTGATTACACAGTCAGTGTCGGTCCTGTTACACACAGTCAGTGTGAGTCCGGTTACATACAGTCAGTTTCACTGTGGTTACACACTGTGTCATTCCAGTTACACACTGTGTGAGTCCATTAACACAGTCAGTTTCAGTCTGGTTACACACTGTGTCAGTCTGGTTACACACATGATGTGTGTTTAGTAAAGACCTATGAGTTGAGTTCTGTCCAGTGACACACAGTCAGTGTGAGTCCCGTTACACACAGCCACACTCCATGACGTGTGTGTTTAGTAAAGACTTATGAGTCGAGTTCTGTCACTGCTTACTTTAACTTTTACTTTATTCCTCCTCTGGCAGGACATCCGCAGGTTCTTTGCACCGACAAAGATCAGCAAAGTTTCAGCAGGAAGCAGCAGCACTGATGAGGAGAAGAAAAAGAAATCATCCTCTAAGGTTTAAACAGACTTTTAAATAGTACTGATACTGTAGTGTAGAGTACTGTGACTCTCTCTCTCTCTCTCTCTCTCTCTCTCTCCCTCTCTGCATCTCTCTGTATCTCTCACTTCTCTCTGTATCTCTCTATCTCTTTTTCTCTGTATCTCTCTCTCCCTCTCTGCATCTCTCTGTATGTCTCTCACTTCTCTGTATATCTCTCTGTATCTTTTTTCTCTCTGTATCTCTCTCTGTACCTCTCTGTATCTCTTTTTTCTCTCTTTATCTCTCTTTCTGTATCTCTCTCTGTCTTTCTGTGTCTCTGTCTTTCTGTATCTCTGTGTCTTTCTGTATCTCTCTCTGTGTCTTTCTGTGTCTCTCTGTATCTCTCGCTCTCTCTCTCTCTCTCTCTCTGTCTGTATCTCTCACTCTCTCTATCTCTCTCTATCTCTGTATCTCTCTCTCTCTGTATCTCTCTTTCTGTTTATCTCTCTGTGTATCTCTCTCTGTATCTCTCTTTCTGTGTATCTCTCCATGTATCTCTGTATCTCTCTTTCTGTGTATCTTTCTGTGTATCTTTCTGTGTATCTCTCTGTGTATCTCTCCGTATCTCTCTCTCTGTGTATCTCTCTGTGTATCTCTCTGTGTATCACTCTGTATCTCTCTTTCTGTGTATCTCTCTGTATCTCTCTTTCCGTGTATCTCTCCGTATCTCTCTTTCTGTGTATATCTCTTTCTGTGTATCTCTCTTTCTGTGTATCTCTCTGTGTATCTCTCTGTGTATCTCTCTGTGTATCTCTCTTTCTGTATCTCTCTTTCTATGTATCTCTCACTCTGTATCTCACTCTATCTCTTTCAGTATATTTCTCTCTGTATCTCTCACTCTGTATCTCACTCTATCTCTTTCAGTATATTTCTCTCTGTATCTCTCACTCTGTATCTCTTTCTCTCTCTCTCTCTTAGATCACAAGTCCTAAATCTGACGAGAAACGGCCAGCAAAACGGAAGAAAAGAGTAATCGCAGATTCAGGTGCATTAGAGTATTATTTGGGGAGTGGTAGAGTATTCAGTATTATTAAGGGATTGGTAGAGTATTAAATATCATTAGGGGATTGGTGGAGTATCATTAGGAGATTGGTGGAGTATTATTAGGGGAGCGGTGGAGTATTTTTAGGGCAGCTGCCCTAATAATACTCTACACTGCCTTAAAAATACTATACAAATCAACTAAAAATACTCTACTGCTGTAGAGTATTTTTAATGGAGCAGTATATGATTATTAAGGGATTGGTGGAGTATCCACCATTGGTGGAGAGCAGTAGAGTATCGAGTATTAGAGCGGTAGAGTATTATTTGGGGTATTTTTAGTTGATCGGTGGAGTATTATTTGGGGAGAGGTAGAGTATTATGCAGCTGCCCTAATAATGCTACACCACTGCCCTATTTATTTGGGGAGCGGTGGAGTATTACTTGGGGAGCGGTGGAGTATTACTTGGGAGCGGTGGAGTATTACTTGGGGAGCGGTGGAGTATTACTTGGGGAGCGGTGGAGTATTTTTAGGGGAGCGGTGGAGTATTTTTAGGGGAGCGGTGGAGTATTTTTAAGGGAGCGCTGGAGTATTATTAGGGCAGCGCTGGAGTATTATTAGGGCAGCAGCGGAGTATTATTAGGGCAGCAGCGGAGTATTATTAGGGCAGCAATATGGTATCCAGTATTATTTAGGGAGCTAAGATGAGTTGTTTGTTATAAATCCAGTCAATGAGAGCCATGCACTCTATCTGCCTCTCAGACTCTGAGGAAGAGAAGAAAGGGAAGAAAAACTCTAAGGAGAAGAACACTGTATCTGGAAAGAAGGACCCTGTTACTTATGTGTCTGATTCGGGTGAGTGGTATTACAGAGGTTACAGCGTCCATTAGAGATTATAATGGTTGATAAGAAATGGGATACACCTGGATATTTCATTTGAAAGAGAAGTGGATTAGATGGTTAGATGTAACCAGTGTTTCAGACCATTTTTATATCTGGGAACATTATTCATATGGCTGCGTTTCTGTATATCACAGTAGCAAAACGTGCAGGTACACTGTCGATATATATGTGAAACTATTTCATAGAAGGTGATCAAAACATTCACACCTGAGATACAGGTTAGTGATTGGGCAATATATTATGATATTTGGAATCTAATTTTTTATACAAGATATATAAAATTGACCATATTCATAATGACATCATCTCTGTGCTATTTAATAAATACACAAATAAAGAATAATTGTGGGTCAATTTTACAGTTAAACTAAAGTGACTCAAACAACATAATTCAGTGTAGTTTTCTGAGTCAGTTTTCCTAATTTTTTATTAAGACAATATTATTTAAATAAACAGTGTGACGTTTACTATTTAAATATTCAGCATGCTTTGGTGTTTTGTTTAAGTTTATACTTTGTTTAGGTTTTCATCATATCATACTTTCCATTTCTTTTCAGCATGTAGATATTATTTTATATTTTAATAAGCAATACAAGCTGAACAGGTAAACTTGGCAGTCATGGTTGAATTAAGATCTAAATTAAAACTATAATACTGTATATAACACTTATTCTCTCTCTTCTTTGTTACTCCCAGATTCAGATGAAGCGTTTGAGTCTTTGAAGAGATCCTCCAAACCTAAAGAAAATGGAAAAGTCAGGAAAGAATTGGATTCTGGGAAATCAAAGGAGGTGAAGTCGTCTCCTCTTAAATCAAAGCCCACTGCTGCTGGCTCTAAAGCAGACAAAAAGAATGCTCTTAGTCCAACCCCATCGAAGCCAGCTGCACCCAAACACACCACCACGTCAGCTGCGGATTTTTTTGGCAGCTCCACCATTCATAGGTCAGAGAAGAAGTTGGTGGCCAGTACCAAGCGGAAAGCAGTGAGTAGATTGTGTTAATCATTAAGTAATTAATCAGTTATTTTCAGATTGATCAGTTTCAGGCCAAACAGGATGGAGTAAAAAATATGTAAAACACATCAAGAGAAAATAAATGTTTAAATGTATGTTTCTGCAACTGGTCAGATTTACAAAAAAGCAGGGATGCAGAAATGCCTGTAATAGAGTCCTTAATGCCCTGTGAGACTCAAAATACGAAATATACATTTTACAATGTTTTAAAATATTAAAAAAAAATTTAACTATACATATACAAACTACCAACAAATCAGTGATGTTGTCGTATTTTGTTGATGTAATATTTCCAAAATAATGAGCAAATTGAATTTAAAATTTGTACTAATTTTAATGGTAGATTCAGATGGTTTGATTCAGATATTGTGTCCTCCAGCCTGTACAAGACCCTGAGGAGTCACACAGTGATGAAGCCATTGCAAAGCAGTTACAGATGGAAGATGACCTGGAGGTGAGTCAGAAATATTCAGTGATTCATAACTGACAAATAATTAAATGCACATCATATTATTTGTGGGTTTATACGGCCATCGTGTCTGTGCTAGCTGGAGAAACAGATCCATGATGATGAGGAGTTTGCTAGAACACTGGCTATGCTGGAAGAGGCTCCATTGCCCAAAAAGGTTGGTTTCTGAAACGTTCATCATGCCTTATCTGAGCGTATTACCATCTTTTGGCACTTTTAAGAAGGAAACTGCAGTCTGTAAACATGACAATGTGTTAAAATACAGAAATAATCTCACCACCCCTGCCTCACTTTGTAATGTCTTAATAAAAAAATCAAGCTTGCTAGTTTTTAACTGAAGATATCAGCAAATGGAGTATTCTGTAACATCCTTGCACTTTTTCGGTGTGTAATACATGTGTGTGGATCTCAGGCTCGTGTGGACACAGTGTCCCCCTCGAAAAGCAGCTCACAAGCCATTGCTACTGAACTCAAGTCCACCTCTAAGGGCCCCTCACCAAAAAAGACTCCTGTGAAGACAAGCTCCAAGCTGGCTCTGATGAAAAGAAGGGCTGATGCAGAGAATGAGCAGAAAACCAAGATGGAGGAGAGGAAAATGAAGATCTCTCCAAAAAAAGAGCCAACCAGTTCAGAGATGGCAGTCACACCCAAAACAGGAAGCATTTCCACACCCAAGAGTGGCAGCAGCAGTAATAAAACCTCTCCAACAAAACCAGAGGTAATGGATATGTTTCAGTCCTCTTAAACATTTAGCCTCAAAGAGCAAATCACAAATGGTGTGATGTCATGTGTTTCTTTTGTGGCGTAGTAGAGGGTGTGAGTAGTTTGAGCATGATGGTCTACTTTTAGATGGTTATCTGAAGTTAAGAGCTTCAGTTAAAAACAGCTCATTTCAAGCTTCATAGGGTTTGAAGTTAATCATCTGGTGGATGTCTGTGTTCATAGATATTTAAGATTTCTGTACCAGTTTTGGAAAAAAAAATGGTGTCGTGTGACAGCTGACAGAATTGGTAACGGCCTAAAACTCCCTAAGAAGAATCTTTCATTTATTTTTTTATGCATATGAACTCACTGGGTAGTTTATTAGCAAGACAACTAAAGCTTGATAGGGCCTCTGTTTTTCTCAGAACAAGATGATGGAAACAATCCTTTGAGACTCAGGTCCATTTTTCCATGATTGTGTCACACAGTTCCTTCAGATTCTTCAGGAGAACTTTCTTGCTGCCAGTCTCCCTGTCTGCCACACCCCAAAGTTGTTATATTGGTTTCAGATCTAGGGTCAGGGTTAACTTTATGAAACCAGGTTAGGGTTTTTAACCAGCGTGGAAGATGGTTAAATTGTGTCCAGTTATTGTTGTGGGATTGAAGAAATGGCTCACTGGTATTAACAGGCCCAAAGTATTCCAAGAACCTTTGCCCACATTATTACACCACCTACACCAGCCTGAACTGTTGCTTGATGCTGAAGATGCCTTGAGATGGCATCAGTTTCTGGAAAAGCGTTGTCCTGTTGGAATAGTGTGCTGGATTATGCGTTCAGAAAAGGTAGGGCCACTGGTTGCAGGACCTTGGGGTGTTGGAGTGTCTGTAATGTAGACTAAACGGTGACCGTGGTGTCTCCACACACAGATTTGTTGTACATCTCTACCAGTCAGAAGTGGGACTCGTCACTAAAGACGAGTAAATGCATTACAACCATTGTTTTGACGATGAGCATATTTCTTCTCTTTCTTGCAGGTTAGTCCTGAAGGCTCAGAGAAGAAGAAGGTAAACTCAGCAGCATTCCGAAACTACCTTAATAGAGAGGGCCCTCGTGCCCTGGGATCTAAAGAGATACCACAGGTAACGCAAACCTCCATGTTCATCTTATCATTTTCTATGCATGTTATGATGTGTGGGCAGAATTGGAAGTTTGTATTTCTTTTATATATATATATATGTGTGTGTGTGTGTGTGTGTGTGTGTGTGTGTGTGTGTGTGTGTGTGTGTATGTGTGTGTGTGTGTATGTGTGTATGTGTGTATGTGTGTATGTGTGTGTGTGTGTGTGTGTGTGTGTGTGTGTGTGTGTTAGGGAGCAGACAACTGTCTGGAGGGCTGTGTGTTTGTGCTGACTGGAGTGTTGGAGTCTATGGAACGAGATGATGCAAAGTCACTAATAGAACGCTACGGTGGGAAAGTCACTGGAAATGTCAGTCGCAAAACCACATACCTGGTGTTGGGCAGAGACAGTGGAGCCTCAAAGACTGAGAAGGTCTCACTTTTGCGCTCTCTCTCTCTCTCTCTCTCTCTCTCTCTCTCTCTCAGTTTATCAAGAGATAAGCTGTTTATAACAAATGCCAGTGAGTCTGAGTTCTCCTGCGCTCACTCTCTCTTTAGTTCTATTATTTTATTTTTGTACATATTCTTAGTCTTAGATTGATTTTAGTGCAATATTGCCAAAGCATTCTTAAAGTTTTAATGGCTGGTAAAATAAAGCTTTTTGCTGTATTGTCTCTATTTTGCTCTTTCGTGGGCAGTTTTCAGGCTACTGTTTTAGTTCTACTGTTTAATAGACCTTTGCGTTAAAATTCCTGCTTCTTCTGGGGTGTGTTTTTCTCAGGCTCAGAGTTTCGGCACAAAGATCCTAAATGAAGATGAGCTGCTGGAACTGATCCGAACCAAACCTGGGAAAAAGTCTAAATACGAGATTGCTGCAGAGGCTGAGGTTAGACAGCACACACAGTGTAGAACTCTGTATTTAAATTGTCTGACCAAAGAAACTCCTTAAAGCTGTTCTCATGTACTTTTCAGTGTAAAGCCACAAAGTCAAAGAGTCCCTCACAGAAGCTCACATTGCAAAAGCAAAGTTTAAACAAGAGCAGGCCAGGCAAAAGCACCCCCTCACCAGGAAAGACCAGGCAGACGTCCGCCTCTACACCTGGAACTTCTGTTTCTTCCAGTCGAAACTCTGCATCAGAGGTGAAAAAGACTCTGGAGTTTGGTAAGGCCACATCCCGCCCTGCTGCTGAAGATGATGGGAAAAGCTTGTTGTGGGTGGATAAGTACCGCCCCCGCAGTCTTAAGAATTTGATTGGGCAGCAGGGAGAACAGAGCTGTGCTAATAAGCTGATGAGGTGGCTTCAAAACTGGCACAAGCATCACAGCAGCAACACAAAACCAGCAGGTGAGTGGGGCGTGTGTATGTGTGTTCTGAGATTGTGGACTTTTTGTAGTATTTAATTGTGCGTGTGTGTGAGAGCACATGCGTGTTTTTTGTGTAAGGCCCTGAGCTGTGCGTTTCTGTCTGACTGTATTCTGTTCTTGTTGTCTCTACAGCGCCTAGGTTCGGTAAGTTTGGAGGAAAGGATGATGGTTCTGGCTTTAAGGCTGCTCTGTTGTCTGGACCTCCTGGTGTTGGAAAGACCACTACTGCTGCCCTTGTTTGCGAGGTTAGCTTCTCGATTTGAAACTATTCATTTATACTTAAATATAATTAATATTATATTTATAGTTCATTTTATACACAATATTTGATTTGCACGTATCAGTACATTTTGATCTTATTGGAGTCTAATGACCAATTCGCAGCTCATCAGTAAGAGTTACAGAGAAAAAAATAGAAGCTCTGGTGCTCATGTGTCAACACTGCACATGCTTTAGGTGCGAATGATAAAAGAGAGTGAAATATTCTGAAGCATCATTGTATTGTTAAGTTTTGGATAATTGTTGTTGGAGTCGTGGATGAATGAGAGTAAACTCTGTGTCCTCTGTAGGAGTTGGGTTACAGTTATGTGGAGATGAATGCCAGCTGCACCCGCAGCAAGAACAGTCTGAAGGAAGTGATTGCGGAATCTCTCAACAACACGAGCATTAAAAACTTCTACACAGGTACTTCACATAAGGAGTGGTAGGGCATTGTTTTCAAGGGAGACAAAGACAGTGGCATCATGGGATTGATGTTTGAACTGACTAATGACCAGTTTTTGCCTGTGTTGTTTAGGTACATCTCAGACTGTCAGTAATAAACATGTTCTTATAATGGATGAGGTGGATGGCATGGCAGGAAATGAGGACAGAGGAGGAATACAGGTTTATTCCTTGTTCTTTCGAACTTTGCACAAATTTAACATTTATTTAAATGCCATTAACACAAAAGTACATCACCTGGAAATGGTCTTGTCATTAAAGTTTACAGCAGGAGTAGGCAATTGGGGTCCTGCAGTGCCACACTCCTGCACAGCATTGTGCTTCTCCTGCTCAAGCATCAACTCACCTGTTAATAACCTGGTTTTAGTAAATCTGTTCAAGCTGAGAAATCCACAAACTGCAGGAGACAAGCGCACTTCAGGACAAGGGTTGCCTATCCCTAGTTTAGAGGTAGAATTTTTGTTCTTTCTCACTCACTCTATTTGCTCATTGATCGTTTCCTCCTACTTTTTGACTCCTGTAGGAGATGATTGGTCTGATAAAGCAGTCAAAGATCCCCATCATTTGCATGTGTAATGATCGCAACCATCAGAAGATCCGCTCTCTAGCTAACTATTGCTTTGACCTGCGCTTCCAGCGTCCACGTGTGGATCAGATAAAGGTAATCTGATTTTACAGAGAAAAGATTTTAGAAAATGTTTCACTGCACAATTGTTGGAGAGCTTGCTAATTTCAGTGAATTGTAGGCTTCTTTTCCCAGCTTTAATTTTTGCCTTGTCATTTAATCCCTTCTTTCTTATCATTCAGGGTGCCATGATGTCTGTTGCTTTTAAAGAAGGATTAAAGATTCCACCTCCAGCACTAAATGAAATCATCTTGGCATCAAACCAGGATGTTCGACAGGTATTTTCGACAGTAGTTCGTTACCAAGTAAAAAGATTAAAAGACTAAATCAAATCTAAACAAATTCAGGATGGTGTGACCATGTCAAATATACTATGAACATTAGCATTCCTACAGCAGTTTTCAAATTCCTTTTGTTTTCTCTAATGTCTGACTTTCATTTTCTAGGTTCTGCATAATCTGTGTATGTGGTCAGCCACGGACAAAGTAATGACCTATGACCAGGCAAAAGCAGATGCCAGCAAAGCCAAGAAGGACATGAAAATGGTAACCATTATTATTTACACATGAAGTGACCTATTAAACACACCTTTCCTTTGTAATGGTGACCGTAACTGTCTGTTCTGTGTACGTGAATGGAACTTAGAGTCTGTCTGTCTGTACAGGGTCCTTTTGATGTGTGCAGGAAAGTGTTCGTCTCAGGAGAAGAAACTGCCCACATGACTTTAATTGACAAGTCAGATCTTTTCTTCCACGACTACTCGTTAGCGCCACTGTTTGTCCAAGAGAACTATATACATGTCCGACCAGCTGCAGCAGGGTATGTCTCTTGAAATGACACATGGATTTTTTTTAATAAGCATCTTGTTGGTTGTTAATTGTTTTCTACACAACCTACACACACACACTACATACACAATAATATATAAGAATTCCGTTTTTCTGTGTTTTGTGCTGTTGTTCATCAGGGGAAATCTGAAGAATCATTTGGTGTTACTGAGTAAAACAGCAGACAGTATCTGTGATGGAGACTTGGTGGACAGACAGATTCGCTCTCGACAGACATGGTCTTTACTGCCTACACAGGTAACACTGGCATGCGTGTACACACTGTTACAACCAACACTAGTCCATACCATTATTCATTATACAAGGTCAAAGACAGGCCCTGTAATGTATTATAATTTGTGTTTTAAACAGATCAACTGTGTCAAATGTGTATGTTTCACGTAGGCAATTTATGCCAGTGTGCTGCCGGGTGAGCTGATGCGGGGATACCTGAATCAGTTTCCCACTTTTCCCAGCTGGCTGGGCAAATTCTCATCTACAGGCAAACACAGCCGCATTGTGCAGGAGCTGGCCTCACACATGAGTCTGAAGTGAGTAGCTGCATGCACAGTTTATAAAACATCTTTCTCATCTCATTAAACTTTTTCGTTGTTCTAAAGTATTTACCTTTAATTCTAAAAAATGGATTTAACATCCTTCCACGTTAAATACTATTTAAAAAACATTACTCCATCATTAGATAAAATATCTGCAGCTGATTTGCTAATATTTCTCCTTCCATAGGACCTTGAGTAGTAAGGAGGCAGTGAATCTTGACTACCTGCCTTATCTGCGTTCTGCTCTAGTGGAGCCTCTGCAGTCACATGGTTCAGAAGGAGCCAATAAGTGTGTGACGCTTATGGATGACTATGACATAATTAAAGAAGACTTTGACAGTATTATGGAGATCAGTAGCTGGGGTGGACAAGCTGACCCTTACTCTAAACTTGACTCTAAGGTCTGTGGGCATTTATGTCTTTTGTCTATCTTATCACTTTCATTTGTATATCCATTAATTTCTCATTTCAGTTTTTTACATTTAAAACCAGTTAACGAAGGTTCAAATTATTAAAGATTAAACAAATCATTAGTGAAATTTTAAATCAGCCAAATGTATTGGTGTGTTTACAACTGATGTCATAAAAACAATCAACAGCACATAAAAACATTAATGTATGAGCAGCCAAAGGGAGACAGTGGCAAGGAGAGCTGGGGGAAGAAATCTTGGGAGGAACCAGGTTAGCCTTCTATTGACGTATGTGTTTAGATTTTTGATCAACAGAAAACGTAAAATGAACAAAAAATGTGACGAGTGACTATAACAGCCTGGCAGATCCAACTGTAACAGCCTAACTGAAAGAAGACAACCGGAAGGTACCACAAACATTGGCATCCATTCGCTCTACTGTCACAGACTTGAGTGATCAAAGGCAAGTGGTGCCGTGATGACACCACGTCAGTTTACCTTAAATCCCCATGAACCCCTGGATCTGCAGCCCTTATCTAAATGAAATCAGTTTCTAAAAGCTACACTGAACAAGTACGTTTTCAGCCTACACTTAAAGACTGATTGTGTTTGGCTCCCGAACGTGATCTGCAAAATTATTCCAGAGTTCAGGGGCTTTATAAGAAAAAGTACAAGAATTTTTTTAATTCATTGGAGAATTTTCCCAGTGCAGTATTGATAAAACTGGATCATTTTGACTCTGGCTGTAGCATTTTAACTATATTCTGTTTTTGAGTGATGAACAACAAATTGATTTAGATTTTCTTGGTTGTTGGTGCCTATTTTGATATGACCCATCAGTATTAGTTGAATCGGGCCAATATCAGCAGAAAATGTGGGATCAAACATCCTGTAACAAATCTAATGACACACTAGCACTAACTGACATTGAAGTTTAGTCCCACACCACAAATACTGTGAAGTGCATGAGTGAGACACCATATACATGTAGAAAAATCCCTCAGGTTCATAAAAATAGACATCTGTATGAAATGATTATCAGTTATTAAACACTATTTATATACTAGGCATTATAAAGTACTATGTTCCAAACATCAGTTCAAAATATCTCATAATGTAACATTATGTTTACTAATAGCAGCACATATTACCTGAGTTGGCTCGCTGTTATATTTCATAGAAATGCTAAAATCGGATTGTTTCAGCTGGTTCTCATATTGGATCAAGGGCCAAAAAAAGAATTGATCCTGACATTCCTACATTTTTTCCAAGTTGCATACAGTAGGTCAGAGACTAAATGCTATTCCAAAAGCTTTGGATCAACCTCCGTTTTGTGCTGAAGAAGCCAATTTCAAATGGTTTGATATTTGAATCCAGGATTTGATGGAATTTTGTTGAAACCATTCTTCATTCCAGTGCAAAGATGCCACTGTTGCTGGTGGCAACGCAATCCCAAATCATGTCCATGGCACAGTTCACAACTCATCTGGCTTCACTAGGCATTCTATAGCATAGAGTGAGGTCACTGGTATCACCCTGCTCATCACTCGTCCAATAAAATAGTTTGTACAATCAGTGCCCAGTGGAATGATGCATCAGTGATGTCACTCATGACTCGGCTAAACCTTCTTGCAGGTCTTCCTTGTCAGCATATTATCAGCATACTCTCCGATGGTCTTTCCACATTCCTGTTGCTTTAGATCTCAGCTTGTCTTATTTTCTACAGGCCACAGTGATGATTAGCTGAAAATACTGCGTTCTATGCTTGATTAGCTGCAAAGGCATTTTGCTAATATAGTCATTGTGGTTTGTCAAAAAATATGGCTCATCTTTCCCTCTCTCCCTCTTTCCCTCTGTCCTATGTATCTTTTTCTTTGCAGGTGAAAGCCGCATTTACACGTGCATATAACAAGGAGTCACACTTGACCCCATACTCACTGCAGGCAGTAAAGAAAGGTCGCAAAGGGGCTGCAGATGTTGACCATAGCTTAGACCCTGAGAATGACACCCAAGGGCAGGAAGATGAAGAGGAGGAGGAAGGGCTGACAGCTGATGCTATGATTAAGGTAATATTGCAAAACATCAAGTGGGACGTTTGTTTCCTGAAACCTTTGAAGTCATTATGTTTGAGGAGTAAAATATTTAAAAACTGTGGTGGCTGGTCATTGATTGTCTGTCTGTCTGTCTGTCTGATGCTACAGCAAAAGAAGGCTAAAGCAACAAAAGAGGCCAAAAAGGAGAAGGCCGGTTATTCTGGAAAAGGCAAAGGAAAGGGCAAGAAGTGAAATGGAGACTAAACCGAGAACAGACGGACACGAAGCATTTCTTGCAGGAGTGACCATTCATCTCAACCTTGCTAACTACGGACTGAAAGTCAGCCCAACAGTCAGTATTAGCATGGAATAAGGGAGAATGGAGGAGGTAATGACTGCTCTTCTTACACACATCTTGCACTGGATATCACTCAATAAGAATCAACAATAGAAATAACTGGGATCACAAACACAACGCACACATTGACTAATTCAGACCCACAGTACAGACATTCCAGAAGAAAAGCTGTATCCCTTAAGTTGTTTTTCTAATTTCCACATTTCTTCAATTTCTCAACTTGCAGCTTTTAAAAACATACACAAGCACTTTCCATAACATGCATACTTCTCGTGTGTGCTTCTTTACGACAGGACCTTTTTAAAGGCAACGTAACTCCTGTAAATGTATAAAGTGCAGTTTGTTTTACAGTATAGTTTGCTTCTTTTGAACATTTGCAGATTGTGCAGAAAAAGTTTTGCTTTGGCGTTTGTATGAAGGCACTATTGAGAACACATACTGACCGTGCTGCATACTGGCCTGTAGCATATACTGTATATGACTTGTGTTTTTCATTAAGCAATTAAAGAGTAATCTTATAGTGATTCTGTGTGTTCTGTGTATTTTTTTTTAACTAAACTAGAGTCCAGATTTGGGCCTATTGGCCTCCAGTCACCCATGCAAAGCTGCTTGGAAACAGTAAATATGAGTAAGAGGGCAAGATGCTGTGATGCTCACATTTTTATATTAAATTCATTCATTTGATTTTGAGTTTTTAAAATCAGTAACATCTGTTCAACCTGTAAACACTGTAAACCTGTACTTTTTTGCATCCCAGTTAAATAATTCTGTAACGTGTGTTGGAAAAAGGCAAAGAGATTAGTACTTACATTACAGCTATCTGTTTATCAAAGGGCTGATTCTGTTTCAGTATTTTAGTATACAGGTAGTCACACTGCAACAGCAGCAGCATCCAATCTACACCAGGTTTATGTTCAGTTTGAGTTTGTCCTTAGTTGAGTCATTACTTTCCCACCAAATTCATGAGCAGTTGTGTGCTTTGATGTGGTTCTTTGTGACTTTTTCTTTTTATTAATTCATACTGAACGAGTGCTAATTGTGTCCCATTTGAAGATATGAATTCCACCACAGACTCTGTGGTGATGAGCTGGGTAACTGAAAAGCGTTTAATTAACTGACTGCTTGATGCTGTCTTCACAAGAGTCTGTCTATTGCTAATGTAGTGTCTGGGTAATGGAAATCTTCAATCTCCATGAAGACATGGAACTCTCCTGCATATTGATAGTGTCTCCCTGACATCCACAAGTCATTTGTTGTCTGTGTAATTTATTATTATTATTATTATTACTACTGTAGTATTGATCACAATATCATGTGAATTAAATCTTACACATACTGCTGAGACAAAGCAGAAGTTGAAAAAAAACAACAAACAAACAAAAAACAGCCTTAAACTCCCCAGTCCCCAGCAACAGACCAGCCTGAATCAGCTGGAACATGGACTTCAACAGATCAATGAGAATTGTCCAAAGTCACTCAGGATAAAATAATTTAACTTTGACACTGAAAATTATGGATGTTTTAGTTTTCTTTCTCTGTGAATTTTTATTTTTTGGAGGGTTTTTCCAGCAGTAATGCTACTTTTCTGTGATTTTCTAATTCCCTGAGATTCACTCATAAAATGTGGACGTATATTTTAGTATATGGCTGTAAAAGACAAGAAATCCCAAAGTAACGGAAATGATCAGATTGCGTTACTTGTGTGTAACTTATTTCTAATGTAGTAACATATTGGACTTGGTAACACATTTATAAAATCAATTTTTAAAGTAACCTTCCTAACCCTGCCTGCCTGAACTTCTCAAATGTGTGTCTGGAAACTGAAGCGGAGCCTTTGTGTTCCAGCACTAGTAAGGTCTCTTCTCAGCTGCAGCCTCTACTTTGAGACACCATTACAACAAGTAAAGTTAAATGTATTCCAATTCTAACATTTATTGAGATCATTTGTATCGACAGCTAAAGACAACACCGTATAATCTTATAGTTACAAAAATAGCGAATACATTTTCTAACTATAAATAAATACATTTAACACTGGTTTTAATGCAGCAGTCGGATGAAAAACAATGTAGTACAGATATGGCAAATACAGGTAGCGTGTACAATGAAAAAGGCTGACGTTCTACCCAAAGAACAAGAGTATCGTAAATCGTATAAACTTAGTTTAATGCTGAAAATGTGCTGCAGAACAACAGCTTTAGTGGATTTATTTAGAAGTCTATTTAAAAGTAACAGTTTAGCACTGGAATCAGTTCACTTCCATAGAACCACAGAACTGCATGTGAGAACAATAGGAACCCTGCAGCTGGGCTTGATGGTGGTGTTTTGTGTATGTTGTGTTTGTTTTAATGGGTAATTTTCTTGGGCTAATTATCGTGAATGATGTATAAGACGTTCTAGGCGTTCATTACACCTATTCCACACTATACATGGTAGCTCTTTGTTTTAATGGCAGCATTTCATTAACAATTATACATTTGAAAATGGGCTCAATTAGAAGTCTGCTATGAAGCCTGTTTACTGATGAGAAGAAAGAATGGAATGTTGACTTCAACCAGTTGTAATGATAATGTAACAGCATATTCATTATGAGCATATTATACTAATGTCAAAACGTCAAAACATATTATACTAATGTGTAAAAGTCACACATCCCTAAATATGACTGTGACTTACATGCTTAGATCACATGTACATTCATCAGTGCATCTGAAAAAAACTGAATATAGGTTTTTAGTCATATATATATATATATATATATATATATATATATATATATATATATATTATGGGAGTTTATATATATATATATATATATATATATATATATATATATATATATATGTATGACTGAAAACCTATATTCAGTTTTTTATATATCTGAATTGAGATATATATATATATATATATATATATATATATATATAAATTTTTTAAATTTGTTTAACCTTAATCAGTATGCAAACAGTACAGGGAAGACACAAAAACCTCTACAAGGCAGGTAAGCCACAAAAGGTCATTGCTGGGTGTTCTGATCATATTAATTGAAAGATTAGGATATAATGTGGTGACAAAGACTGCATGAGCAACAGGGACAAAGAACTGGATTGTTGCTCAGTGCCTACAGAAGCTCCTAGAGAATGAAGGAAAAGAGGCACAGAATCCAAGGTGTCTGAAGGCCAGTGTGAAGTTTCTGCAGTCTATGATGGTTTAGGATGCGTTGTCTTCTAGTCCAAAGGCAATGCAGTATTTGCCAGCTTCTGTCAGTTGACCAGCTTTTATGGTAATACCAATTTCCTTTTCCAGCAGCACCTGCCCTCAGTGCCAGAACTACTATGTTGGTTTATTGGTTTTCATGGTTTTCTGACCATGGTATTACTGTACTTTGTTGGAGACCTGAACCCCATAGATTTCCTATTGGGATATTCTCAAGAGGAAGATGAGACAATTTCTATTGTACATCCTTTTATGTTTGATATTCTGAAATATTCTAATAATCCGAGATACTGTATTTCTGAATTGATGTGAGGAATCCAAGCTACAGAAGTATTGATTGATTAATTTTTGATAAATATTATGAACAAAACTAGTTTATTTCCACAATATATTATATAGTCTGTTTGTTACTTGTTTCAGTTGCTTTTCTACAAACTAATGCATTAACCCAATTTATTCATTTAATTATAAATGTAATGTTTGTGTATCTTTTTGCCTTAATGAAAAGCAAGTCAAAAATAACAAGGCAATCTAGCCAAAATGAAAACAATTAACTATTGTTACATCTGACGTAATTATTCCTGCTCACCTCCTAGAGTCAAGTTTGCCCTCTTTGTGATGGTTTTCTTCCTCCCATTACACCTGGACTTTATAGCATTACAGGTCATTAACTGGACTAAAACTTGAATAAAACTGGACAAATGGGGTTGTTCTAAACTTTTGTTTGGTGGTGTAGCTGCAGGTATTTTAGTGAGGAAACTACATACACAAAAACTAAATGCAAGTTTTAGGCCAAAGGGCTGCTTTAAAGGAAATATTTACAACCAGGTATGAAACACCTTAAAAGTGATTACAAACAACCCCTAGTTATGTGTTCAATGTGATCAGTTCCCTTTTCGGGTTTTCTGTTCTTCTTAAATCCTTGTCTTTGTCATTTAACTGCCCATCAATTGAGTAATGTTATCTGCAGTAGACTGGTGCTGCTGCAGGTTTTCATTCTGAGCAAGCAGAAGAATAAACGATGAGTTCACGATCGGTTTCTTGCATACTGAGACCATATGATTACAGCTGGAATTTGGTGTGCTTCTGCTCGATTGGGATAAAACTGGCAGCCACACTAACACTGCAGGCAGTAATGAAAAGCCCTGATTATCAGTACGAAGCAACAGATATTTTGCAATACTGAAATAATGGGTACCATGTGTCTTTACCATCATCGGCGTGTAAGGTGTGTGTGTGAGATGATGGTGAGTGTGACTGTGCCTCTGGCACATTTTAGAATCTCCACAACTTCTGACTGTGGGATGCCCTCTAGACTCCGCCCATTCACTGCCACCAGCCTATCACCACACTGCAGACGTCCATCTTCCACTGCTGCTCCCTGCACAATGTGATGCATAAAGGCAGGTTTCTTTTAGTTAAACATCATCCTGAAGATGGAGATCCATCACATACACAAATCTACGAATCATCACTGTTGTGCAAAACCCTAATGCCTTGGTCAGTTTGAAAGTCATTTTTCCTAACATAAAAGATCAAAGAGATGACATACTTTACGTTTACTCTTCCAGCTGAATGCCATCAACTTTACTCCAAATTAGCATAAAGTAACATACAGTACTTTTCAAAGATGACCCTCAGACGGAGATCACCCTCATTTTATTTCCTCTCAAAACAGCTTCAGGAAATGTGATTAGAATAAAACTGAAGCCTGAAAAACAAAATCTAGTGTTTCAGTGTTTCAGTACCTGTGTTTTTTAGGTCTAAAGGAAGAATGAGGTGTATTAGGCTACATTTATTATAATTTATTTATTAATATTTTCTTCTTCTCCAAGTGAGCTAAAAACCTGGCTGAAGAGCTGACTCGGGCTTTTGGAGAATACCTATTTGCATAATTCATGCAGTTTATTTGCATACCTTACAGTATGTATTCCATATTTAACTACATTATAGACTATTTCAGCCATATGTAAATATTAAAGGAATAGTTTGGTTTGGTATCCTTACTTCAAATGCAGTCAATCAGCCAATACAAATTTGGTGAAAGGTTTTCCACTAGTACTAAGAAGTGAGAGTACAAGCTCATAAAGTAATAGAAGTTTATATGACACCAACTGCGCCTAAATCCTCTGAAATTGAATCGCTTACAAAATAGTGCATAGACTTGTATTCATTATGGCATACTATTAATGTATTTGTCACCTTGGGGAAGATGCTTTTGACATAAATGGGCATGTCACCATGGAAACCGGACAACCCTCCCACAATGCTGAAGCCTAGACCATCAGAACTTTGCTTCAGAGAGATAGTCTGGTACTGAGGAGAACTGAAATACATGTACACATTTAGAGATTTATTCTGATATGGTGCTAAAACGTGTGTGTGGATGCAGATAGTTTTTGTTTTAAAATGAAAATGTATTAGTGTGGACATACAGCCCATCTGTTACTGCACACTTTCAGGGCCTCCCTGTTCATTTATGTAAAGGGACCACCACAAACCACATATTATTTGGGTTCTGGACCATTTTCAGTGCAGCAGTAATACATGCATATCATGTGCCTTGGTATTAGTGTTCAATGTCTGGTCACGGGACCACCGTGATGACAATTTTATTAATGGTCTTTAATAATGACCTTATTCTTATTAAATTAAAATCAGTTTGATACCACAAAAAATGATTTTATGACTTGTGACTTGATTCTTAATGTCTTTAATATATACAAGTCATCTGTTGCACCACTTTAGCTAGTAAATATTTACAACAGAACTTTTATTTGACCTCTCGAATATTATTTGACACCATCATCCCAGAAATCCCCTCCTCCAAACTCTCCCAACTCACTGTATCCCCTGCCATCTTCCAGTAGATGACCAACTTTCTGACAGGCAGGAAACATGTAGAGCTGGTGGAAGTCATTTCTGATGAGGAATGTCAGCACTTCAGATTCAGTTTATAATCTTATTAAATTAAATCCACTGATTGGAAGAATGAACTTGAACTTGTCGGCAGTTTCAAAGTCAAGTCAAAGTCAGCTTTGTTGTCAATGCTGCAATATATACATGACATATTGGAGATAGTATGTTATGAGTGGTGGTTTGCATCAACAACCTGTCCTTGTTATTTGGCATACATGCTGCTGTGTCTGCTCAACACATATTACCATACCCCTAATATATTTGTGTCACTGCTGCATTGAGAATGGTCAAACACCCAAATAATCTGGTCATGGGTGATCCTACACTTCCAGAGATGAGGACTGGATAAGAAATGATAAAATGTGCAGCAACAGATGAGCTACATTCAGCATTGCAAATATACAAAGAGCTTATATAGTGCAATGATAAACAGTATTGAACTGCTCACCTCAGGTTGTTATGTGTGGTGTAGTTTTCTGGAACACCAGACGAAGACTGATCCCAAGGAGATCGATTAGAAACACAATGCGGAATGACCTTGAATTGAACAGCAGCAAAGCCAAAAAAAGGGAGATGTACAATTACATAATCAGAACGATCATCAGCGGTTTAGCATTATGTCACACTCTCACAGACATAAATGCACACCTGCAGCCTGACGGTCCCACTGGGCTTTCTCAGGAGGGTGTGTGCCTCAGTGTGTGACAGGGTTTCAGTTGACCTGCCATTGATACTAACAATTTTATCACCAACCTGAGAGAAGAATATAAACAAATGTATTAGTACAATGAATGTTAAAGCATTCTGAGCATTCAAACTCAGACTAATTGACCATGGCATCCACATCAATTTATCTGAAATAGGTTTGCTTTAGATGGTCTCTGACATCTAAAAACAACAGTGCAAAGTTAAAAACAGCAGTAGCAGTTTCTTGAAGATAATAAATGATCATAGATTATTCCATATGCCTTATTTTTTATTTGTCTGACATCTTTAATCAGTCTATTCCAGAGTGAAGAAGGAGACTCATTTCTAAGACTCTTAGCCAAGAGTTGTGAGTCTTCCACACGATCCATCACCTCTCCATTAAAAAGAATTATGGACACAGGCACAATAAGATTAAATCTGACAGAAATGGGAAAAGAAATGCTTTAATCATACCTCCAGTAGTCCACTGTAGGCCGCAGCTGAGTCTGGGTCTATGGCAGAGATGTAGAGGCCTGCTTCTTCCTTTAAACCTCCAACTGCACTCACATGCAGCCCCACCAAGGTACTCTTATGGACAATCCCAGACACAACAATATTAATAATAAAGAACAGGCTTTTAGTCTTTAGACTTGAACTAAGAATAAACTTGCTTTCATAGCTGAAAAGTGCACAACAAATACACACCTTCTGAAGTGTGACTGTTCTGGTATCTACATTCCTTTCCATAGCTGGAAACACAGGTGAATGATTGAATGTTTTTTTATATATAAATCACAGATAAACTTGGATAGCCACTGATGACTGATTAGAATTTGAACTTACACTCATAAATATCAGGAGAGAAGAAAAGAGAGGAATCCACAACTCCCACCTGGAAGAACAACATCAGCAAACAAGTGTAAAAAGGAAAAACAGTGGTTAAATAATTTACTAATGCCTCTGAGCTGAAAAGTAATAGTGTACTGATGTAATAAAAAGTTTATATAACTTAGAACAAGGCTGTCAACCTGGATCTACAAAGTGCTGGTGTGGCTGCAGGTTTTCATGCCAGCCAAACGTAAAATGGTGTGACCAGTAGTTTGTGGACTGGCCAGTTGATTAAGAAAGTGGAATCAGGTGTCGATGCTGACTTTTTTAATGAAAACCTGCAACCACACTATCATGTGTGGATCTGGTTTGATATCCCTTATTTAGAAAGTAGTCTTTTTACGTTTGTGACATTATTAGCTCTTCTACTAATGGGGCAAGTTATAAACTGCTATGTTTTATGTTGAGTTCAGAGGACAAACTGTATCTGAAGATAAATAAGGTACTGCTTTATTTCAGGTACAATCCTGTTTCTGTTGGTAGTGAATATTTGAATATAAATATTTGTGGGTCCTAATGCACAGTTACCCTGTGTTTCATATCACAAAAAAGTAGTTGTAATATTTGCCTTATGTTGTCTTGCTGCTCACAAATCTACAAACAAATTTTCAGGTTACTGTGAGGGGTATCCTAAAGATTTCAGTTTATGTATCTATAGGTAGTTCATAGAAGATACTGAAGTCATTCTCTTCCCAGTTTCATAATTTTCACAGATTTTGGCAAACTGTTCCCCCTCAACGTTGTTAAAAGAATTCCATATTTGAAAGATTCTAAAACAGACCCTTAATAGCTGGTATTAGGTTTAATTTAATGTAAATGTAGATAATGACCCACTGTGCTTGCCAAAGGAATTTGTCCTTTGCATTTAACCCATCCATGCAATGAAATACTTTGTGACATTTGCATTTAGGATTCTTTTGTTATTTTTTGGAATCCATTCTTCCCTCCACCCAAGCAATATTGTCTTGCCACTGTCAGCAACACAATGTTGGCAAGTCTCACCCAGATTTTAAAAAACAAAACAAAAACAAACAGGACTTAATGTTTAGGAGAAATAAATGAGATGAAGAGGAAAGCATATTTAAAACACTTCTTTCTTTTGGAGAAAATAAGTTAATCAAGTTTTGTTTATTTTGTAGTTTATTTTGCATGTCTTTTTTACCTGGCACTCATATGAGTAGTGAGGAGCAGCTCTAAAACGTGCCATCTCCAGCACCACTGACCCACTGCAGCTCTGAAACACACATACACACAATTAACCCACACAATGATTATCTGCATACTGACCACGTGTATAGTGAAACGTATGTGTCTTTCTTAATACTGTTTTTGATTGATCATACCGTTTGTGTGTGTGTGTGTGTGTGTGTGTGTGTGTGAAAGAGAGAGAGAGAGAGAAAGAAAGAAAGACACCTGTAATAGTGTGTTGGCATAGTCCTGAGTCACAGCTCGAATGTCCTCTCCATTTACAGACAGAATCTGGTCCCCTAGCAACAGTCTTCCATCTAACGCTACAACCCCACCATGCATTATCTCGGACACAAATATCCCTGTGTCATTCCTGCAACACATTACAAGTGAAGGTCATTTACTCATTTAAACTGGATTTCTACTTCTCTGATTATTCTGATTATATTAATATTCAAATGAAAATACCTGCATATTCTGCTTTTAAATCTATATTTCATTCATTTTATTCATTTAAATTGAGTTATTAATTCCAATGTCATGATAATATTTCTCCTTAAAGACATAATGGATGAATTTGTAAACAATGTTATGTATCCAGAAAACCATATGCATGTACCTTTTACCCACAATACTCATCCCCAGGTCCTGCCCTGCTCCTAACTGCAGCTCCAATGTGAACAGATCCCACATATCTTCAGGAGTGTGTGTAGCCTGGTTGCGGAAAGTGTGTGTGGAAGGGTGTCTGTACACACCGAGCCGCACATGTGGTGGACTCAAGCGCAGGACACTCAGAGCCTCCTCATGGGTGGCCATTCTCAGATCTATACCATTCACCTGGAGGAAATAATGGATGGTGTGAATGACTTAAAACGTAAATAAAATCAGGAAGACGTTACAGTCTGTGTGACCTATATGTCAAATGACTATACCTCAAGAATTTGATCCCCTGCCATTAGTCTCCCATCCCTGTAAGCAGCACCACCTTCATTTACCTCATGAATCAGAATTGATCCCTGAAAGGTAAACACTGTAAGTCTCTGTACATTTTCTATTTCACATTTGATTTTTTTTGCATTAACGTTAGTCAGACTTTTTAATTCTGAAACCAATTCTGTTGATGAAGATTATTCATATACACATGTGGACAAAATTGTTGGTACCCCTTGGTTAATGAAAGAAAATTCACAGTGGTCACAGAAATAACCTGAATCTGACAAAAGTAATAATAAATAAAAATTCTAGGATAATGAACAAATGAAAATCCAACATTGATTTTGAACCACGATTCAAAAGAATTATTTTAAAAAGTAAACTCATTAAACAGGCCTGAACAAAAATGATGGCACCCCTGAAAATAATGTGACCACTGGGACATGGTCAAGGTGTGTCCACTAATTAGCATCACAGGTGTCTACAGTCTTGTAATCAGTCAGTGGGTCTATATATAGAGCTACAGGTAGTCACTGTGCTGTTTGGTGACCAGAGGAAGCGAATGAAAGAGTTGTCTCAGGAGATTAGAAAGAAAATAATAGATAAAGTATCTATACTCTCTCTCTCTCTCTCTCTCTCTCTCTCTCTCTCTCTCTCTCTCTCTCTCTCTATATATATATATATATATATATATATATATATACTCCAAGCAGCTTGATGTTCCTGTGACTACAGTTGCACTTATTATTCAGAAATGTAAGATCCAGACTGTAGGCAACCTTCCTGGATTTGGCCACAGGAGGAAAATTGATGACAAATCAAAGAGATGGATAAAACCACTGACAAAGCCCAGAAAAACTTCAAAAGAGATTAACTTCAAGCTCAAGGAGCATCAGTGTCAGATTGCACCATCTGTCATTGTTTGAGCCAAAGTGGACTTAATGAGAGACGACCAATCAATAAAAAATCCAGATAGGAATCTGACAACCATATGCTGATGCTTCACAAGTTTCTGGGAGAATGTCCTGTGGACAGATGAGACAAAAAATGGAACTTTTTGGCAAGGCACATCAGCTCTATGTTTACAGATGGAAAATGAAGCATATCAAGAAAGAAAACTTGCGAGCCCTGACCTAAATAATTGAGCATCTTTTGGAAGGAGCTGTACCACGTTGTTCAAGAACAAGTCGGGCCCATCAAACCTGAGAGACAACTGGAGCAGTTTGATCATGAGGATGGGCCAAAATATCTGCTATGAAGTGCACAAGTCTCTATTGACAGTTATAGTGAATTGTTTGTTTGGTGATTGGCTCTCAAAAGGTTAAAGTGCAACAAAATACAAGTTAAGGGTCATTTCTGTCCAGGGCTGTTTCTGTGAGTTATATTTTGGGGAATATTTTATGAAACATGGTTGAAAACAATGCCGACTTTCAATGGTTAATTTTCATAGCATTTTATTTAGTTGTCTGCTTTCAGATTCAGGTTATTTCTGTGACCATTGTGGTTTTTCTTTCATTAATCTGAGGGGTAATTAACAGTTTTGCTCATTACGTGTACATTTATAAAGGCCTGAAATGGTGTCATATGTCCTATGTGTACTAAACCGGAGCAAGTCGCTTTGAAAGTATCGCTTAAGATGAAACTTTAACACTATTATACACCAACACCAGTAATAAAGCGCATACTTCAACCCCAGTACAGTCTCCTGTGCCACTGCTCACCAACAATGTGTTGCAGCCACCAACAATGCTAAGATTCCAGGCCGGAGTGTCCTTACAGGATGTTCATGGTGTTTATACAGCCAGTGACGATGGGGACACAGCAGGTACTTCCTCAGAGTTCACCGAGCATGATGAACAGCAAGAGGAGTCAGGTAAACCAGTGCTGGAGTGACCGGTTAGGGAGCAACAGTGGGGATTATGGTGTGTAAGGTTTTCTGTTTTGTGGTGAGACGTGGGTGGGTGTGGCAGCTTGAGGAACAGGATCATTGATGAGCTGCGGTAAAGCAGGAGAAGGCCACCAAGGGTTTGTGGGATTAGATAAAGTGTTTAGGGGACAAAGATGATTGAGGCTGCCCTTTCATTGAATAAGCTCTTTGTTTATTATCTAATGTCGCCTCTGCTTCCATCTTGAGAAAGAGAGAGAGCGAGAGAGAGAGAGAGAGAGAGAGAGAGAGAGAGAGAGAGAAAAAAACAGAAAGAGACATTTAATGTAAATTGAGAGTTTAAATTACAGGTCAAATACAGGCTTCATTATGTTTTATCTACATAAGTTACTACATTGTCATTTGTTTAGATAATATGTCAGAAACTACACAGGCAAGTCTCTATTTTGTCTGATGTTTTATGGATGCAGTTCCGCACACTGCTAACTAGTGGTTTATGTTACTTCTGTTTGCTGACATTTGAATTGTAAAATTGTAAATCTGATTGTTTGCCAAATCTTTCACTCTTAATTTCAAGACATATATATTCTCATGTATATCTGTTTGTGTTTACCTGGTTTAAGACATCCTGCTGGCTTTCTTTGAACATACTAATATCCACAGCTGACGGTGATAAGATGGGGCAGCTGTCTATCTACAAGCACAGAATATGATGCAGATACAGTGATATATGGCAAAGAAAAGTCTGAAGAACTCTACACACAAAGCTACAGATGTCTGTACAAAGACTTGAATTAAGAGTAAGTCAGACATCATTCAAGGACTTGACCTTGGTCTTTCAGAAAAGTTTCAGTCACAGATGTTTTCTTTGTTAATTCAAGTTGTAAAGGTAGAGGTTAATATGAGTCTGAATGACTTTTGTGAAGAGTACCTCTATTACCGGTTCTGTAGCCATGTGCTTCAAATGCAGTCATTTCTCCTGATGAATCAATCAAATTTGAGCATAAAAGTGGAGTGCATACATGGGCGTATGAGTGTACTGGGGGGTATGTGCTCTAAATGACTCTTTTAATAATTGTTGAATGGGTTATGCAACGTTGTATGTCATTTTAAACAAAAGTTCAAATAATATTGCTTAATGTGTGCATGTAAATGAGTGCTCACCTGTCAGACGTATCTAACTTAGATGGAGTTATTGTTAATAATAGCAGCGGCATTCTGCACTACCCACAATACCTGTTCATTAATCTGCAACAGATACACAAAAATCTGATGATATCTATTAATATTTATATTTATGCTGTATTTATAAATATATGAATACAATTATTATATAAATGTTAAATAGTCATTAATAATGCCTATCAAATGTTGGCTGACACTCAGCTTTTCAAAACATTAAAACAAGTCAGCATGTTTTGTTGATTGGCTGCTTGCACTCTGCATTGTCCTCTTTGTTTAACCCTCACTGTGCCTATCAATATTAATTTCACAAGCTACCTTTTAAGTATGTGTAATTTCTCAAAATGTTCAACTAATATTTAGTCAAACCTGCAAGTCAAACCAAGGGTTGAGTGTCTTAAAAATACACCTAGAGTATCAGTAATCAGTGCATTTAGTTGTAAATACAGTTTTCTTGCTTAACTTATATAAATAATGAAAAATTCAAACCTTACTCAGATTAAAAAAGAAGGCTTATCCCTGCTGTGGGTGTCTCGTATTGAAGTCACACTCATCTCTGTAAAGTTAGGATCTCACCTCTAGAAGCTCATCTCCCACTCTGATTCGCCTATCAGCAGCAGCAGCCCCACCTGGCAGAACCTCTGACACATACACACTCATCCTCCCGCGGGCTGTGTTTCTGCTTCCTGTCACACACAGTCCCAGACCGCTGTGTGTGCTGCAGTCCAGCTCCACCACATCTTCAGTTGTCTGTGGCAGACTGCCATACCGGGCTGCAACATACGACCTGGCACATACACACAGTCCAAATAACACATTAAAGGAAGCACCACTATGGACATTGGGGAATCATATAAGTATATAGTAGAGAGAGCAGGATATATATATATATATATATATATATATATATATATATATATATATATATATATAAAAGGAAGTTATATTTCTAAATGTTATTTCACACACATTAATATTTTGACCACAAGATAAAATCCCTTTATGATGATTTAGCCAATTCTTTGAAATCTGCACTGACATAGATACATACACAGACGCTAGCATACCCAACATGAAACTTCTTTCTTCATTAGTTGCATAACTTTGTGGCCCAGTCCAGCTTTCTAAAGCATTTGTAGTTGTTTATTCCATCTATACATTGCAATCAGGTTCTGGACGGGCGGCCCAGATGAGGTGTGGATGGATGAGAAGCCAATAACTTGTTACCTGTAAGCTAATACAAAATACAAAAAGGGAAAAGAAAAACATTCTCAACTTCAAAGTCATTTGGAGTATTTCTGTTGGTCCATTCATCATGACATTTTGAGAAATGCAAAATGAATGTTTTTGATAGATAAAAAAATAGACACTAGATGGGCTACAGTTTGTGATTCTGTGATTTTTGTGATTGTGATTCTGAAACTCATTTAATTGAAGTACTAAAGGTACTAGTGTACTAGGTGGGAAAGGCTAGAGGTTTCTGGAATAAACTGGATTTTGAGTTTATCTATATTATTCTGTGTTGGAACAACACCAGGGAAAGCAGAACAAGTTAAACAAATACACACAGTTGATGGCAAACCTTAAATGGGATGGGGCCAAAAGGGTTGGTTTATGCTATGTACACTTGGATTCTCACACTTCTACAGGGGAAAGGAAAAACACAACATGAACTTGACTGCATATAGGTTTACAGTACACACAACACACACACAATAATGACACACACAAAGACACTAAAATTGAGAGCATTTACATACCAAGTCATTTTGATGGCAGGTTTGTAATGATCTGCCTTCATTCTGTCTGAAACCTTTATTAAGAAGCAACAAAAATAAACTAAATAACTTCTGATTATTCATATATATATATATATATATATATATATATATATATATATATATATATATATATATATATATATATATATATATATATATATGAATAATAATTTAATTATTCCATAATTACAATCATTTACCTTTCAATTATTCTACAGAACATTTAGGTCCAAATGAGGTTTGGAAACAAGTACTGTGGACTGATGAAACCAAAATATAGCCCTTTGGACACAATCAGTAGTGGCACTTAAGAACTGCATTTAATTAAAGGATTATCTTTGAAGTGTGAGGGTGGATATATCATGATTCACAGTTGTTTTGCCTGTAGTGGCTTTGGTGGGATTACATGGTTGATTGATGATTTTGAAGTTTTGTTTTTATGTTATGGGACACAAAACAACTTTAGGACTCATCAAAAACATTCTGATTTATATTTCATTAGCTACAAAGGCTGCGTTCACAAAGCTAAAATGTGTCATTTGGCCAAGGGTGTCCAAGCTCACACATGCAAGTGAATTAACATAAAGCCCATTTTTAGTCACTCTTTGTTTATTCTGTACAAAAATGCATAACGTTGAGATACTGCAGCATCATATATAATCCAAATCTGAATCTTTTGAATAGTTTCATCTGTAATGTTAACACAATCATCTTTTAAGTGGATAGAAATATATGAATAAGAATATGTAAGTATGTGTGTCTTGCCTGAAGATTCTGCACTAGAAGTTCCACTTTGTCCCCTGCCCGGCGAATAGTCTCCACTGCTTCTTCATGAGTGAAATCACTAACATCCACACCACCAACCTAAAACACAATCAATCCAGCTTCTGCAGTAGTCTCTTTACCTTATGAGTAGGCAACATGGCAGCTGGAGCATAAACAAGGTAAATCCATCAGCTTTAAACTGTGATGTCTAAATTATGACAGTGTTAACTATGATCGGGATATCTTATGTGATTAAAAGAGCAACAAGAGCTTCTCTGATTGATTTTTAGAAGTGAAAAACCTATGAAAAATCCTGCTCCTTTAAAATCCTGCTACTTTAGTACCCTGAATTGTGTCTTTTTATAATTTTTACAATTCATTATTTTATTTTACTATAATTAATATGTTTTCCACCCAATTCAATCCTTTCTAAGCCCCACCAAGTAGTTATGACTGCACCTATTACACCATAAACTTGTGTTTCACTTTAAGCCATCCACAACAATTCAATCTGCCTTTAAGAAATTATCACTGAATACAAACTGCCAGTTCTGTCATCAGCTAACAGATGTTTGCACTGGTTTGCATCATGCTATAGTGGTGTAGGAGGCAGGCTATCCCACCCACTCTTTGGCATCACCAGGAATTGATACAATTCTAAAGCACATACGTGAGTCTATTTAAGATCTGTGCTGTGTGCAGTGGTTTACTTGGTAAGATACAAGATCATTAACCACATCAGGCCCAGTGCAAAACTAATGCTGCAATCAAGTGCTGTCAGAAACTAGATGATTCTAGATGATACACATGTTTATATATAGAAGAACAAATGTGACATATAAGGAAACCTTTTATCATTTACACCAGTGTAAACACTAGGTGTGGTGGTGAGTATGAACAAATGTATATTTTATATGTTGTGATGTGTATTTACAAAATAACAAAGAAAAAACATTCTCTGAACCACATTTTCTATCTTTCAACAGGCAACCAAATGGAGTTGAGTAACTCTGCTGGAGGTAACCAACTGGTGCACTTTCCCCCCTAATGTTTGGGACTAAGACACCTTGATTTGTGCCTCTGCTTCACACTTTGTAATTTCTAACCAAATCAATCAGACATGTCAAATTCAAATTCACAGTTGAAATGACGACACGTATTTACACAGTCTGCCTCATCACAGGACACCATTACTTTGTCGCATCTCTTTTGCATGCGATGTGGGATTGAAGTCTGTTATTCATAGACATCAGCTCTGGCCACGACTCTAATGCAGCCATACTCAACTGAATTTAAATTGGATGACTGGGATGGCCTTTCAAATGCTTTGATCAGCACAGGCGGGCAGATGTGTGCGGTGCACTGTGCATGATTTACCCACAAGATGGAGGCAGTGCACTTAGGTAAGCTTCTTGTTCACCTGTAGTATTCGGTCTCCAGGTTTGAGTGTACTGTTGCATGCCACAGGACTATCCTCTGCAATGTGTTTGATGAAGATGCCCCTTCTCATTTCGCCGTTGCTTAGACGACGCCCCATACCGCGTCCACCAATAACACTGATGCCAAGACTTTCTCCATTCTTCCTGATCACTGTCACCCTAAGAAATAGACAAATATGATAAATAACATAAATGTAAATCTAAATATGTTCACAGCTACAATTCTATTTGTGTTTCAATAATGCTATCAATGGAATTGCCACAGTGCTGTAGAATTTAGTATGTTCTGACATCCTCAGTTTATCTGATGAATGATATGAAAATACATGTGTTGAATCAGGTTAAATCACACACTACATATGCTTGTGTGTGTCAAATCTTACTTTCGGGGTTGACTCCATGAATAGTGATCAATTCTGTGTAGTGCAGCATTCTCTTTTTCTCTTTCCATCTCTGATTCTCCCTCTTTTCTGTCAATTTCATCTTTCTGCCCCAACATTGACAGGTGTTCTGCTCTTTCCTTCTCTCTCCAGAATGTTCCATTCACTCTCCCCACATCCACTTCCATTTGTTTAGACATGCATTCACTGAAACAAGAATATGTCTTATTAATGCACATAAACTGCAACATTATGAATATATAAACTAATCCACTTTTTAAATCCTAGTATGGAGGATATGGGGTAAAAAGCATTTAACAATAGTACCTCTATATTCATTTTTTAAAACTTTAACATCAATTAAAAAATGACAACACTATGTATGCGCTCATTTTGGATAAAAAGAAAATCCTGCTAATTTCAGTTGTTAAAGGTTTAAAGCTGTATTGTTCACACTAGATGTGAACTCCTCCAGTCACACTGTCTATTCTATGTATTTTTAAGAAAATAATCGTTTGCACTGTGATGTATGTGTTAAAAACGTATCTTAGTCAAATCAGACAGTTCTAGAGCAAAGACTTCTAAGAACTTATTCTTACAACTTCTTAAAAGCTGTGTGCTGCTGCTGGACTGATGTGGTAATATGGGCATGATCCTTCTTGAGCTCCTCATTTGATTGGATGACAGTAGCTTGATCTGCAATTAGCTTTGATTGGATGACGGTGGCCCGATGCATATCAACGAAAGCCGCAGGTACATATGTTACACTGCCAATGACAACAAAAGAGGTATTAACATGGATTAAAAATAATGAAAAAAAAACCAACATAAAACAATTTCCCCAACAATCTGCACACAATTTCTCATTAAAAGAAAGTGAATACATAATCATTTGTTTTGCAAAAGAAATGCCTGTAGAGCACAAACAAGATTCTGTGGAGGAACAGATCAGGAGAAGGGTTCTGAAAATACCCTGCTCCACCTAACGTTCCCACGAGTCAAATCAAATCAAATCAAGTTTATTGTCACATCACGCTACACAGGGGTAAGGGTGAGTGAAAAACTTGCAGTAGTAAAACAGAAAGAAAATATACCTACATGTAATATCACTTACACTATACATACATTGTACATACATTATTGCACTGAAATACATTATTGCACTGTAGACATTCATGTTTATGTATTATCTATAAAAGGAATATTTGCATTATTTTTACATGTGCACTGGGCAGAATTAGATGTAGTGGGAAAAGGCAGTGGGAGACAGTCTTTAGTGAGTGCAGTTGGGGCAAGTCTTTGTAGTTTGTAAAGTGGTGGCCTCCATAATTACTGGCTGCCCCATCAAACAAAATAATCAGGGTGAAGGGCCTTGATAAGAGAGGTTACCAAGAAAACTATGGTCACTCTGGCTGAACTCCAAAGATCCTGTGTGCAGATGGGAGAAACTTACAGAAGGTCACCCATCACTGCAGCACTTCACCAGAGTGACCAGACCGAAGCTTCTCCTCATGTGAAAGGCTGCCACAAAGTTTGCAACAAAGTATCTAAAGAGCTCTCAGGCTGTGAGAATCTACATTCTCTGGTCTGATAAAACTAAGATTGATCTCTGCCATAAATCTCCAGATCTGTGCCTCCACACAATCCTGTTTCTGAGCTCTTTCATTCATTGTTTTTAACAGCTGGAGCGGTGTTCTTTTCCTGAAACATTTTTCTCTAAATACACCTTTGGCCATTGTAGCCAAAAAAACCTGTTATAGTCCACAGGATGTTTTTCTAAAATGCATCAGCCTTTACATGAGGATTGAAACCTCTGATGCTGAATTTTATAAAGAAGTTACAGGAAAGGTTTTCTTCTGAGGACTCTTACTTCAAGGTCATATTTGTGTAGACGTCGCTGCACAATAGAACAGTGCACCACCACACAACACCACATAACAGTGCACTGGTTCAGTCCTCCTGAAGATTTTTTTCAGTTATTCAAAGGTTTTGATTTGTCTTTCTAGCAATGTATATATTTTCACTTTAAAATTGTACAAAACCTTAACAATAATAATAACAAAAATCTCAATTTTTGCCATTTTTCTTTGTATCTCAATATGTTCTTTGTTACATTGTGTTAAATTTTACTGATATATGGATGAAATTAGTGTTCAAAATAAAATCATTTTACAATGGCTTAGAAGGTTTTTCCCTTCTGACATGAAGTTTTTTAAGGTTTTTGTCTCATATGAGGTTTCGCAGGTTAGTTTTGTCTTTTGTCTTTGACTTTTTTCCAGCTTTAACCCAGCCCATGATATGAGGTCCCAATGAGTGCAAACATATGCTTGAGATCAAACCTGTATATGAATACATCTGTAGCATACCTGTCCTCTGATCCATGGTTGTGTGTACAGTTTTGGTCTGGTCAGATATGGGGATGTTCTCATAGCCTAGCTTTTTCAAGATTAGGGATGTGTGTTTATGTTTGCGTGATTGTTGTAGGTTCTCATAAATATAGTAAGAGTGCTATTAGTTATTTTTGTAGAGGACAGGGAAGTATCATCACAAGTACAGTACATACTTGTATACAGTGTCATATAATTAGAGTTTCAGTGTACATACAGCACCACTTAAGAGCAATAAAAATGAAATTGCCAAAAATCTCTTCAAGACATAAAACTAGTGTGTTTATGAATGTGTTTGTACCTGAGGTCTGGTCCAAAAAGTGAATGTCTCCGCAGCATGGCTCGAGCCTGTGCATTGGTAAGATTGGTGGTAGGCTCTCCATTGATGGCTACAATTAGGGCTCCTACTGCCAGCCTGCCATCGTTACTGACAGCACCTCCATTAAGCACTGAACGGATGATTATGCCTGAACCATCATTTATAGCACTCACTGTCATACCTACACACACACACACACACACACAGAGGTGGAACCTGTTACATGTTATAGTTCAATAGCCATTTTCTTTGTATGTGGCCCACAGTTGACCACAGTCTATGACTATATACTGAGACTTAACCTTAAAAACAACTACCTCAAAAATCACTTGAATAATATATTAACAGTTGCTAATGAAGAAGATTTACCTAACTAACTATAACTATTGTATATTTACGGCAAACTCTTACCCAATCTAACACAATCTTGTACTCTCACCCAAACTTACACCAAATATATCACCCCATATTACATTAACACCTCATCCAATCTTACATTAAATATTTTACTCTTGCATCAATTGTCTGATAAAATCTCACACCAACTATCTTAGTCTTTCTCTAAATGTCTGCTTTAATTATGTGACTTAAATTCTTAATGTTAAACAGTAAACAGTAAAAAGTAACAAGAATTTGTAATTCTTCTGAGCTAGTCTGAAGATTGCTTTAACATAATTAAATACTAATTATCCAAACCAGGTATTGGACAATACCTACACAGAGTAATTGGATTGCCCAAAGAAATCTGGAAATATTTAATACTATATGTTATATTTATGTTATATAATGACATATATAAGAATACACAAATAACACTAAATATCTGCTCAGATAAGATTGTTTGTTCATTCTAATACACTGACAATACAATGCACGCACAAACATATAGGGTCTGCATGCAATATGCTTATGCATATGCATATGTCTCACATAGATATGTAAATCATTACAGGTGTGGTCTTATTAGACACTGAGTCTTGGCACAAGAGGGTGTAAAATGTGCTGCCCCATTGCCCTATAAAAATGCTCTCTGTGTATTGTACACTATTGCACTGAGAGAAGGAGGACGAATTGCTCACCACCATCTGAGGAGCCATCACATATTACAATCGGTCACCCCTATCAGTGACACAAGTGACCCTAACATCCTGTGCAGGACATCCTTTGGCTACATGTGTTATGTCATAGAAACCTATGAATGTGCAGGATCTACAGGCCCAGCTGGAACGTCTGTGGGCAAATGTATGGTTATTCCTAACCGTACTTCCTCTTCTAGCCAAGGCCTAATAGGGTACTACAGCCTCCTTTCAGTTGTACAGTTTTCCCCAATAAATTTCCTTTCACTCTAATATTAGAATCACATATATCATCATTACATTCACATATTTACATAGTTTCATTTGACTCTAACTACTCCTTCATGTCGATTTTTGTCAATGAGAGTATTTGTAGGTATCTAAAATATTATATTTTATGGTTTTAAAATTATATAATTAAAATGGACATGACAGGATAAAAGCACACACACACACACAATTTAGACACATGCAAGAAACAATCACAGGAAAGTCACACTATGGTCGTACAGAATTTGAAAATCTAGATTGCTAAAATCTTTTATTACCACCATCAATGTCAACAATTGTTCATTCAATGTTTATTTGTTTTTATTTGAGATACAAATTACAATACAATCATAGTGCATTACATATAATGGTTTGACACAGTAACAGATAGACAATGACATCACAGGACAATGTTGAAAAGACAGAGTAGAAGGATGTAACGTGACTACCTTAACTCATTTTGGAAAAACACACAGAAATTAAAATAATAATATTTAGTCTAGAATTATCTTGTATGAATATAAATTATGTGCAAGTCAATAATTATTTTAATTGTGAATTAAATATTGAATGTGCAGACTGTTGAATTAAATAAATTTAAGTTGTCAACAATTATCTCAATAATTAATGTTATGTGTATAAAGAGTTTGAAATTACCAGCCTGGCTTAACTATGCTTCACAGGTTTGAGTTTGAATGTGTCTCTCTTTACTTTTGTAGGTGATGAGATGTAAGTCAGAAAATAACAATTTTTGTTTTATTAATTATATTATGTATGTTATTACTTAATTCACGGGTTCTAAGCAGAGGCCTACATTTATACTTGATAAGGGTCAACCAGTGGATATAAAAATTAAACCTATTATGTTGAACATTTACAAACTACAAGAATAATTCACACTTATTTCTCTCCAAAAATATTTGTATACTAATATAAACACATGCATATTAAGCTACTTATTGTTATAGAATAATGAAATGTGAGATTTTTTCTTGTCATGAAAACTAACAATCAACAATTTTCAAAAATGCCTTAAAATAATTTGAAGTGGCTTTGTTGTCAACTGGCTTAAGAAGGACTATTTTCAGTAAGCCATTTCTTTGGGAAAACACTTGATTTGTAGTGATAATCATTCTCCTTACATCCTGCCATAACATTAAAACAACTACTAAAAACATCTTCAGAGTTTTGGATTTATGATACTACAATAGGCTTTAAACTAAAATTAAGACAGAGACGTTAGATACACACTTACATTAATGCACAAAAACAGAGAAAGATGTTTACAGGTCTCTTAGATAGTCCACCCCATTGAGCACAGCCCTGCCAAGGATATACACACAGAAGCACAGGCACACTGCGAGCACCATGAACGTACCCAAGCTAGCGTTGCCCCGGTTCACTGTAATGGTCTTCTCAAGGCCACTGGCTTGATGAGAGCTCATTTTAGTTCCTGCCTCCATTTTGCTGCTGTGCAATACAGAGTTTTCCTGCAAAAGCAATTGCAAAAAAGAAATCATCTTTTGTGAAAGCATTGGCTCTGTATGAAAACTGAGAAAAAAGAAAGGAAAGGCTGAATAAAAATGAGGAATGTAAAAAAACAACTGACAACGACTTCTTGTCATGTTTGAATAAATCAAGAAATCAACCTGTTTATGAATAATTTTCCATATTATCCATTTTTTCCCTACTTTAAATGCATACATCCAATGCCTCTTTCAGTATTTTCTTCCTTTGTTTTACATAATACTAGTGCAAGTAAAAAATTAAAATACCATGAAGTTTTGTTCATAATTAAAAAACATAAAGTTAAAATGTTGCATATTTCATATTCATATTTCACGGTGGTGGGGTGACCTGGGAAATTTCTGTGTGGAGTTTGCATGTTTGCGTGGGTTTCCTCTGGGTACTCCGGTTTCCCCCAAACACATGCATGGTAGGTGAATTAGTGACTTTTTTGTCTGTGTGCCCTATGATGGACTAGCGCCCTGTCTAGGATTGTTTCCTGCCCTTGTGCTCAGAGTTGCCGGCTGGACACCGGCTCCCCCGTGACCCTATTCAGGAATAAGTGGTATAGAAAATGGATGGATAAATGTAAAGTGAAATATCCTGATTATTTTTTGTTTTACTTTTGATCAATATGCATTATAATGCTCAGATTATTAGAGTATTTAATTTCAAGTAAAATTACTAATCAAACTATATAAACACCATGTGTAGTTCAGCAAACACAGCAGATTTGAAATCAAGCAATCAAGATGTGATTGAAATGTAGGCTTTCAGATTTAATTTAAGGGACTTATATATTATTACCAAAATATTACATAAACAAAGGAATTACAACTTTTTTTTACACTTTTCACAGCCTTAAAATGTATTGGACAATTAACTGACAGTCTGTTTTTATAGACAAGGTTTGGTTTGGTCCCTCATTTGCATTTAGCTGCTGTTCATGAGGATATTTTTTATAGCTGTTGATGCAAGTGAAAGTCCATAATTAGTCTAAAACAAACTAAAGAAACTAATCTGAGAGTTACAATAAACATTAGGCATGGCCAAATAAACAATATGGTAGATCCCACAAACAGAAGCATGAGTAAGGAGAAGGACAGAATGGGTTCATAATCTGAAGCAAATTCCATCATCTGTCAAACATGATGAAGGCACTGTTAAAGCACGGGTGACTATAACTATAGCTCCCAATAGAACTGAGCCACTAGTGTTTATTTATGATTGCTGGTTAAGGACAGAGCTATACTTTCTGCTCATATTTAGTGAAAATATGCAAAACTGAAACAATGGCACATTGCATTACAGACACAACAGTCATTACCTACACTGTGAAAGCAAACCAAGACATACGTAACGCAAATAACTAGAAGAGACAGTGACATGATCTCAACCCAAATGAGCGGCTTTTTGGGTGACTGAAGACAAAGAGAAGAGAAAAAATAACTATAAAACAGCAAAAACTGAAGGTGGCTGCAGTAAAGACCTGTGAAAGCACCTAAAATAAGAGGAAACCAAGCTGTTGGTTATGTCCATGAGGTTCAGACTTAAGACAGACTTAATCCAACGAGTGCAAAGATTCTGCAACCAAATTCAACAATTGTTAGTTCATCATGTGTTGTGGCTGTGAAAATGAAAGAACCATGTTACAACTGCTAAATGGTTAATGCAATGTTTTAGTTAAATGAATTAAAACTGAAAATATGCACTTCAGTTACACCATGACTGCTTCAAATCAAATCCACTGAGTTGGTGCACAGAAGCAAGTTTTCACAATATCTTTTCTGGGATATTGCTGATTTCCTTATATATGCTGCCAGTGGGTAAAGTTACCCATACAGTTTAATCAAAACTACAATGGCAGTTCAATTCTGCCCTGATAGTTGAATTACAGCACCATAGTTAGAGTTAAGCCAGAAAATGCATGAGTTATGGGAACATGCCATTCACACACTTGCTGCAAGAAGCATCTTGGCTGCAGTGGTTTAATGAACAATTTGCCACCATCCATTGCACCCTTTACTCTCAGTTTGAAATTGACATATGACACATGAAAGGCCTACTATTATAAAACATAAAAAATTTAAATGGCTCCTAAAATGACTTTATGCATGTGTGTTTTTTTTAAGTGATATATTGCCTTGTTTCCAGTATCACAAAATATTGCAATATATTGAATTTGTAACCCCTGTATTGTTTTGCTGTGTGCTCTGAACAAATCTGAAATTAGGTAAATGATTATACAGTTTTATATATTAATCATTTATTCGTTTATATATTCTTATATTCTTATTCAATGTTAGATTTAAAGGGGTTCATTTGCCATGTGTTCAGAACAGCCCTTTTTTACCCCATGCCTGACAGTAACCCTCTATCATTCGATTTGATAGATTTACATTCAGCCTGTAAGAACCTAATGTGATTGGTCCATAGTACAGGGGGCAGGATTTAGTGAGGAGCGAGTTAGTGTGTGCGAGAGGAGAGAAGCCTTTTGAACAGAGGGAAAGTGTAAGATATAGACTGTAGGCTGTAGACAGTAAAATGTTTATTCTATGGCTGCTGTAATTCATCAATGTAATCTATGACATTGACATTGAAAATACACCAATTTCAAAAGCCAATGCATCTTTTATCATATTTAAAACAATGTTAAAATAAGTATTTAGGTCAGTCATTTCTTAGGTAAATTTCAAGCAGTTTTAAAACCACAGTCACACAGTTTTAAAAACACAGAGTCCATGTGTAGGTTTTTTGGAATAAAGTTTGTCTAAAATAATCAGACGTTTAAAAAACATCAAGTTGTCCAGTAATAAGGGACTGTTGCCATAGTAATGAAAGAACAACCTCACAGTGAGTGAATGGAGTCAGAGCTGTACTTTCAGGAGCTGTAAGTGGAACTCCACACAGCTGTCAGACTGAGCTTCGTCCTGCAAGGATGAAGTTTCAAGGCGTGAGTTGGGAAACCCTAATTGGAGTTTCTGGAGTGAAGCGGGCTGTTGGTATACAGTTGGCGATGAAACAGGCCTTTAGTGAATATGAAGTCATTTGGGTTTACTGCCAGCATAGGTAGAAACATGCATGCCAGACATGTAGCTAACAAGGACATTATGATGGTTTTGGTTCTGGAAGTGTAGTTTGATGGCTCATATATTCATGTATATATGGTGTTCTTGAGTATGTTGGTTGAAGTGTTTTGGAACACATTGCATGTGTTTTGACTTACTTATTTACGTTTGGTTATTCATTAGTGACAGTATTTGCACTAATTAACTTAATCTGAAAGGTGTTTACTAAGAGCTGTATACTGTTTGCTTCACTTCATTGGCACAATAAGCACAACATTTGTTTACTGAACCCAGGGCCCCATCCATATCAAAGCTGCACGCTTTTAAATATTCATTTTTAAAAGGGTTAGGGGGACGACATAAGGATGATCAGATGCAGAGTATCCCACTGATCCCAGCTCAGTTTCTCAAAAGCATTAAGCATTAAGTAGCATTAAGATCATCCTAAATAGTATCTAATCTTAAATGTTTTATCGAATGCTCAATCTACCATTTAATAAACTTTAATTTGTACATAAAGGAAAGACAAGCCTATGGCCAACAACACAGACCAGAACAGTTTAAAACAAAAAATATTGAAATATTTTTGAAATATATATGTGGTCATACTTAAGATTAACGCTTGATGGATCTCATCTACATACACAGGTGGAGACAGGAATACAAATAAAGAGAAAAAGAAAGAAAACTACTGAAGGGTTTTGTTGTTTTTTTAACCAACTATAAGGTCCAAACTGTGAACAGAACCATGACTTTGTGTACTATTAATCCTCTAGTAGCCAGTAATAGTGTGGGGGTCCATTTGAATTACACTGTAATATAGAATAGAAATATGTCTCAAACCTCATCTTTGTTTTGGGGCTATAGCCCTAAAAGTCCAGGCGATGCTGCTGTTAAAATTTCTACATACACTTGTGAATATAATGGCAATTCTGGGATTCCATTCATTCTTTTAAAAACTTTTTTCTGGGACAGAATAAGTGTACAACATATGTTTTTAATAGAAACAAAAGAAGAATTTGTTGCTTTTTTATATAAAAAAACAACAACAAAAAACAATAATGCCTACAGTGTGAAACATATAGCATATCTAAAATGTAAATGTCCCACATCTAATGGGCTAAATGTCTCTTCACCGGTTGCAACTTGACCAGATACTTTGGATAAAAGTCAACAAGATTCTGATATAGTTTGGGTTAAATATTTAATGGCTCGCTTTAACAAAATTGAGAGCATTCAATTAAATGGGTGGTTTCTTGGCATGAACCCTACTTTTAAGCACATCTACTGTATTTCAGGTAGAGGTCAGGACTTTGAGAAGACCATTCTAAAAGCTTAATGTTAAGGTCTGCTTTATCCATTCGACAGCCAGCTCTGATGTGGTTTTGGAGTCATTGTCCTGTTTTAACACCAAATTGGGTCCACATTTCAAACATCTAGCTGATGGTTTGGGGGTATGCTGTCCAGTTCTGGGGTTCTCATTCTTCATGATATCATCCACTTGCACATTTTCCATTTTGTCTCATTGGACCAAAAAAAAAAAACAACAACTTTTATCCAGAAATATTTTTCCTTGTCCATGTGGTGAGCAGAAACCTTCACAGTGTTGATTTTTGAGCAGGGGTTTCCTTCTTGGACAGCAACGATTCATGGTGAAGGAAAACTTTCACACTGGTGAAGCTGAAACTGTCAAACAGCCTGCAGTTTTTTGTGCCTCACAGTTTGGGTCTTGGAATCCACAGTTGTTTAGAAAAAGCTTGTCTAAGAGACCTGTGTAAATGTATTTTTCTCAGATCTCAGAGCTCTTAGGACTTTCTGTTATACTGTATGTTGGTCAATCTAGTAAGTGATTTCAAACAAACCCTTTTTATTTGGCTACAGAGAAGATCCCAGCTGTAGTCAGTCCTAATCACTAACAGGAACATTCTGGACCTTTGGAAAGGCACCACTGAAAGTGTATGTATTTAAAAATGAGTTCCTTTTGTAAAATGTTTTTCACAGAAATCACTGGAAGCCCAATACTGACAGCTCATTTTATTTGGGTCTATTCCTGCAAGCTGGTCTATTCCTGTCCTTTTTTTTTTGTTTTTGAATGTTACTCTCTAGCTCACAGTGTTTAGTAAACCTAAACCTGTATGTGCATGAATAAGACATGATGTCACACATACCCTGCGAACAAATATACCACCAATTAAACCCTTAAGTCTACAGTGACTGCGGTGAAGTAGGTCAGTGGAAAAAAACACTTTCTCTTTGGCCGACTGACTATTTGTAAACAACATTTACACATCAAATGCAGTATCTGGGTACACATTACTGATGGAACTATTGATAGAACCTTATGGACACTAACAATTTAAAAATGACTCTAGTAAGCTAAAACAAACTGCATTTACTTCAAAAGAAAGGATGTGCATGGTTCACTTTTCTACTCCATGTTGTTTTAAAAAGTCACACATATTTAGCAAATGCAATTACTTTGCATTTTTACAATGAATGTTAATATAATAAGAATTTATTCAAAATCATTATTTGGCCTGTTAGTTTTGAAGTGCTTACATAATGTAAAGCACAGCTAGTGCTTTCAAATGGTCTAAATAAAACCATGAAAGTATATTATATCACATATTATTTCCATTGTGAGCAAAAGCATCTGCAAAAGTAAAGACAATAGATCAAATAATCTACCTGTACAGTGAAGAGTTGGTTGCTTTCTCTTGAATGACAGTTGCTGGTTATAAAGGTTCCTGTGTCCTGCGTGTCATTTTCCTATGGACAACAAAACATTCACATTCTTGAGCACAGACTCGATCCAAATCCAAAAAACATGGAGTGAAAACGTCTTTGTCTGTTCTGGAACAGTCCTGCTAGATTCTGAGCAGCACATTTCCATACACTCATGTTGAATGTGGAGGGTTGGTGTAAGAATTCACGCAGCATTAATTATTGAAATGTCAAAGAAACCAGAGACTATATGTGCCTGGGTTACTGGCTCACAACAAACCACCAGAAAACAATGGCAGGAGCCATAGAACTACATGCTTAGATTTTAGGGGGCTATACACATATAAATGAAATTAATTAAAAAGCATTCAATATAATCCTTACAAATTAATGTACCATTTTTAATGTAATTTTAGTGATTAGTGATTAAATTTAGTGATTAAGGTGATATAAGACATAAGAAATGTCTTTTAAACATCATTTTCAAAATGCAAAATCTAATATCAATTAGATATTTCCTATAAATACGTAACAGTCAGTAGATGCTTCAGTGTCAGTCTTTGTACAGATGGCCTTATCTTTCCTCAACCCCCCTCTGATACAATAAAGATTTCATCATTGATTATATACGATCCACAGACCCCACTGCAGCAAAGCAGCCCCAAACCATGACACTTCCATTGCCATGCTTCACAGTTTGTCTACATGTTCTTTGGCTAACTTCAGTCTTGCCCTGGCATTTTTGACAGGTGTCCTCCTTGAACACCTCCCATAAAAACCACGTATGCACTTTGATATCAACTGTGACAACGGTTCCCTGTAGGTCCTGTGAAGACATTTTAGGATTGTTGGAGATTCTTTATGTATACTGAGGTCTGCTGTTGGGCTGAACTGGGACAGCCTGACCTGGCCATGCTGTTTAATTTAAGTTCTGCACTTGTAAATTATTTTCCAGACATGGTGATCCCACTCACTTCAACAATCTGTCTGAAGTTTAAATAAGACAGACTTCAAAGTCCTCTCTTACATTGGTCTAATCGGTTTTCATTATAAGAATATTGTGTTTCTAATAATTCCATTTTGCAGATATATGTTTAATCACCTTCACCTTTCAATATTTTTGAAATGAAGATCAGATGTACATATTTATACAAACGATAGCCCATAAAAAAGAAGCATCAAAGTGCTAAGGTAATCAAAAATTATTAAAAAGCCACAATATCTTGGTAACTTTAACAATAATAAAATTTCCCTAAATTCAGTCATAATAGTCCATTTAGGAAACTAAACTAAACACACACACACACACACACACACACACACACACACACACACACACACACACACACACACACACACATTTATACTATTATTCCTTTTGGAATATTATTTTACATTTATGTGTCTCCTTCAGTTGATGATGAAATAGAGAGGACGGAAGGCTGTTCAGGTAGAGGGAAGAGGTGCTATGATATCTATAACCTCTATACACATAAACAAATAAACCAAGGGGGTTGATTTACTTATAAACTAATGTGTTTACATCCATTGCAATATCCATCTAATGTTGTGTTTTGTGTTCATTTTGTAGATATAATGAAGTCTGTATATGGTGACTTTCTAAATAAAATTCATATAGTGACTTATTTTTGAGTGTAGAATTAGATCTAAAAAGGTTTCATATTTCCACATTTTTTATTCATTCATATGTAAATAAGATTGTTTAATTAAAAGAGTTGACTTTACAGATTGTGATGTTTAGTTTTAAGTCCAAGCAGTTATTTACCGGTAATGGTTTGGCAACACCAATGCGTACAGTGCCATAGTTGGTGCTCTTTAGGATGTGAACAGCATGACCCAGGCTGGCGTGACTCAAATCCGTCCCATTCACAAACATTAGTCGATCTCCTGGCAACAAACGTCCGTCTCTCTCAGCCAAACCCCCTGGTACCAGGGAGCGAATCACGATCACTGTCTTTTTTGGGTCCACTGGATCCTGAGAGACAAAGACAGAGACTGACAATAAACAAAACAGTGACAACAACTCATTTTGTCCGTCTTGATGTGCTGCCATATAAAACCCTTGTTAAAAGCTCGTGCAAAATGATTTAAACGTTTTTTTTTTGTTTTGTTTTTTAATGGGCTGTGAGGATACAAGCACATAGAGGTTAAAAAATTTTGCCTTTCATGATTTGATATATAGCAATACTGGAAGGAAGGCAATTGGTTTTACATCCTAGACCAGTTTTATGGGATGTTTTGATAGCTTTTATAGTATTTAGATATTTGTATGAAAGTTACCATGTTTTGAATAAACTTTCAATTTTATAGTTGTTGCAAGAAATTTACAATCACTCCACAGCTTTTATAAGTAAACTAACTGAACGTTTCATTTATTAATTTGTAGTTATAAGGCCTCAAAACTATACTGATATTTGATCTCTTCCTGGAGAAAAGGCCCACTGTCCCTTCAGTGTACTTATGTTTTACACATTTTCTTGTGAAGTTTTCTGTGTTCCAAGCTGCATTACTTACTGATTGTTGATGACAGGGCACCATGCTGGGAAGTCAGGGTAGGTCTTACTGTTTGTTATGATTGTGTATCATGTCTGTAGGTTAACCTGCAGTTATGAAGCCTAGAAGACCAACATACACCTAGCAAAGCGCGAGCACCATGTTTAAATGAAAAATCAATACTGTGAAAATCACAATTGTAATATCATGAAACTTAAATGTATCAACATTTTCTTCCCCTTTCCCTAAATAGCTGAGCAAAGAAAAGATCTCCTGATTTCCAAGGTCACAAATTTACTGATGATACACACTTTAACATTTTAAACAAGGTTACTTTTTTGATTTCCATATCTTATAGTTTGAAAATAACTAAATGTCTGATTCTGATATACATGTGCAGATGTCTCTTTACAATAGAAAAGTGCATCACTTCTAAATATCTTTACCAACGGCTTTTTCATGGGTGATATTAGCAACCATGTAAAACATCACTGTAGCCTCCATTGTTCTGGTGATCAGCTATTTTTTAAATTACACTACAAACTGAGAAAAAGACAAGCAAAAACAGTTCACTATCTTCTCATAGCCTTCTCAAGCTTTGTGTGCATCAAATGTTTTAAAATTTTAAAGAGCTCAGAAGGTACTTAGAGACCCCATGAACATGATTCTAAATGTTTTTAAAGTCTAATCACAAAGCATTGCAATGATTTATAGTAACTGACACTGTGACTGGACATTTTCACCCTGTTTCCTCCCTAGTTACCCAGAATTATTACCTAAAGTACAATGGTCTTTGCATATTATTGTGAAGATGGTTACTAATGAAGATCAGACTATAGGAGAGAATCAGAAACAGTGTTCTAAATATCAGTGACTGCCACAATGTAAAATATTGTACATGTTTCTGAAAGTACATGACATAATGTTTGGAGAGAAACACACACACCTGATAATCCAGTATACTGAACCCAAGTCCAGCTTCTCCCTTCTGTAGTTCATAGACCTGAATCTCATCATGCCACATAGCCTGATAGGACAGAGAAGGAATGTCCATCTTCCCACAATCCTCTCCTCCACCTCTACCCAGCCATCCAGTGCATTTCTGCTCTGCCTGCTATAGACAGAGAATATTAGAAAGTTTCTTGCAACATGGAATCATATGTTGGTGTTTTTTTTATGGTCTATTTAACTATTTCTAAAAAATGCATACAGGCATCCTGTTACTTTAATGACATTTAAATTACCTTTTTTTATTCTGTTCTATTAAAAATTTATGTTACAAATTCATTCGTGTCTGTGGTGAGTCCACACACACACACACACACACACACACACACACACACACACACACACACACACACACACACACACACACACACAATACCTTTTCTGAAAACTCTGCAATTAGATTCTTCAGGCTAAACTGAACATCATAATCTTCATCATCTTCATCTGGAGTGGGTGGTAACAAGCGACAACACACCGCACAAACATCCACGGGAAGTTCCTTCAGTAACCCCTGTACTTCTTTAAGGCTCTCACCAATCAGCGGTATTCCATTCACCTGTCATGCATACACTGTAGTCAGTTACTGATTCAGAGCACTACCATGCTACAACAAAGTTGGCATCACTGAGGACATTCATAAAATGTGCAGCAACAGATGAGATTAATACCTAATAAACTAGCAAATAAGTGCATGTTCTTGGAATATTGGTTCAAAGGCCAGAGTTTTGGTTCCCAGCACAACTGAGCCAGATAAGTATGTGCTGTGGAACACTTATTACCTGGTTCAGGTTTGTTGAGTACAGAATGGAGCAAAATATACCCAGCCAAAGGATATGAGTAATCAAAAAGCTGCGTTCTAAATGGTAGATGACATCTCTGGCAGTGACAGTCTAAAGAAATGCAGCACTAAGGAGAGAGGAGAAAAGATTGAAAAACACTTTCTTTCTTTTCAAGTACTGTGAAAGAACAGGATCAGAGTCAGCTCTCAAATAATGACTTTTTGGCTTGAGGTTATTTTTAGTTTGATGTGAAATTCAACTAACTCTCTCTCTCTCTTTCTCTCTCTCTCTCTCTCTCTCTCTCTCTCTCTCCTCTTCTTTATATACAATGAGGAGATGATACATTAGTCTATTCACACTTTATTACAAAAACATTTAAATCACTAATTGACCTTTACATGTTATGAACATTTCATGATGAAAAGACCAAAAGAATTCATAAAGAATTATTTAGAATGAAATGGAGATTAGTCAACACTAAAGTCAGGAACATTTTAAGTAACTGTTTTGGAGGTTTTGTTACACCAACATATACTTGGCTTGGTAGTTACTATTATTTTAAATACACTGATTAGACATTATGGCCACCTCCTTGTTTCTACATTCGCTGTCCATTTAATCAGCTTCACGGACTATATAGGACAACTTTGTTTATCCCTGTTTCTCTGCATAATTCCTTAGCCCTGTTTCACCCTGTTCATTGGTCAGGACCCCACAGGACCAACACAGAGCAGGTATTATGTGAGTGGTGGGTCATTCTCAGCACAGCAGTGACACTGACATGCTGGTGGTGTGTTGTGCTGGTATTAATGGATCAGACACTGCAGTGCTGCTGGAGGGAGGGTTTAAACCCTTCAGTGTCACTACTGGAGTGAGAAAACACAAACTGTGTATCTAAGGTGGAACAACAAGGGAGGAGTATCAAACACTGTGTCTGATTCACTCATACCAGCATAATACACACTCACACACCATGTCAATGTCACGGCAATACTGAGAATGACCCTACACCCACATAACATCTGCTCTATGGTGGTCATGTGATGTCCTGACCACTGAAGAATAGGGAGCAAACAGACTAACAAAGAATGTAGAGAAACAGATGGACTACATCTGTAATTACTGAGTTACAAAGTGCTCCTCTTTACAATAATGTGTATGAAGTGTAGAAACAAGAAGGTGGTCAACATGTTATGGCTGATCATAACATTTTATGGCTCTTCTGACATTTTTGAAGGGCCTTAGAAGTGCAGACTGTGTTAATTGTCTTGATTTGACACAGGTAGTTTCATTTATTAGCACAAAGCATTTGGATTCAATCATGTGCATTAGTACTGTGGAGTACAGTGACCTTCAAGAACCTGAGGCTGATACTGTTACATTACATTACAGATCATCTGTGCTTGATGTATTCTTTTTTGGACATGCAGGACTACACTGTACATACACTCGTTGGCCATTCTATCATACAAATAGGTTTACAATTACTGACTTTGTTGCACCTGTATAGGCCAGTATAATATACTGACCTCCAATAGCTGGTCTCCAGGTCGAACAAGGCCACACTGGCCTATTGGTCCTTCAGGCAGTATGGAACAGATAAAGTGATGACCTGATCTTGCCTCCAAACTCACCCCCAAACCACTGCATTCACTGAACTTCTGTACTTGGGCCACCTACAATCCACATACACAAATACATCCACATAAATATGCACAAAAACTCTGTATGTGCATTTGTTTATTCATGCAAACGTTAAGCATGACCATACATATATTTGACACACTTGATTATAAGATGTGGGCACAAACAGCACTGCAAGGAGACTGACAAACTAATGCAGGCATATACTAAATGCACAGCTGTGTGCACAGACTCAAAGATCATTTGAATTAGCATTTAAATGAAGTAAAACAGGATAAATAAGAGCTACACAAGTATAATAAAACACACCATTACTTCGTACTTCTTTCCCAGTCTGCTTTGCCACTTTCTTTTGAGCTCAGCCTTCTCTTCTTCTGATAGCTTGGTCTCTGATAACAAACATCCAAAAACATTTCCCAAATTTAGTTTAACAAATACCAGAAAAGTATTACACAGCTTAATAGCACTATTTTAATACATACTTTTAAATAACACTTACACTTACTTAAGTGTATTTGTAAGGGAACAAAATTTCCTTTCAAACATCCTTTTCATTCAGTTCCTTTTTAAATCAAATCAAATCATAATATATTTGTACAGCACTTTTCACAGCTGATGGTGTCACAGAGCAACTTTACGGAAATAAAAAATTAAAAAGGTTAACAACACACAAACAAAGGATAAGCCATGACCCCCCCAAAATCAAACACTGTTTAAATACTGAGGTAATACCTTCAAATAGCTTTAGAAATGTCTGTATCCCATCGTCATGCAAAATATTAAGGGCTCAGTGCAAGAACTCATCCTTTAACACTTACAACAACTATATGAAAAGAATACAGTTCATGAAATGAAATGTGCATATAGACCCACACACAAAGGAATTTGTTCTCCACATTTTATCAATCCATGCAGTGAAACCAACATATTTACACACTATTTAATACAAACACTAGGGGGCAGTGAGCACATGTGCCTGGAGGGGTGGGCAAGCACAGCACTGGCGGAGCAGTTGCATTAAGTGCCTTGCTCAAGGACACTTAAGTCGTATCCTGCCAGTCAGGGAATCAATCCAGAAAGGCCATGGCTGCCTCAGCCAGGAATGCCCCAAGGTATAGTATAAATAATATATCATATATGAGAATATATTTTATAAATAATGCAAATGATAATTCATCTGCAGGCTTCAGAATATGAATTCAACTATCTCTAGCTTTACACTGGTCTCTAAACTTTAGGAGAAAGTTTTAGTTTTATTAAACCATGGATTCGCATAGTTGTGACATAATGATCTGAACAAGCAATTTCATACATTGGAAACACTTGCTCAAACGGATCAACAATAAGAGGTGACTGAAGCCTGAAGTTTGTTTTCCATGATAAATCACTGGGTTTTCTTTGAAATTTTAGCTCTGTTGCATCACAGCAATTTAGAGGTCACAGTACCTAATAAGTAATTGTATTGTGATATTGCACTCTCACTGTTATTTCTGGGCTGATTCTAAACCCTGTCTTATTTCTTAACTCCTCCACTCACTCTGCAACAATGGTACATTTGACTTTGGTCAAAGATTTGGTCATAGGCCACAGGTCATTGGTCATACGCTGACATAGCAAACTGTTTTTCATCCACATCCAAAGGAATTAACAAAAGGAAAAATCTTGTCATCAGTTCATAGTTATAGTCATAGTTTCTTTATTTATCTCCCACAGGAGAGATTTTGCTTCGTTAAACTGTAAACTGCAATATTCCTTTACTAGAAAGAATAATATAATATAAAAATACATTACAAAATGTCAAAGCAGATCAAATATAGATCAGATCAAATATAAATATACAAAGCAAAATATAATCTTGTGTAAATGAGTCAGATGAAGTATTCTACCCTGGATGAAGCTAATAATTCTAAAATAAAACAGACATGGGGTACTCTAAAGATATGAATGATTACTTCACTCTGTTCCTTACCGAAGTGTGGATCTTGACAGTGTGTGGAGAGCCTTTTCCCTGAGGTTAGCATTGGTTTTGGCTCCAATGCAAACGAAACAGATGAAACAGACTGTGAAGTGCCAGAGGATGGAATCTGAGGACATTTCCGTAGTAGAGTGAGCTCCACCCGCTGACCTGTCGACCTTAACATCTCCATTGCTCGGTCCTCACTGCAGCCATGAAGCCGTCGTCCATCTACCTACAAACAGAATATGATGCACCCACACACATAAATTTTACAGAACATGAATCAAACAGAAGCACATGTGATCGGTTTGACAGTAAAGTGTAATGCATTAAAAATTAAACAATATGTGTTATTAAAAATAACACAATCTTCAGCTTACATTTAACAAGGTATTTTTCAGTTCTGTGTCTTGTAGAAGCCAAAAGCAAGAACTTGATACTTGAGTGAAAATCTGTATATATATATATATATATATATATATATATATATATATATATATATATATATAAAACTTTACAACATTTATTTCCAAAATGCTTCATCACTTAGAATCCAAACTAATCCTTACTCTCTACCACTCCTGTGTGGGGTAAAGGTTTCAGCAGGTCCTTTGCTGTCGTATACAGGGTTTACTTTGCACTCATGTTTAGCAGAATAAGATTCTCCAGAAGGGACACTCTTAGTACATGGATAGCATCCTTGTTTTATGCTTTGTAGACATAAATTATCTTCATTTCAGATTTCAGATTCAGATCATTAAGATCTGCATGTTAACATTTGAAGAAAATGTGATAACTGCAGTAGTAAACAAATACTTATACTAGTATACTACTAATACTAGTACAGTAGTCTGTATATGTATGTAATCTATTAATGTACTTTTTAGATAAGATGTGACTAAACACGTATTTTACAATAAAAGGTCTGGCTGTCCATTAGGTTCAGCCTTAGTGTATAAACTGGCGAGTGAGGGCATATTTTTGTATGGACAAAAAAATGAACTTGGATAGAATAAAACAATGTGATCATCTACATTAGTGCTTCTCAAATCGAAGGTCAGACAGGCTGACCAAAACATGGACTCTCATGGAGGTCCTGAGAATTTGAAACCAGAGCTGGAAGATACATCAAACATAGGTATTATTTTACTCCACCAACCCCCCCCCCACCACCACACACACACACACACACACACACACACACACACACACACACACACACACATACACAGAGACACACAGAGTGAGATCAAGCCTTTCTGTATCTCTCACCGCAATAATGTGATCTCCAATATGCACTTGTCCATCCTGATCCACTGCACTGCCCTTGACAATCCCCTTTACTACAATGCCACTGAAGCCTAAAAAAACAAGCCACACCAGACAGCCATAGTGAAACAGGCAAACACAATATTCTGGAGAACACATTCAAATCACTTTAAAATGCTGAAGAGAACTGAAGATATGATCTATGATGTTTGACTGACAGCCCAAGCTTAGATATCATTCTGTAGTTACTGTTGTGTCCTCTCATACATTACAGTTTTTCTTTTCTTATATTCACATAAAAGAACTGGAGTTGAAATATATGCACCAAAAACATATCAAACATATCCCCCTTACTCCAAATGTTCTAGTTCAGCTTAGAGGAGGCATTGTACTTTAACAGTACACAATGTGTAATGTTAGACAAATACCTTATTTTAATAAAATGCCACAAACACTATATATGTGAAAATGTTTAACATCCTTACCTGCATTCAGGTGGTCTACAGACCTGGCAATGGTGATGCCTAGGCCAATTTTGTTTTTTGTAACTCTGACAGTGAACTCTTTATCTCCCTCACCACACTACAAGTCAAAGATAGAACAGAATAGTTATGCGAAATGATCAGGTTGGCCAGGTTTTCTATATTCTAATACAATATGATTCTACAAGTTTGCAATTATTGAAATAGTTTATTGTTGATATACATTTTGTGACTGTCATTGCATCATTGCATCACCAGAATGGCAACTTTCCAAGAGAAGGAAAATATCCTTAACTTTCAATGGAAGTAAATAATAAAATATTCTGGAGCATTTTTAGTGTCCCATTTTGATAGTTTTTAATTTTTAGAAAGTGATAAACATGTTTTTATTTAACAATGACAATATATGTAAATACATCTACATTAATTAACCCATTTCTTTATTGCTGATAACACACACACACACACACACACACACACACACGCACACACGCACACACACACACACACACGCACACAGTCACACAAGTCAGAGAAACAGTAACTCTGCACCTGTCCTTCTTGTGTTTCCTGTTGCTGGGCAACAATGTGCATGAGGTCATTGTCTGTGGTTTCCCTGGCAATCAGAAGCCTCACTTTGGAGCCAGAGAGGCGGAGTTCTCGTGCTACTTCATCAGTACCCATGCTGGACACGTCCACATCACCAATCCTGAGGAGCATATCACCAGTGCGTAAACGCCCATCCTGCACACAAAACACAAGAGCACCACATGCACAGAGAAAAACAAATGCACAGCAGTTAGTCTACTTTGTGTTCTGCTAATACTGTACCATTCAAGACTAAACTAAAGACAAGTAAGAGAATTTAGGTCTTAAATCATGTAAATCTGTTGATTAGGATTGGGTCATACCACTTTATCTAATTTGCAGTGTTTTTCATAAAATTGCTAAAATCACTCCTTCTTCAGTGATGTCCATATATGTATTTCCATTTTAACCATGTAACATATTAATATGAGAGCATTGTCAATGCTGTGCTGTTTGTAGTTCACCTACAAACAAATCAGGTTTTGGTTCACAATCAGAAATAATAATTCACTACTTTGAGATTCTGGATTTCTTGACTGGATATTTAAGTTTAAAGATTTAAGTTGTGTTTATGTGATGTGGCAGTTTCATCTGCTCCTATTCTATTGGCAGTACTTCTGGACTGGACAAGCTTTGTATGTGCCAGCAACAGTAAACATTTACATTTAGCTGACGCTCTGAGCCAGAGTAACGTACAGGGATACTCGTATTACAGAGGTGGGCCAGAGTAGTGTTGGGAATCTTTCCCAGACTATTGGTGCAGCACAGCATAGTTGCACAGATTGGGAATTGAACCCCAGTCTCTCACATGGTGTACTGATTCACTGGCAGTGTTATCTGTTGCACCACACCAACCACTTAAATGGCTTATTTAGCAAACTGGCAAACAAGTATATCTTTCTGGTACCTTCCCTGCTGCTCCTTCAGATAAAATGGTTTTCACCATGGTGCCTGTGCTCCTCCCTGCAACGATTCCAAATCCCAGGCCTGAGCCATCGTTCTCCAGCTCAATTAACTGGACATTCCTCAGCTACGACAGTAAAAAAACACACAAAACAGCTTAGTGGGTCTGTCTCTAGAAGGCCTCGCACTGCAGCCTCAGTTTCTTATATATTATCACCACCCCAGACACTGTAACTGCTAATGCGATTACTTTAATAGCATTACACCCTTACAAATAAGGGTGCTTAAATGATTCTTGGTGGAAGGCTCTGGTTGCTAACAGTTTGGACTCCTGAAAGGATTCTTAAGATTCAGCAAATGTTAATTTTTACAGTCTAAAAAAAGTCAACATAAAAGTGACTATATAAAAAAAGTGATATGTAGTCAGGCAGAATTGCAGTGACATTAACAGAAATTCTCACATTAAATTTCAAATCCCTTGTAGGCCAAATAACTGTTCTTCTGAAAGTGAAAATTAATTGTACATTAATGAACAAAAGTTTGAAATCCCTGTGCAATAACATAAGATCAGATATATACAAGTAACTATAACTTCATAGGCCACAAATAGTAAATAGGAAGCTGTGAAAATGAAATAAATATTAAGATGTAGATATTGCCATTTTAATACAGAAATTATAATGAAATGAACATCCAGTCCCCTCCTTGAGCTGCCACCTTGTGTAGGTGTGCCAGAATGGTCCAATGAGCTATGTTGCCCGGGTTTTTTTCCCCCTGTCAGGGTCTCCCACGGTAAACAGGTCCAAGGTGACAGGCCTGACCAAGAGCAGTTCAAAACACCCCAATGAAAGATCATAATAAAGGCCCTGCAACGTTGCCCGGTACGGTGCAACCGGGGCCCCACCCTGGAGCCAGGCCTGGGGTCGGGGCTCGGCCCATGGGGGGCCCGGCCGGGCCCAGCTCGAACAGGCAACGTGGGCCACTCCTCCTGTGGACCCACCACCCACAGAGGAAACCATTGGGGACGGGTGCCTTGTGGATTGGGTGGCGGTTGAAGGCGGGGTCCTCGGCGGCCTGATCCCGGGACACAGCGGCTAGTTGTTGGGACGTGGAATATCACCGTACTGGCTTGAGACAGTCGGGCGCATTTCCACAGCTGGGGCTCCGGAACCCAAGTCCTCAAGAAGGGTTGGACCCTCCACTACTTTGGAGTTGCTCAGGGTGAGAGACATCGGGCTGGTGTGGGCTTGCTTATAGCTCCCCAGCTCAGCCGTCTTGTGTTGGAGTTTACCCCACTGAACGAGAGGGTCACCTCTCTGCACCTTCGGGTAGGAGAGAGGACTTGAGTGTTGTTTGTACCTACAGGCCGAATGGCAGTGTGGAGTACAAGACCTTCTTGGGGTCCTTGGGGGGGTACTGGAAAGTGCCTCAAATAGGTGACACCTAGAGAGGAATGATTTGGAAGAACAGCCTCCCCAAACAGAACCCTAGCGGAGTGGACTCGCCCATCACCCGGGCCGAAGTCATTGAGGTGGTCTGCAAGCTCCTCAGTGGTGGGGCCCTGGGGGTGGATGAGATCCGCCTGGAGTATCTCAAGTAATGACCAAAAGGACAAGATCATGGATACAAGCTGCCGAAATGAGTTTCCTCCGCTGGGTGGCCAGGTGCTCCCTTAGAGATCTGCGGTCACCCGCAGTAGAGCCGCTGCTCCTCTACATAGAAAGGAATCAGTTGAGGTGGCTCGGAAACCTTTTCTGAATGCCCCCGGATGCCTCCCCAGGCACGCCCCACTGGGAGGAGACCGTGGGGTAGACCCAGGACACGCTGGAGGGACTATGTCTCTCAGCTGGCCTGACAACGCCTTGGGATCCCTCCTGTGGAGCTCGCTGAGGTGTCAGGGGAGAGGGAGGTCTGGGCATCCCTGCTTAGACTTCTGCCCCCGCAACCCGGCCCCGGATAAGTGGAGGAAGATTGAATCATCCAGTGCCTTTATTATGAAATTGATGGTATAACAAGATTTTGAAAATACAAAATATTAATAAAGCAAATAATTTTAAACTTTTGAATGGTTTAGTCTTACACTGAAAGAGCCACTGATGCCTGAGAGGTCTTTGGGCAGCGACACAGCACGACTCATGCGTGGTGGGCAGAGATCACTCGTTGGTCCTCTGGCAACAGTCAGTGTTGTCATGGAGACAGCGTTCTGTAACACCCTGAAGGCCTGCTGCTGGGTTACAGTACAGTCAAACACCTCCCCATTCACCGCAAGGATCTGATCGGATTCACGGAGGCCATCACTGAAAAAGGAAAGAAAAGAAGAAAACACCACCACACTACTTAGGGTTTTCAATTAAACCTGGCTTTATGTTGGGTTTATTGTGACTATAAATTGCATTACTTTTATTCTGAACATTAAGACATTAAGTCTGAGTACTGCAACTCTTGTGATATTTGAATACATTTAAATGTTAAATATTAATGTAGTAGTGTAGTTTGTGCACTTCTGGTGCCGGTCCCAAGCCCGGATAAATGGTGAGAGTTGTGTCAGGAAGGGCATCCCGCGTAAAACTTGTGCCAAAACTATATTGCAGATCATAAATATGATGATACCCCTAAAGGGAGCAGCCGAAAAAGAAAGAAGAAGAAGAAGAAGAAGAAGAAGAAGAAGAAGAAGAAGAAGAAGAAGAAGAAGAAGAAGAAGAAGAAGAAGAAGTTGTTATGTCTACTGGAAAGTAATCACTCAACTGAGAGTTGATTTACATCACAGCTGTTAAATACAACCAGAGAACCAGTGATTGAAAACCTCACAGATTTACTGACACCAGATTACTGTTCATCAGATCCAGCAGAGATAGACATATCAACCGACGGATTACAGAATAACCTTAGTTCAGTTTGGAAGGACAGCCTTGTTGAGTATAGAAGAGCTCGCACTAGAGCTCACTCAGATTATTTATCCTCGCTGATCAAAAATAAAAACAAAACCAATTCCAGAATGCTCTTCAGTGCAAAACTTACAAAACATCAGGCAGGTGCTACACCTCAGATTCCACCAGATTTCACTAGTAATGCCTTTATGGACTTTTTCAATCATAAAATAGAAAATATTAGACAGAAAATCAATCCATATTATTAAGTCCAAACAGTTTGTCATTTAGTTTGGCTGATATAGAACAAAATATAGACATAGAAGAAATATTCCTTTCCTTTCACCCTCTTCCACAGTTAGAATTAGAGATAATTAATTACTCCACAAATTCTGCCACCTGCTCTTTAGATGCAATTCCATCAAACTTACATAAAGAAGTGCTGCCAGCTATAATCACACCTCTCTTAGCAATAGTAAACTCATCTCTTAATTTAGGTCACAAACCTAAAGCCTAAAGCAGTTATTAAATCATTTCTTGATCAGAGTGCACTGCCTATTTCTAATTTACCATTTACAGCACCCTCCATAATTATTGGCACCCCTAGTTAAAATGTGTTAAAAGCCATAAAAATATTTTTTTTTATGGCAGAAGCATAAACTGAGTCAGACAAAATATAGAAAAAAGCAGCCTTCAACAAAGAAAAAATCCAGACAAAGAAATAATTATTTCCCATAAAATGACCTGTTCCACAATTATTGGCACCCTTAACAATTTCTTGGATTTGAAGCATTTATGTCATTTCTACTGTAGTTTTTAAAGTAAGTAAAATTTATTTATATAGCAGAAACATAAAGCACATAAACACATTATAAAACACTAAAACAATACATAATAAATTAATTAAAAGCCTGTCTAAACAGATAATCTTTAACTGCTTTTTAAAATCAAAGTATCTAGAACCTTTAATTAGTAATTCATCACTTCCTGTTTCTCTGGGGAATAAATATGACGTTCCACAGAGGCCTATTTCTCTTACTCCCTCTTAAACATGAGAAAGACAAGAGAACACACTATTCAAGTAAGGCAGATGTGTGTCCACCTTCATAAATCAGGCAATGGCTACAAGAAAAGAGCCCCTCACCTGCAGACGCCCTTATATACAGTCAGAGGAATCATCACAAAGTTCAAAACATCTGGAACTGTGACAAACAAGCCTGGAAGAGGATGCAAGTGTATCTGCCACCACACACAGTGAGAAGGATGATAAGAGAAGTAAAAAGTTCTCCAAAGCTCACTCTAAGAGAACTGAATAAAATGGTAGCATCGTGGGGTTACGAGGTCTCCCAAACAACCATCAGGCGCTATCTACATGTCAGCGAGCTGTTTGGGAGACATGCACAGAGAAAGCCTTTTCTTCATAAGCGTAAATGGGTGGAATTTGTCAAGTGGTACTGAGATTTTAACTGGAACCGTGTTCTTTGGTCAGATGAGACCAAGATAGAGCTTTTTGGCAACAAACACTGTAAGTGGGTCTGGCGTAACACCAACGATAAGTAAGCAGAAAAACACCTCATGCCCATTGTTAAGTTTGGGGGAGGAGTGATGATGCTAGGGGCCTCTTTCTACTCTAAAGGACCTGGCAATCTTGAAAGAATACATGGAATCATGAACTCTTTGAAATATCAGAACATTCTGAATCAGAATCTGCCTGAAAGCTGAAGATGGGTCGTCACTGGGTCTTTCAGCAAGATAATGACCCTAAACATGTGGCCAAATCTGCTCAGAAATGGTTCACGAGGCACAAAATCAAGCTCCTCTCATGGCCATCTCAGTCCCCAGACCTCAACCAAATAGAAAACCTGTGGGGTCATCTGAAGAGGAGAGTGTACAGGAGAAGACACAGTACTCTGGACAATTTAGAGAGGTTGTGCAGAGAGGCATGATCGATCTTTCCGTATTCTCCCATCTTGCGAAGATAAATAGGAGAAGATAATAGGAGAAGATTAAGTGCTGTCTTGTTGGCAAAGGGAGGTTCTACAAAGTATTAACACCAGGGGTGCCAACAATTGTGGCACATGTGATTTCATTCAAAAGATTTATTTCTTAATGTGTGATTTTTTTTCCACCAAATAAAGGCACTTGAATTAAAGCTTAGATTTTTCTTTTTTTTTTTGCATTGTTGCCCTATATTATGTTTTTTTTTTTATCATTTATTAGAAGCCAAAGAACACTTCAACCTGGGGTGCCAATAATTATAGAGGACACTGTATATCCAAGATCTTAGAAAAACCTGTGGACCAACAACTGTGCAGATACCTGCACAAGTATCAAGTATATGAAGCATTCAAATCTGGATTCAGGCCTCATCATTGTACTGAGACGGGCCTAGTTAGGATTACAAATGATCTTCTTCTTGCCTCTGATCCTGGCTGTGTGTCCTTGCTTGTGCTGCTAGACTTAAGTGCAGCATTTGATCTATCTATCTATCTATCTATCTATCTATCTATCTATCTATCTATCTATCTATCTATCTATCTATCTATCTATCTATCTATCTATCTATACTCATCAGCCAAACCAGATGATAAACCTGGATTAAAGAAAGATATTTAACATATTTAATGTTGCGTAACTTTCTCTTTCTAAATAGTGACAAAAGAGAGGTTCAGTCCTAAACCTGCAAGAAATAAACTATCAGACTTACTGGCTGATGTCTCTGATTGAGCAGGAAAAACTCTTGCCATCATAATTGATTCAAATCAAATCATTTGACCAACACATTATTACTATATTATATTACGAGTACAGCTTTTTTTCATCTTCGTAATATTTCCAAGTTGAGAAATCCTTGTGTGATGCTGAAAAACTAGTGCATGCTTTTATCACTTCAAGGCTAGATTATTGCAGTGCACTATTGTCAGGAAATCCAAGCAGGAACCTAAATAGACTTCAGTTAGTTCAAAATGCTGCAGCAAGGGTCCATCTAAAACTAGAAAATTTGACCATATGAATCCAATCTGGGGGGTTCGGTGTCCCCTAACTAACTATGTATGAGTAGTTTGACCAGAGGGGGGTGGGTCCCTCTTTGTGAGCCTGGTTCCTCCCAAGGTTTCTTCCTCCAACTCTAAGGGAGGTTTTCTTTGCCACGGTTGCCCTTTGGCTTGCTCACCAGGGGGTTTATGTCTTTATCCTTTGTTCATGTGTTGTTCACCTTCTTATTTTTGATTTGTGTAAAGTTGCTTTCTGACATCAGCTGTTAAAAGCACTATATGTGATATATGATTTGAATAAAATTTATATGGAGTTGATTTCTCACACTCCTTTTTCTTACTTCCTGGAAAAATAGCCAAGCAGCATTCCACAGCTTCTATCCAATCTTTTCTTGACTGCTTCTCACTGCTGTAACTGGTACACACCACTAGGTGCACATAACACTGTCACGTGAAAATGTGCTGTGAGCTGTCTAGTTTTCCAGTTTTTGAGAAAGCAACATCATATAAAAATAATTTCTTAAGAAGAATCTCTTAATTTCATTCAAATCTTCTTTAATTTCATAAAACCCACATAAAAAGCTCTGAGGAGCAGATACATGTTTTTAAGCTCTGCCTACTAGTTATTTTAATTGTATATTCTCTAAACAAATTGAACTTGTTCTACCTCAGCGGCAGCCCTACCTTCAGTACCATTTGAAGTAGTGATTTTGCACACAAGCTTAAAAAGCATTACACAAATATATTTAATTTGATTTGATTTGTGCTTTCTGGGACTCCACGGATGGTTGTATCTAGGGCTGCACAATATTGGGGGGAAATTACATTGCATTCTATTATTTTTCTGTAATATTTACTGAAATATAAAAAGAAAATATATATAAAACAATCACTAGGTTAGAAGGTTAGAAAATGTCAATGATATTAATAATGGACTCTGTGTATCAAAAATTGTAGCAAAATGATTTATATTGAGTAGATATATCATGTACAGTGGGAATTTTAGTATTTGTATTAAACAAATCCGATCATAATGCAATTTGCCTTACATCATGCAATATGACTATTGAACATGTGCACATTGCAATGACAATGTTAAAATGAAATACCATGTAGCCCTAGTTGTGATATCAACTTTAACAAGTTTAACAATGGGTTGTAATGGTTGGATTTTTTTAAAACAGCTATGTAGCTACTTAGAATTGATTGTTTCTGCAATATCGTTCATAAATAAACACTTCAATGAGCTCAAAAAACTTATTAAAGGTTTATTTGTGTAACTGTATGAGCATTAAACTGATGTTAAGGATTAAGGTAAAACAATCTTAGCAACCTGGAGATGATACACATATGCTTGTCCTTACAAGGACTGAAAAGCAAGCTGTTGTGAGTATGTATGCTTGTGTGTGTACCTGTGTGCAATGGAGCCAGGCCTTATTCCCTGTATGAAAATACCAGACCCTCCTTTGTATTCATTCTGCAGGCCCACCACATCAAATCCCAGACTGCCCTGTTCCTTCTGAAAATCTACACTCAGCACACGACGACCCTGGGACAGGAAGACAGGGAGACATAACAGTCAAATGTCTGGGTTATTTGTGGTATGAGATCTGATATGCATAAATGTATATGTTTGAAACAGTCAGCACAGTATACCATCGCCATGGACTGTATCGTTGACTGAAAGTCCTCTGTAATGATAGGAGTACTTGGTATATGGTTAGCAGAGCCATATCGGTCATTCCGCCGCTGGGCTGACAGGTAGGATTCACTGTGCCTGAGAGTACAAGATGTGCCTCCACGACTCAAGTCACCTCGTAGGGAATGGGATCGGGGCAACGTAACGGATCCCTGCAAATACACACATAAACATTTTAGGTCACATTTATGTACAAGAGAAGGCACAGCACAAAATAACACCTGATGCAGCTGGGATATGCACTGTGTCTGAAATTAATATTCAGTCACAAGGGTGTAGTTAATCATGCAAACACTGCAAAGGATCACATTCTAATTTTGTTATGCTACAGATGTGGGGTTTAAATGTCACAATAAAACACACACACACACATACACACACACACACACACACACACACACACACACACACACACACACACACACACACACGACCATGTTTCAAAAGTTGTCTAGATATCTTGTCTGCTAACAAGTTGAATGGTTATATCAACTGAGTAACAAGAGTTGCTCACTTCTGAAATAAATTATTCTCAAAGCCTGATTATAAAAAGCTCATGCAGTTTAATTAACAAATATTAACTTCTGTGAAAGTTTCAGCTTGCTATATTCTGGTTCTAATACTCACTCATACTAGTAGAAGGATTCAGTGTAAAAATGCTTTTGGAAACCCTGTCCAGAACAATATAAATATGTATGGATTTGAATTCAGTTATAGAAAGACTGTAGAAAACTGAATGCATTGTCTCTGCAGAAATCAAGATTCATCAAACCTGGTTACATTCTTCCAGCCTTCTAAATGTATTGTTTTAAAAATCAAATTCAATCTTTCATTATTTATTTATAAATCACAAAATCATAAAAATAGCATTTCAGTCTCTGCTTTTTTGCAAAAACTAAAACTAACAAATAAAATTTTAACCCATTTTCAGTTCATATATGGTAAATGTAGCAATATATGGTTCACAGCGCAGATATCCTGAACATGTAATGAACCTTTTCCTGTCTTTTCATTTAGTCCTTAATTTTTAAACAAATTTACACATTTTACTAAACTTCTGTTTGAATGTTTTTGTTCAGTTCATCACAGTCATTCCAATTTTATACTTGGAAAAAAATGGCTCCATCCATCTCAATTCAACAACTCCTCCTCTCTTTTTTAACTGTTTAATCTCAAGGCAGCTGATGGTAGTTTATCCTGAAACCTGGTAAAGTTTTCACCTCATGCCATTCAATCAGATATGGAAGTCTGCTTCTCATTGAAACCCCAAGTCTCTTAGCCTAGTCAAACTGCTGTTATGATAACATGTTTGATTGCAGTCTAGTCAGAGATTTCATCCTAATAAGTATAGTGGTTAATGTTGCTTAATACTAATATAACAGAAAGCTGGCATTGTCTTCTCAGGGCAAATACTAAGTAAATTACAATTTATACAATAGACATAATTTTAACAAACGTCAGAGGCAAATCAGAGTTGGCTTGGCACTGGCTTGGTCTCTATTTGTGAACTGCTGAAATTTGTAATCCAAGAGACTGCCAGAGCCTCACACACCCCAAGAAATGTCTAGCAGACTTAATATCTGGTCCTGTAAATGACTCTAAATCTGGTCATGTGAAAAACGTTCTAACTGGAAGTTAATGCAGCAACTAGCTACAGCCAGTGAAAGAGCAATTTAGAAAGTTGAGGGTGGATTTAAACCTCCAACTCTTGTCTTTATACAGACAAGCCCTGTTACCCACATGTTTTTACCCATTTCCCATTTACATGCTTTTTTCTTGTTCTGTGTTTTTGCTGTTAAATCAATGTATAAACAAATCACTCATTCCTTACAGACATTAAGGCTGTTTCTCAGTAAGCATTCTTGTGTTCTTTTGTCCTTGTGTTTTTGCATTTTAAATAAATAGTGATCTGACTTTAAAAATGAGGCGAGAAATAGGTCTTAAAGTTGTCAAATCTTGATACAAACCATGTTTGTTTATTGAGTTATGTTGTGAGGCTCTCCTCCTAATCTGGTACATACAGCACCTTGCGAAAGTATTCACCCCCTTAGCATTTTTCATATGTGTGGTTTTGCTACCTCACAACCTGGAAATTAAATGGATTATTTGAGGGTTTGCATCATTTCATTTGCAGAACATGCCTAGGATTGTTTTGTGAAGCAAACAACAAATATGACAAAATTACAGAAAACCTCAGTGTGTATAAATATTCACCCTCCTAAAGTCAGTACTTCTTTGTACCTTTTATGGCAATTACAGCTGCAAGTCTCTGTGAACTTGTCACATCTTGCCACTGGGAATATTTTCCCAACCCTCAAGGCAAAACTGCATCAGCTCCTTCATGTTAGATGGTTTCTGCATGTGAACAGCAATCTTCAAGTCTCACCACTGATCCTCAATTGGATTACGGTCTGGGCTTTCACTAGGCCATTCTACTACATTTCCCTTAAACCACTCAAGTGTTGATTTAGCCGTATGCTTTGGGTCACTGTCCTTTTGGAAGGTGAACCTCCATCCCAGGCTCAAATCACTGACAGACTGAAACAGGTTTTTTCTCAAGAATATCCCTGTATTTAACACCATCCATCTTCCCCTTGACTCAGAACAGTTTCCCAGTCCCTGCTGCATGATGGTGTTCTTGGGGTGATGAGATGTGTTTTTCCTCCAGACATAAAGTTATTCTTATGGCCAAAAAGTTAAAATTTGGTCTCATCTGACAAAATCACCTTCCTCCAAACATTTGGTGAGTCTCCGACATGCCTTTTTCTAAACTCTAAATAAGTCTTCATACTTCTACTTCATATTCTTTTTCTGTAAGTAAAGAGTTTTTGCTAGCCATTCATCCATAATGGAATGGAATGTATGGCTTATTGTTGTTGAATGGACAGATGCACAAGCCTTGCTTAATGATGTTGCAGCCTCTCAGAAAAGGTGTACATACTGACAGATAATGTGACACTTAGATTGCACACAGGTGGACTTTATTTCACTAAGCATGTGACCTCTGAAGGTAACTGGTTGTACCAGATCTATTTTCAGTTGTTTATTTCCAAATATTTATTAATATATTTTTTCTCATTTCACTTGACCAGATAGAGTACCTTTGTGCAGATGCATCACATAATGTAACAAAATAGGTAATAAGCCAAGGGGATGAATATTTTCACAAGGCATCCTTGTGTCCTTGTGAGTTCATTCATGCAAGACAACTTGTCAAGAATGTTCCTCCCAAGAACACAGTTCTCTCGTGTATTTTCATGACAAAACATGTTTTTGGAGAGCAGACAGACTCTTGGCTCTCTTCCTCGTGGTGAAAGATCTTTTAATTAATTACTGTCATAGTAATGAAGTGTGAAAAGTACAATGATCTGGTGACTCATGTAGTGTGTCATTTGATGTGTACATGGCATTAGTGTTGACAAGGCCAGCACACTCTTTCTGAACATATTCTTTCAACAGTTCTAGGGATTAAGTATGTGTGTGAAAGAGAGACAGTAAGAGTTGTATGACCTCTGTGACTTTTTCTCATTTACTAAGCACAGCTTAAGTGGGCTCAGGGAGAAAGTGTGTGAGTATATATATGTGCGTGTGTGTATGTGGGGTGGGTGGGTGTGTGGTTTCTACCTCTCACTCAAAAGAGCTTTAGTAGTCAGCTCAGGTAAGAAGCTTACACAGCTTCCATTTGGTCCCAGCCAGTGTTTTCAAAGAAATATCTAACGGTGAGCACATATCACAGATATATTGTTCCATTTATGAATATAGAAAAACACTTTGGAAATGTAAATTGCCTTGGTCTTGTAGCACTGCTCAATAGGTGGTCTTTAGATTTCTAATTATAGTGACTGTTGTTCCCTCTTAGTCGTCTGAGCCGTTTATCTCTTCTTATTCTGTCTATTGCTCTCTGTGGGTCGACCCTTGCAGGTGTTACAGGTATTCTCTCTGTGTCTAGCCAAGGAGTGGGGACCTAAATGCCAGTTTGGTGACTCCCTTGCTTTAACACAACTTCTATCCCTGGAAAAGGCATTATGATTTACAAAATATGCTGCACAATATGTCACTTCTATTCATAAAGTTTCAGGGTATCACTCTTTCTTCAATCCTGCAGTGTTTTTACAAGTGACCTTAGTCAAATATGACCAAATGCAACCTGTTAATGATCTATATTAATAAAAAATAATATAAAAATAAAACATGTGGGAACCCATTTCCACACTTTCATAAATTAAACTGAGATAAGAAAAGGCCAAAATACATTGAACTTTCATCTGAATGGGAACAGAGAGATGAGGCCGCAGTTGGCATAGGCTTACCCAAACTAGACAGCTGAGGATTAAAGAAACATAGCTTGATCTGATGATCTCTGTTTTTGATGCACAAGGATGGTATGATTAGAATTTAGTGCCAACAGTGTGAATCCATGAACCCAACCTACATTTTGTCTAAAGCCCAAGCTGGTGAAGATGGTGTATTGATGAACAGAATGTTTTCTTTGTACAGTAAACCATTGCTTGAATGCCACAGACTTTTAAAGGATTGTTTCTGTCTCAAATTGGTTTCTTGACCATGACATTAAATTCAGTGTTCATCAGTGGGCTTCACAAACACTGGATCTGAAACCAATACAACTGGAATGTAGTACAACAGGAGATGAACAGCATGAAAAACACCCAAACATCTAAAGGAAATGAATCACATCAATCATGTCATGGACTGGAATTAGGGCTTTTTGAAGATCAAAATAAGTACTTGTACATTGTTTCTCAAAAATTTTTCAATCTTCTGAATAATTTAACAATCATATCCTTACTTTTATTCTCTGGAATATTCCATTTTCAACTTGGCATACACCAGTTGACCAGAGGGTCAACTACCCATCTTAACACAGCTGGCAAGTCTAACTGGTTATATAGCTGCAAGATATATATATATATATATATATCAGTGAACTGAATTGGTATTGATCCCAAATCCACAAAAAATCCTTAGCCATACTGTTAGTAATAGTAACTAATTACTATTATGCACATGGTGAAAGTAAACTTTACTTTGTCAACAAGGTTTCCACAAGAAGTCTTGATTCTTAAGTATAGTCTTAAGTAAATGAGGAGAGTATTTCTGTTCTAGATAAATAAACCTGAAGTTTAAACCTGAACTCTTGGCAGCAAGGTTTAATTACCAAATATGCACATCATGCTCATTAAAGGCTGCACTAACCTATATAAGCCTCATTACAAGAGTCAGTTGTATTGGTTGAGTGGAAGTATGAGACCTGTTACAATATTTGATAAATAGATTTATTATTTCAACTGTATTTTGTATGACACTCTAAATTATTATTATACTAGGGCCCTATTAAGGACTTACACAAATCACGTTCAGCCCTTTCAAAATGCCAACTTTACAAGAGAAGGGATGGAGACTCAATGTTTTGGTTGTTTGGCAGCAATATTGAACTTATTTCAGACATTTATTTTTTTATGTACATATTTGCCATTTTTCTAAGCAATATCTGAGTATATGTCACCTTCTTTATCATATATTTAGTCTTGAGGTTATAGAGGGTTGGTAATAGACCTCTACAGTAACCAACTTTTAGGCTTCTTGGCATAAACCTACAGCCTTGTTCTCTGATCAACTGTCCAAGAAATTACATAACCCTGCAGTACAGCAGAACAATGCTTAATCACTAGGCTATACTAATTTTAAAGGAAATTAATTACAAAATGCTATAAAACAGATTGAATGTGTATAATTAATAGAAATTATGGGATGCATGGGATTAACTAATGTTAAAATAACCATTATAAGGGTTGTGTGAATTAAATACAGTTGGTAAATATTATGTCAAGATATTTAAACACTGTATTTATGGCTGATATAATGGGAAACTGTGAGGTGACAGAGTGCACACTTTGTTGGCAAAGAAGGTAAAAGCAGTTATTAGTGGTGTAATGGTGTCTGTGCTGTTAATTAATCATCTGAGTTGCCCTTAAGACCTGGTTACCGAGAGTATTAACACAAATCCGGTTATTCCCTGGACAGTTTAAAAAAACTGTGTGGTGCCCTCTTTTTAACCCCTTAACATGCAGGGGCCTATGTGTGGGTCAACGATTTTAGATTTTAGCTTCATTCTGACAAAAATGCAACAAAGAGGACAAAATACTGTAAAAAGACCAAAGAAAAGAGATGCCGGGAAAAATGCACAGAATTGACTCAAATGTTTAAATAATTTGCACCCAAATAAAATTTATTTTATCAACATAATTATGGTGAAACACAAGTTCACTGAAAGACAAAATGGTGTTTTTTATTTCAATAGAAACCTTTCTCGGTGTAAGATGATTTTGTAAGAAATACTTTCTCTCACAGTGCCCTGATAGCGTTTATAGAACTCTTAGTACCTGATGTGTTTGCAGATGATAGTGAGCAGCGTCTTGCATGATGAGGATCTGGTGGAAGAGTGGACTCTGTAAAACACTCTTTAGGAGACTCAGTTTCTCCTCTGTAGGCAGCTCTCCCCTCTGCTTCAGCCTTTCCTGAAGTCGCTCCACAGCCAACAGAGCACGCTGTGTATCTGCACACACACACAAAAAAGGTGCCATATTCTCTTGTTCACACATATAATGCACACACACACAAACACTATGGATAATATACAGTTACTGTAATAAAAAGGCAGTAAACACACAGAAATCCATACCCATCATTTTGTCCTCGCTGCATCAGAAGTCAGATAAGTCCTGTTTCTGAAGCCCTCTCACTGAAACCTGCAAGACACACATACACAATTCACAAATGACTGACATCACAGATCTTAGAAATCCAGAGGGTAAAATAATGCTTTCTAGGTTTCTGTTATTAAATCACTCTTGGATTTTCAGTGAATTTAGAATCAAAGGCAACACTGATTATTAACTTATTAAAGGAAATAAAGCAGAACTCACCCCTTACCTTTATTTACTGTCAAATCACACTGAGCCACGTGACCAAACTGATGCCCATTTTGGATGCTGATTAATGAAATTCATAGGTCCCTATAACAGCATCTCTGTACTGATGTGCTTCTTCGCACTTGTGTAGTTAATCCTGCGCCCAAAGTAGTCTCTGTTTGCACTGCGCCAGTCTGCCTAATGCGCTTTAGTGAGGGAGGCTTAGCAGCCTTAAATGGCCTTAAACCGTGAACGATGATAATTAACCAGGACACGTGTCCTCCCGCCATTATTAGCCCGCCTTTTCTACAATTTTGCACTGGATACACTGTTTTTATTTATTTATTTAGTCATTAAACACAGAGTATTGTGCATTAGGAGTAAATATTATAAAGTTGAATAATAAAATATTCCATATGAAACTATGAATATTTTCAAATGTGCTGAAAATATTGTTTTTGAGCTGCTGCACCGTATGGTGTTAAACTGTATTTTATATAACTCTGAACAACTTTTATTTAAGTACTTTTAAAGTGAATTGTGTTCCTGGGGCTTGACTTTTAGTTATTTTTACCTTCACATAATAGGGTTCGATTAGCAGAAATCTGTAGTATACATAAGTATACATTAGTTACGTCCCTCCAAATCGGTTCTAGTCAGAAACAGATCATATTTGCAGCACATTTCAACCGTCCAATCACAGTTCAGAATGAATCTAACGAGCATATTTCAACCATCCAATCACAGTTCAGAATTAAGCTAAGGAGCATATTTTAACCATCCAATCACAGGTCTCCCTCATATATTTAGAAGTGTTTTCATTTGAGTAAATAAGTGTGAGGCGATAAACCACGTCTCTTATTATAGAAATTCATGTCCACATGTAGATGGGTATTTTTTATAAAGGGTGATTTTCCTCCTTAAGTTCTTCAAAATATTTAAGTCCACACAGAGACTCTTGCATGAGCGCGCTGAACCTGTAGGGGGCGATAGTACACTATAAAGATCGCTTCGTCTCTATGGTCTCTGTAACGCAAACTGTGGCTGCAGTTCTGAAATCAACCACTAGAGGCGTAGCTGTATGTGAATAGTAGAAGCACTGTACTGTCTGCAGCCAATCCCCATTCAATACCGAGCACGTGACAGAAGACGGGGCGTAAAGACTTCTGTCTTTTTACAATATAAATAGATTTTCTCTCTCTCTCTCTCTCTCTCTCTCTCTCTCTCTCTCTCTCTCTCTCTCTCTCTGTATTTCTCTTTGTCTCTTTCTCTGTATTTCTCTCCTCTCTCTCTCTCTCTCTCTCTCTCTCTCTCTCTCTCTCTCTGTATTTCTCTTTTCTCTCTCTCTCTCTCTCTCTCTCTCTCTCTCTCTTTCTACCTTTCTTTGTCTCTCTCTCACTCTCTCTGTATTTCTCTCTCTCTCTCTCTCTCTCTCTCTCTCTCTCTCTCTCTCTCTCTCTCTTTATACCTCAGTCAAACACACATCATTCTATTTCTTACCATCTGAATCATCAGGTTCCTCTCAGGTTCCTCAGGAACTCCTCTGGAGTCCCAGCCAACTGCTGCACGCGCATGTCCTCAGGCGCCTCTTATGTGCCTTGCTCTCATCTCTTCTGATGGTCAGATAAATAAAAAGGTGCTTACTCTTCAGGTGAAAGCTCACTTATGCTGATGCGTCTCATTTTTTTCTAGAGCTGATTTAAACTCAGCTCTCTGATCTGACCACATACTTATGACTTAATCCTGAAGCCCAGTTAGTATGAAAGCCCACTGAGCCACTTATTCTTACAGCCAACAGGACAAAACAGTCAGTCAAACCATAGAAGATAACTTATACATAGTTACAGACATGACATCAATCAGGAGCCAATGGGAGCAAATATGATCAATTAATCGAAAAATAAATGAGAGATAAACAGATATTGGTCTTTAGGTAAAAGAGGTATTTCTGTAATTGCTGCTCTGGCGGAGTACCTGCTACTTTGTAATTTGATGTATTCATTACTCTGAACTTGATGGAAGTGAGCAGCAGGTTGACAATGTTTGTTCATATCCTGATGAATCAAAGAGGGAAAAAAAACTAGAAACTAACAAAAATATACCCACCTTTTTTGTTTTGTTTTTATCTCTGACTCTGTCATATTGTGTTCCTCAAACATGTAGAGCCACCATAATGAACAAGTGACAACATCTGCTCAAGTAATATCAAATGCAAACAAATCACACAAAAGCCAAGATTCTAAATATCTGTTTTGTGTGGATAATATTTAGCTTGTAATTTCCCCCAAGGTAAGTTGACAATCATTCTGTTTTTTCTCAGTCATCCTGCTGTACATTTATCAATGGGTCTTAATTAACCACTTTAATTCATTTGACCTAGGGATCCTACAAAGATCAGCAAAATTCCTAATAAATATACTTACTAAGTGATATTTGAATACTGAACTGATGTGATTAATTTTAATTTTCAGAGAACAGTGTTTGATTTAGCTGTTTTAATCTATTAACTTTATTCACATTAAGCTTTACTCTTGGATCTGCTTTTCTGAGTGAAGCAAAACAACATTACTTGTGACAATGCAACCTTTCTCTTAAAATAACAGCTTTAAGTATGGATTCATCTGACTGGACATTTTTTGGGACTCTATTAATACTACACTTGTCAGTAGTTTGAATAGTTTGAGCTTTCATTTTTCTATCTTCCCCTTTTGATTAACCTCGCTGTCTTTTATATCTGGTCTGTTCTTATTTTTCTTTTTGACCATAGGGATTTAGAAAACTCAGACAAAAAGTGCTCTTCAAATGGTGTAAGTATTACATGCTGATAGCACCAAATTGACCCTAACCTGACTATGTCTTCTTCAATCCTTCATCATTCCAAAGGGAGACAACAATTGTTACTGATGCTCTGAATTTTTAAGCGGGCAATCAAAGTGTGTAAAAAAATGTAAACTTTAAAACAAGATTTATTTTGGAAAAAATAACCTATTTCTTCTGGCCTCTGTTCTCTACATATAAACAAAACATTTTACAAGACAATGACACTTGAAATACGATTGCCAAAATCAGTAGGGAGGTCTGTTCTTGATCTGTTGTTGCAGCCCTAAACTAATGAAACTAAAAGTAACATTGTGTCGAGCTGTAACGGTAATTGAAACACGGTATGGTTTGTTGAATTTATGGTTCAACTTGGAACTTCATTCAGTTGCCAAGAAAGGTTTACTAATAATTACTAATAAATCACGTTCTGATCATTGTCACAGTTATAGACAAACATTAAACTAACAACACAGATAAAACTGTTGTGTACTGTTGATGTATTTTACTGAGCAGAATGAGTAAGCTTAACCATGGTGCAGACTAGAAAAAATAAGTAATCTCTTGAATTTAATCTTCTTCCCCTGTAACATCACCTCTGCAAAAATACTGGAAATAAAATGTGTATAAAATTGAGGAGAGACATATGGACTTTCCTCCCTGCAAATGAGTGTTAAATGAATCAATATTTCTGAATATTGGTTATTGCTCAGGTTATGCCACAGCATCTTGGTTGGAGTTAGGACTAGGGCACGCAGGTAGGCCATTCAAAACCAACAGTTTTCAACACTTCATAGTGTCCTTCCGAGAACACCATTCTTTGTTCTTATAACAATATAAAACAAGGATGGAAAAGAAAAGTGAACACAAAGATCTTTTTGGTCATTGGGTTCTTTTTCAGCTCTCTTAGGATTGTCCTCTAATGCTCTTGAAGTAATGTACTTGGGTTATCTATTCCTAAAAATAGTTACAACAGCCTTTTCATCTTCATCTACAGCATAAACATTTTAGTCTGTTGGCATCAGGGAACACGGTCCACTTATCATTCTTCAGTAGAACAGATCGGCCAGATACCAGGCTTTGTATGACTTTATTTAAATGGGTTAACTTATTTTTTGCTGGCCTTAACAGCTGATGTCTATTCTTTTATTCTCTTCTTGATAACACACATGATAGGTTTATAATAACTGTTATTATTTTGTTAAATTGTTTTTGGTTATAATTGTAACTTACTTAACAATCAATTTCAATTTCTTAAAGACACTTATCCTGATTCCTCAGCTTCAGAACTTAAACATGTCAGAGACATCAGGCATTAGGCATAATTCAAACTGTGATTTTAGGAAAGTCAAATGTCAAAAATAGAGGTGTGAACTACCTTAGCCAAAACAGTAAAAAAAGACAATGGACTTTTAAAAATAATTATAACCATAAGTGAAACTTAAAATAGAAAATAAAACTTTTCAATCATCTCTACCACAAGACTCCAAGATAGTTCTACATATTTGTTTTTGTCTTAATTTGATCTCCTGTCCATATGCCATTCAATTTTGCATGCTTGCTGCTGTTTTCATTTATGATTACATAATTGTAACTGAATTTAACATTCCTTTCACAACACAGTGCAGAGTGTACCAGAATATAATCTCTCTGTTCTTTTAAAAATAATCTTAAAAATCAGTTGAATTAAGGTAAAAAATCTCAATGATTTTAGATTGATGACTTTATGGATAATGCAGCTATCATCTATAAAACTACACTGGAACACTCATCATCAAAAATATAGATGCACCCAAAGGAATAAACTGACAAGAATGGAAAGCTTGTTGGCGAGGGTCTGATGTTGTGAGACAAGCCAATGATTTTGATGATCAGTGTATTTTTGGAATTCTTCTGTTCCTGATCAGGACATGTGTGGATCTTTCAGTGACAGTGGAGTAGCAGTGTAACATAACACCATGGTAACAGGATCCAACTAGAGTTTGCTTTTTTAAACTCTGCATGACGTATCTGTATGAAACCTCAAGTTGCAGTTTCCATTTAGTGTGCTGTACATCCACCCCCAGTATGACAGGGTTTACCACCCACTCAGCTCTTTTTTAAAAATGCATGTAGGGGTCAGGAATATGTATGTGGAGGTTGGATTTAGTGAGGGCCAGCAGGATTCCAGAGCAGCCAGTCAAGTTCTCTTTGATTCCTGTGTGTTGCTGCAGTGACCAATGAGTCTGTTAAAATTTGAAGGTATTGCTGACCATACGTGAAAGAATCCTCTCATCAGTTAGGAAGAACAAAACTTTCAGAAAAACCACTTTCGCTGCTTGTGCCCCTTTCAGGATAAACCAACAAAGATGTCATTATAAGTGTCGTATTATAGACATTATATTATTTTATGTTATACAATTATTATATTGTGCATATATTTTGTTGGATACTTGTGTTCCCAGTGCCACATGGATTATGAGTGTGAAAATGGCGAAGAGGTTTACACTTTAAATTACTGTTAACTGTCTCATTTGTAATTACACAGTATTCAGAATTTAAATAAAATATTTTAATAATTTGAAGTATTTGTTACTTTCATGAACTATGAGCCATATTGATCCAAAAACAAAATAGCTCTAATTTTTTTGTGTAATGGATATAAATAACATTCACAATTTGAATGAAAGAAAGTAAAGACTTTTTGATTATATTAAATTTCTTTTTAGATGCATGTAAGATGTATTTGTGCACAAATGGGAATTAATTCTCCACATTTAACCATCCACACACAGTGATACACTAGTGAATTCACACACCAGGGGCAGTGAGCCTGCGTGCCCAGAGCAGTGGGTATTTGATCTATCTTCAGCACCGAGAGTCACTTCAGTCATGCCTTTGCAGTTCAGGATTCAAAACTGGTGAACTTCATCCTAAGACTGGTTCCCTAACCACCAGGCTCAGCTGCTCCCGCGAGACCTCAGCACGAATTTTACAAGGTACCACCTCGCCTGTTCTTGAGTAGTTTTAATGCTCTCAGGTGGGCAGAGAAGATTATACAGTAACAACCGTATTCTTTTTTAATGTGAACATTCATTTGAAATAAAAAACAAATATAAAACATTCCCATTCATTCCAGTTATCCAGTTTACTCACATGTAAACACATTTACTTGTATCTGTATTCAAATATATAGCATGTATACTGTCATTTTAATATTTGAAATAGTTAATTTTGTCATTTTGTGTCCAATAATAACTTGCACAACGAAAATTTAATAACACACCAAAGGAGTCTCAGATGTTATGTTTTAATATAGTAGGAACAAATTATGATATGATAAGTAATTGTAATGTAGTTATGTAGTTATCTGTTCATGATATTGTGGGTGTGATAAGTCATAGAATTCCATAGCTGGCAGCAACCTAGTATAATGTTCCCCATGATTTACTAGCTGTGACCACACAGTATTTATTTGTATTAGAAGGGATATCACCAGCAGGCTTTAGAACCTAGATAATTTTGGTCAAGCCAATAAAAGTCAAAGAGCATTCTAGACGTGCAGTTGTAATAAATTATTCATTCTTGATTTCCTCACTATTTCTATGTTCCATTAATCTCTTTGGACAGACCTAATGTTTTTTCAGATTCTCTGTTTCTTGCTAATTATTTGAACCCTGTGAATGTGTATGTTAGCATTATTTTATAATGTGCTGTCAAAGTTTATGTGATAATAATGTGTTAATGCTGAAAAATGATTAACTTACCACTGATTGTTTTTAGCACTGTTAATTAATTTTTCCTAATTTAACTCTTTAGATATTCATAGTTTTCAAGGCTGAAGGCATGCAAGTTGATCATATTCCATGCGTTGCTTTTCATAGTATCTAATTTTTATGACTTCCATTTGGATACTCTGTTATAAGTATGCTTTAATTAAAAGACAGAGGTTAGGATTCCTGACCATTCATAGAACCATTTGAATCTTGTTTACAGTTCTTTAGCCTGAATTAAGTATTTTTAATCTATTTTAAAACATGGCTCTGGGATTCTAATATATTTTCAGCACTTTCCTGTTATACAATTCCAGAGAACCCTGCTGCAGTAACACATGAATGTGTTTATATTTTTGTTTATAATATTTTCTAAACCTAACCATCTCTATTACAGAAAGACATTTATATTAAATCCATAATGCCTATAAATGAAGAAAAGCCTTCTACATAATTTTACTACTTTTATATTAAACTGTAGTTTCCCAGGATTTGTGTAATGCACTACATTTTGGATTAATAGGTCATTCCAAATTTAGCTGATGACTGATTTGATGTTGAATGATACAGTTCCTAGAAATTGGCATTGAAGGATTCTTGAAAATCAATCTGCTGCTGTGCATTTGTTTATGACTGATGCTGGCAAAACCAGCCACATTATTGACATTGATAAAAGCGCCTTTGGCTTCAGGATACAAGATTACATAAAACAAAATTAGAGGATACAATCAGAAGAATTGCAGCCACTACTGCTCTCACAAGACATTGGTGATGCCTACGAGGGAGAGATAATATATAGAGGACACAAAATAAGTTTCTAGTGGCCACAAGATTATTTATTACCACCACAGATAATGCAAAATATATTAACATAATAGAGTTATTTTGTTTGGGTCTCTAAACATGGTCCGTGGTTTCATTATATTGGAAATAATCTCATGTATGTATGATTTTGGATGGGATTTATTTTACTAAGAAACTGTGAATGCAAGTTGTGTATGCATGTGTAACTTGCATTCATTTAGTTGCACACATGTATTTGTAGTAATATGTTGTGGAGATTCATATCCTGCTTGTGAAGGTCAGAGTGGTTATATAAAGACAGGTGAAAGCTCAGGTCGCTGCTGTGAGATCTCCAACACCAGAGGCCGCACCGGAGTCCACTGATACCTCTCTCACCCCCCTCCCACCCCATCCTCTCTCTCTCTCTCTCTCTCTCTCTCTCTCTCTCTCTCTCTTCCCCCTCCCTGTCTGAATCAAAGCATCTTGCCTTCCAAATTAGCTTGTCATTTTCTACCCCTCGCTGTCCAGGCCAGGTAGCCCGTGCTCGCCTGAGAACTGTCCACTGAACCCGCAGCGCGCTCGAAGACGCACTTGCGCTGCTCGGTTTTGTCCTCGAGTGGGACTGAATGGGCGACGGATAAGCGCGCGCGCAGCTCGGCTGTGTCCGCTCACAGGATCAAGAGGCTGCTGTTCTCTTGTGGTCGTGCAGCTGTGTGTCTCGAACGCATCCGTCCGTGGCTTTAAAGATGTGGTAAGTCCACGATCGTATTGGTATTACTGTGTGTGTGTGTGTGTGTGTGTGACTGTGTGTGTGTGTGTGTGGGGTGTCTGTGCAGCTTCATTTGGTGTGAGGGGCGTTTGACACAGGATGCATTGCTGTGTGTCGTGCGCGGTGTTTTAATGGGCGTCGCTCAGTGTGTGTGTGTGTGTGTGTGTGTGTATAAGGGTTCTGCAGGGACCCGATCACAAAACTGTCCCCCACAACGAGAGAAAAACAGGTGTGGTGTGATGTCAGCGTGTTAAAGTGTAAGCGCAGTGGAGTCGCGGTTAAAGCGCAGCACTGAGCTGGGAGCGCGTTTGGGCTTCATGTCATTAAATGATTGCCTTGATTTTGTTCATTACTATAATGAAAGAGGTCGTTTGGGGGGTCCTGTACTCTTACTGGGCCACATCAGTCTCTCTTCCCCCTCTCTCTCTGTATCTCCTCTCTCTCTCTCTGTATCTCTCTCTCTCTCTGTATCTCCCTCTCTCTCTCTCTCTCTCTCTCTCTCTCTCTCTCTCTCTGTGACGGGAGAGTGTGTTGGTATGGCATCATAAGGACAGAGCAGATTTACTCAAGATAAAAATCCACCATGACTTTCCTCTCCCTCTCTTTCTCATCGTCTCTCTGTCTCTCCTCATTCTCTCGTTCTGTCTCGATTCTCTCTTTCTGTCTCGATGATTTCTCTCTCTCTCTACTCCTCTCTCTCTCTCTCTCTCTCTCTCTCTCGTGGTTAGGGAACCAGCTTTGTGACTAGAGGTGCTGGTTCAAATCCCTGAACTGGCAGGGCATGACTGAAGTGCCCTTGAGCAAAGCACTTAACTCCCCCAGATAATGTCGAGGATAGGGCTGCCCTGCTTTAGGCATGTGCTCCCTGCCCCTAATTGTAATGGTACTAGTGTGTGTGTGTGTATCACTGTGTGTGGATGGGTTAAATGGAGGAGACAAATCCCCCTCCACACTCCCTCTCTGATTTATGACCTTGGTTACGACAGATAGCCAGTTGTATTCATAGTCCAGTAACTATAGTTACCATTATATTGTACATTGTGTAAGTGTATGAGTATGTGTGTGTGTGCATTGTGTGTAATGTATAGTGTGTGTGTGTGCATTGAGTGTAATGTATAGTATTATGAGTGTACTTAGCTTGTGAGTGTATAGTTGGTAGTGTATAGTGTATAGTGTGTAGTGTATAGTGTGGGTGTGTAGTGTTTAGTTTGTAGTGTGTAGTGTATATTGTGTAGTGTATAGTGTGTAATGTGTGTGTGTATTGTATATGTACTTGAATTGTGTAGTGTATAGTATATTCTGTGTAGTGTGTAGCATATAGTGTGCATTGTATAGTGTGTAGCATATAGTATGATGTGTTGTGTATAGTGTGTAGAGTATAGTGTATAGTGTGTAGTGAATGGTGTGCAGTGTGTTGTATATAGTGTGTTTTGTGTAGTTTATAGTGTGTAGTGTATCATGTGTACTGTGTACTGTGTAGTGTATGGTGTGTAGTGTGCAGTGCATAGTGTGTAGTGTATATTGTGTAGTGTGTAGTGTATAGTGTTTGCTGTGTAGTGTATAGTGTATACTGTGTAGTGTGTAGTGTTTAGTATATAGTGTGTAGTGTTTAGTGTATACTGTGTAATGTATAGTATATACAGTGTAGTTTGTACTGTGAAGTGTAAAGTGTATCCTGTGTAGTGTGTAGTGTATAGACTATACTGTTTGAGTGTATATGTGTGGTGTGTAGTGTATTGTGTATACTGTGTAATGTGTAGTATGTACTGTGAAATGTATGGTGTATCTTGTGTAGTGTTTTGAGTGTATAGTCTATACTGTGTGAGTGTATATTGTGTAGTTTATATGTATGTGCATAGTGTATACAGTGTAATTGATATCAGTGTATAGTGTATACAGTGTAGTGTGTAGTTTATACTTTATATTGTGTAGTGTGTAGTATATACTGTGTAGTGTGTGGTATGTACTGTGTAGTGTGTAGTATATACTGTGTAGTGTGTAGTGTACTGTGTATACTGTGTAGTGTGTAGTATATCTTTAATGTGATGTGTAGTGTGTAGTATATACTGTGTGATGTGTAGTGTATAGTGTTTACTGTATAGTGTGTAGTGTATAGTGTATACTGTCCAGTGTGTTGTGTATAGCGTTTACTGCACTGTGTGTAGTGTATAATGTTTACTATATAGTGTATAATGTGTAGTATATACTGTGCAGTGTGTAGTGTATAGTGTTTACTGTATAGTGTAAACTGTGTAATGTATACTGGTGTTTAGTGTATAGTGTGTAGTGTATACTGTATGGTGTTTTATTGTATAGTGTGTAGTGTATACTGTAGTGTGTAGTAATATAGTGTATACTGTGTAGTGTGTATGTATATACTGTGCAGTGTATGGTGTGTGGTGTTAGCTTCTGTATAGTGTTCACTGTGTAGTGTGTAGTGTGTACTGTATACTGTGTGGTCTGTATATGTAGTGTATTCTGTGTGTGTGTATTATATACTGTACCGGTGTGTATTGTATAGTATTTGTGTTTACTGTATAGTGTCTAGTGTGTAATGTTTAGTAGTGCATTATTATCAGCAGTAGGTGGGTTTTCTGTATTAGAGTTAGCGGGGTAGTTAGCATTATGCAAACTGCACTAAATTCGCCTGTTTTCCCGTCTTACTGATTGTTTACTTCGAGTGGGTGACCCATTTAGCTTCTTGCGCGCGCCACTGATTTCCAGCTATCTGTGTCACCATCATCTTCACATAGACGAAGAAGAATGGAGATATTAGCTGCAGGCAAACCTCCGACCCACCGCCCCTACCTGGACTGAGACCAAGGCCTTTTACCCACACTGATACAGGCAGAACAGAATAACAGAATAATACACAATAACAGAACAGCACAGTATAGAAATAACAGAATAATACACAATAACAGAACAGATCAGTATAGAAATAACAGAATAATACACAATAACCAAGAACAGATCAGTATAGAAATAATGAATAATACACAATAACAAGAACAGATCAGTATAAAATAACAGAATAATACACAATAACAGAGCAACTTACCAGTATAGAAATAACAGAGATAATACACAATAACAGGCAGCACAGTATAAAAATAACAGAATAATACTACCCAATAACAGAACAGCACAGTATAGAAATAACAGAATACAATAACAAGGGCAGCACAGTATAAAATAACAGAATAATACACAATTAAAAACAATACGAAGTATAAAAAAACCAACAGAATAATACACAATAACAGAACAACACAGTATAGAAACCAACAGAATAATACACCAATAACAGAACAGATCAGTATAGAAATAACAGAATAATACACAATAACAGAACAGATCAGTATAGAAATAACAGAATAATACACAATAACAGAGCAGCACAGTATAGAAATAACAGAATAATACACAATAACAGAACAGCACAGTATAAAAATAACAGAATAATACACAATAACAGAACAGCACAGTATAGAAATAACAGAATAATACACAATAACAGAACAGCACAGTATAAAAATAACAGAATAATACACAATTAAAAAACAATACAGTATAAAAATAACAGAATAATACACAATAACAGAACAACACAGTATAGAAATAACAGAATAATACACAATAAAAGAACAGCACAGTATAGAAATAACAGAATAATACACAATAACAGAACAAAACAGTATAAAAATAACAGAATAATACACAATAACAGAACAACACAGTATAGAAATAACAGAATAATACACAATAAAAGAACAGCACAGTATAGAAATAACAGAATAATACACAATAACAGAACAAAACAGTATAAAAGTAACAGAATAATACACAATAACAGAACAATACAGTATAAAAATAACAGAATAATACAGTATAACAGAATAATGCAGTATATTGGAACAATACTGTATATCATAATAATACTGTACATCAGAATAAAACATCAGAATAATGATGTATATCAGAATCAATGATGTATATCAGAGTAATACAGTGTATCAGAATAATAATGTATAATATACAGAATACACAAAAATTATGTATTTCAGAATTATAATCTATATCAGCATAATATTGAATTTCAGAATAATACAGTACATCATAATAATACTATATTACTGATTAAACAGAATTCCCAGCACATTCAAATAGGTCTTAGTCTCCACATCGGAAGGGTGTGTGAAAAACATGTAGGAAAAAAGAATGAATCTGACCTGATCCTGTAATAAGGTTGACATGGAAAAACACACACTCAGTGTAATAATAATGAGTATATATAACATACTTTAAGACATTTACCCTAAACTTCTATGCCTTAAAACCAAATGTATGTATTGTTTGTGACAATGGAAAAACTGGCAGCTCTAATTAGCTGAGAAGTGAAAACGCCAACAGTCAACACTGCTTTCATTGTAGCTGAGAGAAGAAACAGTTCAGTTCAGATATAAGCTCATTAATCTTCTCTCACTTTCTGGACCAGAGAGAGAGAGAGAGCAATAATTTGATACAACAAAAATGGCAACCAACTATCATAGATGTATTTTTTCTATTTTTAATTAAAAGTATGTTTTTGCAGCAAAATATAAAGTTTTTGACGTGTACACCATACTCGCGTATACTGTATGTCTTAACATTCAGATTTACCAGATTACCTTGTTTTTCAATTATTAAAGGAACTCATTTTTAGTAGTAGTTTCAGATCATTATCAGTATTAGCAACATCAGTGTCATTATTGGTATTGGGAAAAGAAAAGTGGTATCATGCATTATAGTTATGGTTAAGTTTGGCTTAGAAAAATAGGTCTCTGTCAAAGGCCAGCATCCTTTCAGAGCAATAGTGAGTGGTGCTGTCACTTGATGAAGAAATCTTCATCCACTTTCATCCAGAACACTAATCGGGCAGGCTCTTGGCCAGTTTTGTTCAGAGTACAAATGGCACTGATCCAATAACATGTAGTAGTTTAGGGCCAATATCAGTAGAAATTGCTGGACTAAATATTGTAAGGAAGAATGAGCCCATTTTTAACTGGTAACAAATCTAGCCTGAGACACAGTATCAATTACAAGATTAGATGATAAGGCTGGAAATATCAGATTTAGAGGACAGTAATGGAATGTGGATCTAAAGAGTAAAATAAATTCCATTGTTGTTGTTTTCACCTCCTTAATCACTAGAGGGTGTGTTTCTTGAATCTTGACTAATGCCTCTTGTAAGGGGCCCATATCATAGGAAATATCCTTAAATAGAACCAAAGACTGCTTGAATTCAGTGCATTTGTGATGTTCTGAAAAACAATAAACATCTGTCCAACCAGAAATTTAGCCACACCCATTCATGCTGAAGTTCTAAAAAATGTTTCATTAGTGTAGACTCTTTTTCAGAGGGACTGAAAAATGCTCATTCAAAAATTAATAACTTGATTATTGGCAAAAGTATGATATTGTCATATATCTGTCATGTTTGGCTCCCATGTCTGTCTCTTCTTGTATCCTTTCTGTTTTGTCTTGGTTTCTCCAAGTGCTTTTCGCATGTGTATGTTTTGTTTTGGTCATCTGCCCGCCTTAGCTACGCACTGTTCCCACCAGTGTAACCCTCGTTTGTAACCCTGCACCCTGTAAATCAGCCCCAGTCTTATCTGTGTATTTATGGTCCTTTGTTTCAGTTTTCGTTTGTCACTTTGTGTGTTTGTTTCATGTCTGCGTACTGTACTCTTGTTTGTTTTCCTGTCTTTTGGTTTTGTCTTTGTGAATTTAGTACCCTCCGAGTTCGTCCACCTCATCACCTGGTCTTTAGCACATTCCTGACAGATATGGGCCTTTTAACGCTGTAGTTTTTACAAGCATTGTGCAATTGCTTGCTGTTTGGTTTTCAAATGAGTGAGCATCGACAGGGATTTCAAGTATCACTAATGTGTATAATCTAATCTTTTATCAGCTTTTCATTATGGTTTATTGAAATTGCTTTTTAAAATTGTAGAAACAGAATCTCACTTTATCTCTCCAAGACATGAGTGGAGTTAGAATATATTAAATCAGATGCTTTACTTGTTTGGAAGATAAATATAAGAACATTTACGTATAGATATGTGTTGCACCTATAAGAACTATTTGCCCCCTTGGATATTTTGTTTTTATAAATGGAATCATAGTCAATATTATTTTTTTTTTTTTCAAAGAATTTACAAAAGAACTCTTGTCAAATTTAAAATAGATTTCTACCAGTTATATGAATTAAATAAAATATATACTGTAAAATGTTTGTGATTGTAAAGTGATTGATGCTTTGGATGAACTGTAGATTAATGAGCTTTCTTTAGCGGTGGCTTTCTTTTTGCCACGCTCCCACAAAGCTTTGACTGGTGAAGAACCTGGACTACAGTTGTTGTTTGCAGAGTTTCCCATCTCAGCTGATGAAGGTTTTAACTCCTTCCTATTATTTATTGGTGGCTTCCATCACTAGTGTCTTTATTGTCACTCAGTTTGTGAGGATGGCCTACTTGAGGCCTTCACATGTGCCATATTGTTTCCATATCTTAGTGATGGACGTAACTGAACTCTGGGGGGTTTTCAGTTTTCAGTTGGAAAGGTTTTTGTATGTCTTGCACTCTTCAATTGCCTGTTGTCAGATTTGTGTTTTTTCTCCAGTGACTACAATTGTACCAAAGTCACTGTAAACACACTCACTGAACTCAGATGTTCTTCATTAATTGAGTATATAAATTGAGAATATTAACACCAATTGCTCTGATGTCTGTTATGCAAAGTCATGTAAAAATATTTTTGCGGTTTATTTTACATTATAAGTTTAATTTAATGCATTTAATTACATCTGTTGAAATCTGTTTTCACAATGACATGAAATAGTTTTTTGTAAATTCTTTAAAATATCTAAGTGGTTTTGTTGGATTCATCATTGTCAAAACAATTTCTATTTTTACGTGCTGTCTACCTAAAAATGTTTTTCAGTATCTCTGATTTAGAACAATCAACTATGTTACGCCTTGAGTCACCTGGGTGAATATGAACATGCAGAGGTATTGATTGCACTGAAATTACCATGACCTTTAAATGACTCTTTTCTATATTATACTGGTGGCTGAGCAACTTGCAAAGGTTACTAACCCATGTTAGGAATACCATAGTCTCAGTCTCCAGTGTATCAGTTTCTGGAAAAAGTTTTACCTTTCAGCTAAATTCTAGAATGCAATAGTGAGCAACTGCCATTATGACAAAACCGACCATGAGATTCTTCACAGTTGCCTTACCCTAGACAGAGTGCCAAATCAGCAGTCTGTGTTTGGTCATTTCGCATGTTACTCAAATGGCCTCTTCCTGTCAAAGTGGGTGGCAGGCTTGTCACTAGACCTAGTTTAGTGTGGCATTTTGCCCTGCCCTACTGCACTCATTAGAGAAAAATCAACACATAGGTGATGAAGTAGACAAACATACGGCCTAATTAAAGTTCTAATCCAGCCCACCAAATAAATTTAGAATCCGTGATTTTTTTTTACGACATGCCTCTTTGATTGAGTTTATTACACTCTCCCTAACCACAATAAACAGACTGTCAATCTTAGAGGGAGAACCAGTCATTACAGCTTGGGGGGTATGCAAACATACAGTCAAATCTAGTGGCAGAGCCAATTAAAATCTCCATTTCAGCTTGTGGAGTGGGACCAGAAGCTGTCCAAACCAATGGCAGAACCAATCACATTAATAGGCTGTGATTGTGTTATTTTATTACCTTTTCCTCACTAATGCTGTGTTCATCCAATGATGTATACTGTGATCTTTTACCTTTTCCGTATGTTTTTAAATTCAGTTTTAATATTTTGGTGTTTCTTGTTATTGTTATTTTTAGGATTTAAAAACTAGGGTAAATAAGGTAAACTTGCTCCAGAATCAGCCTAAATGGGCAGCTAAAGTGAAATGGCAGTTGATTTTGGACACTTTGTGTTCACAGTATAGATATTGTTTCTCACTGTAATGCATATATTCCTGGGAAAGACAATACATCTGGCATAGTCATTGGATTTTCCACTTTTTCCAATATCCTGATTCTATTACTGACTCTAACCATGATGACATCTTGGAACACCACACCGTTTTTATCTCAGTCCTAGCTGTTGACCTTGTTGTTATGAATTGTGTGGGATGTTGGTGTGTTTTGCTTGATGTTATCATTTGATATATGTGAGAACCAGTAACATTTAAATGAAGTGTTTTTCATTTGTAATCTTGTGGTTGTTTGGTTGTTTGGATAGTGGTTATTTGCCTTCTTGCTGTGGAGTTCTTCATATGTGTGTGTATGTGTGGGTTTGAGGGTAACCATTCATTTTAAAATATATCTTAAGTTAGGGAAAGTTCACACGCAGGGCGGGGTCATGTTTTTCGGGTCTCGGCTTTCGTCAGTACTGTTTATTTGTTCAGAGGCCAAAGAGAGGAGGGCCGCCAAAGCAGTGCCAGTCTGCGAGCTGGGCTCAACTCATAATGCCTTAGAGCATGTTTCCTGACCTCATAGATGCAGTGGTATTTCTGGTTCTGGTATTTGTCTAGTTCCTTTAGAGAAGTATTATAGGACTCTCTGGAGGAGATTACCACAAGCCTATTGCCACCATGCTTAATGCCAGGTGTTGACTAGAGGGATATGCAGTCCCCCAAATTTGAGCTGTGGAGCAGTGAAACTATTCTCTGGAATGATGGAGCTCCACCTTATACTGTTGGTATGAGTTGGGGAGATGGGGATGAGGTGGGTTTGTGATCATCCCATATCATGCCTTACTGACCTTTGATACTGCTACAGAAATGGCAGTGTATTAGTAAAATGATTGAGTCTGTTGTTTATTGTTAATACAACATTAGGGCTGTATGATATTGTACAAAAAATCTGCAATATTTATTGTGATATTAAAACCATACATGCATTGTCACAAGTCAATGATTCAGTCATTATATTAATAATGATCTCTGGGTATCCTGTGTAAGAATAAACAATACTCTGCAGAAGAAAATCTGCCTCTAGATGCAATGTGATGGAAAATGTGAACAGTGGGAATTTCCCTTTTGTATCAAACAGCAAAAAACACAGAAGAAGTTTAATTTATTTTGCATTAATAGACATTGCACATCCTGCGATGTGACTGTTGCACATGTACTTATTACAATCACAATGCTCAAACGTTCAGTCCTGTATGACATATTTGAGTAGTTTTTTCACTTGTTTTATTAAAATGAAAAGTATTGGTAGTTGACAATACATTTTCTTGCTCTTTAAGGTTTAAGGAATGTATTACTTTTTGGATTTTTCTTTAGTTCAGACATTAGGTTTGCTTACTTAGTCTGTAGACAACATGCTTTTCTTCTGTGATGAAAATGTTCTTTGTGTATTGTCAGTTGGATCAGCCTTACAGGCAGATTTACCTAAGGTTCTCTTGTAGATATTAGGGGGGTAAGTGTATTTTTTCATTATATCTAGGTGAAACTTCATCACACATAAAGTGAAATCTTTGAAGCAGTATGGTCTTCTGGTCATGAAAATCACAAATCCAGTTCATGAAATATTCTTAACATATTGAATTAATAAATTACTTTCCAGCACACGCATAAATTACTACCTCAGCACACAACCATGGGGAAGACCGCTAACCTGACAGTTGTGTAGAAGATGATCAAGAACACCCTCTACAAAGAGAGTAAACCACAGAAGGTCATTGCTAGATGTTCTCAGAGTGCTGTATCAAAGTATATTGGATGGCAGTTTGCCTTGGGAGCCTTGAGAAAGTTGATTCAAGAACTTGGAAGAGCTTTACAAGGAATGGACTGAGGCTGCTGTCAGTGCATCAAGAGCCACCACACACATACGTCTCCAGGACAGGGGCTACAACTGCAGCGTTCCTAATATCAAGCCTCTCCTGAAGCGTCTTACTTGAGCTTAGGAGAAAAAGAACTGGACTGTTGCTCGGTATTCCAAACTCCTCTTTTCAGCTGAGAGTAAATTTTGCATTTCATTTGGAAATCAGTGTCCACAAAGGACTCACTATATTACTGTGTATTGAATCATAATGGTTGTATCGCTAGTAGACATTAAAATCTGAAAATGGTAGATATATTAAATATTTCAGAATTTAAAAAAAGGCATACTGTAAAAGTGATCATACGCCCACATGATGAAAACGATTGGGTGCTAAACTTACTCACCCTGTGGTGGAGCAGGAGGACATTTCCTGACAAACAAATCTAGTCTCAAAGTCTGAATAAGGTTTATGTTGAAGTCCATTATTGGGGATTTTAAGATTTTGTGGGAACATAATAGATTGAAATGATGGTTATGGTCTTGGCTCAAATAGAATCTACCTACTGCTGGACTGCCTTCTACTTACTGCTGATTACAGAGTGAATAGTGCACTGTGGGAAATTGTGTTTGCACTATTTTGAGACTTCTTCTGAGGTTGTTCATACCAAATGAACCTCCATGCCTTTGTATACACCCATAGCAAATGGACTAGTCATGTACTGGTACTGATGAGTGGTTACTCGACTCATTTGTGTGAATGCTCATTGTACTGAAATAGGGATTCTCATGAATATTGTAACTGGACCTTTTAACTCTCTAACTCTGTGTCTAGGCACTTAGACCTATCTAGTCTGTGTATGTTGCAGGAGAAGAAGCAGAAAGGGTGTGTGTGTACGTGTGTGTGTGCATGTGTGCGCACGCGTGTGTGTTCATGCATGTGTACATGCCCATGTTTATTACCAGACAATGGCCCTCTGATCGAGATCCGTTCACAATCATGTTGAGATTGTGAATGGCCTCTAAAATGATCATTCACAATGATCCTGTGTGTATGCGTGCATTGGTATGTGTGAACAAGAGAATATGCCACCTTCTGTGTTTTTTTCACAAGGTTTAGTGGATATTTTTGAATAAAACATTTTGTAAGGGTAGTTGATTTTCTGTTCTTTCAATAGAAGAGAACCTTAGAGCGTTTTTTTTGTTGATGTATGTGTGTGTATGAGTGTGTATGAGTGTGTGTGAGTGTGTGTGTGTGTGTGTGTTTGTTTGTTCTGGACAAATTGTGAGTCACTAGATGTATGATGTAACAAATGCTGAAATAAAGCTAAAAATATTCGTGACATCACTAAGTGCAGAATTCCAGCCATGGCCTTCTTTTGTAGTTTAGTTATGCAAGCTCTTTGTAGGCCTGTGTCATACTGGTTCTCACAGAGTATGGGACTATGCCAGCATAATCATGATACGTTATAAGTTTATGTCTTCTAGAGCACTAAACAGCTGTATGTATTATATAACCAGAGAGGCAGACTGACCATTGTAGTTCTCCTAGTCTCAATAACTCTCACTCGGTTACACTGATATGAAGTCTTGTACTGCACTGCACAGGTTCATGTGTAGAGGTAAAATGATCTTTGCTAACATTCTTTACTCATTCTTTAAAATAAAGTTATTATTATATGAAGAAGTAACAACATACTGGAAGCACATAAGTCCAGCAAAGATTATGATATGGTGCAAAGTTAGACAGACAGAATACTGGACAGAATTTAGGTTAAATACACAAAGAGTGCAAAGAGAAATAAGAAATGCCATATTGATTGACATTGTAGAGTAAAAATACAAGATTTTAAATGAATTTGTTTGGTTACACAGTATCACACAGTTCTGGAGTAGTGTCATTCCTGCTTTGCTTTACCAAAGTTTCATAGTACAGTTGCTGTCATAGAGTCCAGAATAAAACGATTTGGAAATGATTATTTTAAGGTAAAAATGCTACATACTATTGCTGTAATAATTATTATTAGTTGGTTATTATTATCAGAAGTGCTCATAGTAATGTTATAATTGGCCTATTAATGGTTTATAGTGTTAACAGAATTAATGATTTTCTGCTATAGCTTAAATACACTGGGGGAGTGGGTTTGGGTGATGCTTGAAAAAACTAATGGCTCACAAAATAAAAAAGTTTGAAACCTGATGGAAAGATTTTGGACTTCTAGGAACTTTCTTTATACACTGGAATTAAATGTTCAACCAGCTGTGTGTGCAACTCACATAGCATTCACATTATTATTATTTTTTTTTTAGATTTGTAAGTGATATTATAAAAGGTATTGAAATACTATGAAGAAAGTAAAGTCATTCATGTCCTGACCATCCATTTTCCTAATTTAGAAAGAAAGCTGTTCATTTTCATGCGTACAGTTATATTATCACTGTCACCTCAAAATAGGACTGGGCAATATGGACAAAAAAATCCCGATATATTTTAGCTGAATGGTGATGTACGATACGATATATGATGTGAAAAATTGACACCCTATAATATCCTGTCCTAATTAAACGTATTATTAAAAGTACGTCAGTTTCATACCAGAGCTGTCTTATGCCCCTCCATGAAATGTGTGTGTGTGTGTGTGTGTGTGTGTGAGAGAGAGAGAGAGAGAGAGAGAGAGAGAGAGAACACTAGAAGAAACAGAGTAGAGGAGGAGCTGAGAGCAGAGGGCCGAATAGAGGTAGGGCCCAGAAAAAGTTTTTTTCACAATATTAAAACTGAATGTTATTTAAATTATATATAAATGATATCACCTATCGCCCATATTCTGCACGGTTAATGTCCTGATATAGATATAAATATCGATATATTGCCCTGGAAATTTCTTGCATTGGAAAGCAGCAGCTGGCTTTAACACTTTGTAAATATTTCATGATGAATGGACCAACAGAAGTGGTTTACATTAATGTACATTAAAGTCGTTTCCTGCTCCTATAAAAGTTAGTTTCAAAGATATGACAGCAAAAATATTTCAAAATGAGCTAAATGCCCTTGGATATTACTCGTTTTAAGCTATCGCCATTTTCAAGTGCTTCTTTTTATTATGCTGCTCTCATTTTATATCTCAATCTTAGGCCAACTGGCCACAGACAAAGCTTGATCTTGACCCAAACTAGACACTGGAGCTCATTTTCAGTTCGAATCAAATCAGACTAAAATCATCTGTCTGTGCGTCTGGCCATTTGTTGCAGTGACAGACTCAGGCAGAGGAAACCAGCAGCTGAAATAAAGCAGCACAGTGATGGATTGATCGTGCTGAGGTTTGATTGCTCTGCAGATCGATGGCTCCTTCCTGGCTCTGGCATTGTGTTGATGTCGGGGCAGTATTCTTTTTTTTGTCATTGTTTTTTTTTGTTTTTTTTTGCAGTAATGAATGGCACAGGAAACCACATCCTCAGCTGCCATCCTTATTTACAGCTCAGAGACTGTACCATTCTGAAAGGTCTGATAAATTTAGCTATTTGACCTTGCTCTTGAAGCTGGGTTTTTGTTCTCCAACCAAGTCTTGCATCTTGGAATAATTTCTCTAGTAATTAACAATCTTTTTGTAAATCCATATCAAAATGTCTATTACTGTCAATCCAAAAAAAGCGTAAGGGTAAATGTGACACATTTGTGTAATATTTAAAACATAATAATTATTTTTTATGTCCACCTTTCACTGTTTTAAAATAAGAAAAAAGGAAGTGAGCCCCTGTCATCCTGCATGGCCTATATTTAGTAACTACCTAAACATAAACGTGCATGGAGTGCCACTGTGCATGCACACAGGAAAATTTTTCCTCAGTGAAAGAACGTGAAAGAATACTAGGAGTGGCAATGAAAACCACAAGGGCATGCACCCATTCCATCTTCAGTCCTATGTCTTAACCACTTGACCATCCTGGTCTTCATTCTAACTAGGGATGAAGAGATCAACTGGCTATGTATTGGTTATTACCCAGTAATTTAACCAAACCTGAGAGGTCAGATCCATCCATCAATCATCTTATTCACTTCACCCTGTTCAAGGTTGTGATGGGTCTGGACCCAAACTGGAATCATGGGTTATAAGGCAGGAATATGCCCTGCACAGGGCACCAGTCCATTGCAGTGTACCACACACAACCATTCATATACATACTCACACCAATGCATACTTAAGGCTAAATCATATGATGGATCTTTTCAGAGTTGCTGCAGCATTGCGTGAGGTTACAGGAGTTTTGTACATGCACAGACCAGAAACAAGAATTATTACTAAGATAAAAAGTATAATAAAATACAATCAATACAAAATAGATAGAAAATAGAATAATAAAGGGCTGGTGATGTTTATATGGATATACTGTACATGTGTGGTAGAAGTAGAAACTACAGCTCTGGGGAAGAAGCTGTTGGCATGTCGCATTGTGCTGGTATTGATGGACCTGAGTCTTCTACCAGAGGGTAGTGTCTGGAAGAGGTGATGTCCACTATGAGAGGCTGTAATTTTGCCAGCATGCTTCTTCACCCTCCTGATCTTCTCTGCTGCCGTGATTATGCACTTGTGTTTGGCTTGTTATGTGACGTGAGGGTGGACTCGCATAGACTGTGTAGAACTGGATCATGTCTCAGGAAGAAGATTCTTTGCTGGGCTTTCTTGAGTGTGGACACCATGTTTATCTCCCACCTCAGGTCCCTGGATATGGTGGTACCAAAGAACTTCAATGACTCCACAGTGGAAACCATAGAGACATTGATGTTGGGGGAGGGGAAGGGGGTTGCGTCTGAAGTCCACCACCAACTCTACTGTCTTTTGTGTATTGAACAGCAGGTGGTTACTGCTGCACCAGGAGACCATCTGCTCAACTTCCTTTCTGTAGGCAGACTCATCACCATTGGTGTGAGGCATACCACGGTGATATCATCTGCAAACTTTAGATTTTCACAGTGGGTTTCTCTGAGAAACAATCATTGGTGTAAAGAATGAAGAGAAGGAATGAGAGCACACAACCCTGTGGTACTCCAGTTCTGAGTGTCCGGAGGTCTGATGTATGTTTGTCTAGCCGCACCTGCTGTCTCTTGTCTGTCAGAAAATCCACAGTCCACTAACACACAGAGCCTGGCACTGACAGCTGGGACAGTTTGACTCCCAGGAGCTTTGGCATTCCTGTGTTAAATGCTGAGATGAATTACACAAAAAGAACTCTAGCATAGGTTCCAGGACTGTCGAGATGGTGTAGCATGATGTGCAGAGCCAGGTTGACTGCATCTTTGGCAGACCTGATAGCTCTGAATGCAAACTGCTGGGACTCCAGCAGAAGGTCTGTAATGACCTTCAGGTGGGTTAGGACCAGGTGTTTGAAGACCTTCATGACTGCAGAGGTCAGAGCTATTGGTCTGTATTCATTAAATCCAGTAGTTTTGGGTTTCATGGGGACTGGAATGATGGTGGAGGTTTTGAAACATGTAGGAGCAGAGCAGCGTTCCAGTGTTCTGTTGAAGATTTTTGTGAAGACCGGCTAGTTGGTCACTGCACCTGTTATAGGCTGGATGGAGAGAGGAGTCAGGTCCTGGAGCTTTCCTCACCGTCTGTCTGCTGTTGAACATCCTGCAGACTGATGGAGAAGTGTGCTGGGGGCAGAACAGAACTAATAAAGACCACTAACAGCACATTGAGATCCACACCACAGTTCTGCACAGGAATTCATGTAGTTTGACAAAATTTTAGAGATGGTTGATTCAAAATACACATTATATTTCATTTTGAGGGGCATCACATGGAATATTCAAAAGCCCTGCATTATGAAGCATAATCCAGTTTGCCTGTAAAGGTTTATGTGGTATCCAGCCTGGCCCTCAATTGGTATTGCTGAGTGGCTGATCAAGCTGAAAGACAATTGGTGATTGGTTTTGGCCACAAAAAACAATGAGTCTTCCACTACAATTACTCCTACTACTATTGGCAAATATTACATTTTTTAGCCAACTTGTTTTAGGGCATTTGTACATATTTTGTAAATATTATAGGGCTGTCCTGCATTCACTTGCCTTTTAGGGTTTATCCAGTGGTAGCCATTGTAGATTTTGAAGTATGTTTAGGATCTTTATCCTGCTGTTATTGTGCAATCTGTCTCTTCAGCTTTTCTTACAGACATGCTGGTGTTTGCTTACAGATTTTGCTGGTATTTAGCTAAATCCATTATTCCATCTATGAGTAAAATGTTCTACATGGCACTGGCTGCAACACAAAAGCCCAAAACATGAGGGGTCTACTTCTGTGCTACTTCTGCAGTAATGTCTATATAAGGGCTACATCTGCAGATATATTACAATGAGGTTATGTGACAATATGGTTATTAGATGCATGGCTGGCAAAGCAAAACATTTCTGTGCTGTTTTACTGAAAAATGAGACAGTTGCATTACTAGAGTGTATTTTAGGCTACATGCACAGGTATCTGGATACAAAACAAATCATCTCTTTTTTTAAATATATTTCTCACTGTCGATGAAAATGCTTGCATGAACATTTAAGCTTTATATAGGGTTACCTCATGAAGAGAAACATACTTTAAACAGAGCATTACATATTTGGAATAACTATTTGTATTCTTACATCAAAATCTTAAATTTGCATGTAGATTTTGTAGTTGTTTTTGTAATTGCCTTATGCAATTTCCTGAATGGAGAGTGATGAGTTATTTGAGATTCTGGCTGAAACATGTTTGCATTATGATGTCAGTGTTTTCATAAAACTCCAGGTTTTTCTAAATTCTCCTCATTGCTCAATGCTTTGGACCAAACGTGCTTTCAGAAACCAAAAACAAAAAAAAAACAAACAAAAAAACCCCCATTAAACATTAAACAGACAAAAACCAGTGGATGAGCTCTTAAGTGTGGAGTTTTAATGAGAAAATGTGTGACTGGTATGATGGGCAAAGTTCTGTTAATTAAAACAGGTTTTGCTGTGTTTTGTAATGTTGTAGAGACATGCTGTTTGCTGAGGAAATCTGGTGATGAAGATGAACAAGTCAAGCAGTTGAATTCTTTTCAGAGATTGTTCTGCAGAATTGCCAAGAGGGGGTAGAATCTAAGCCATGTTGTGTATGTCTGCTGGGATGGTTCAGTGTTCAATAAATACATTAAAATCATAGTTGAAAAAGACAGAAACTTTAAGGCTATTTAATTTATGGAAAGATGAAAATCAGCCTTTGGCCAAATGTTTTAATTTGTTTGGTTTTATGTTTGGCCAAAAATGTCTTTTTAGTGCATCCCTAGATGATTTACAGATGCCAATCTGTTGCTATGTTATCAGTAAAAACATTATCCATCAATGTGTCATTTATTTAGTTATGAAAGACTGAAGAAATCAGACTGAATTGCTGTTTGGGGGTAGTGTGAATGCTAGCAATGCTGGTAGATTGGTAGCTGTACTGGATTGTACAGGACTTAATTTAGTAGTGTCACAAAGCAGTAAACAGTGCAGTTCATGGTCTTCTGAGACCAGTGTACTGTAGGTAGCTCCCTTGTGCTCTCTCACTTTTCCATTCTTTCTCTCTCTGTCTTTGGTACCATCTGTCACGCTTGTGTTTGTGCTTTTTAATATATATACTGTGTGTGTGTGTATATATATATATATATATATATATATATATATGTATATATATATATATGTGTGTGTGTGTGTGTGTGTGTGTGTGAGTGTGTGTGTGTGTGTGTATTTCTTCTATTTCATGGGCTCAAAAGTAATTGGACAATTAACTGATAAGTAGTTTTATGGCCAAGTGTGGCCAGTCATCTAATTTTCTCATGACAAGATAAAGAGGTGAATAGATGTCTGTGGATTGGTTGCAGGTGTTGGATTTGCCTTTGACAGCTGTTTATGGGAATTCAATATATTGTCCAAAGATTCATTGAATGAGTGAATGAGGCCATCATTGGACTGGAAAAGCGAAATAAATAAGAAATATAGAAGATTAAAGTACAGAAGACAACTAAAGTGGAGAATTGAAGTGAAGTACTGCTAGATATTGCCTCGAAAGGCACTGTCATGACTGCTGGTGGAACTGGATCACTGGTGTGTTATTGGTGATATTGCTGCTGACAGCAAATTATGTACATTGGTGATTGAATGTTTATGTTTTTTTTGTTGTATTGCTGCTGTTCTATTACTACTTTAAATTTCTAAAATTAGAGAATGAGGTACACCACATTAATTGTAAGAGAGGACTTTGGACATAGCTGTCTCATTTAAACTTCAGACATTAATTTTGTTTGCTCTTGAGTGTTTAAGTGAGTAAGATTGTCATGGAAAAATCCAAAGAGCTTTCTAACATCCAGAAAGAAGGTGGTAGTTACAGATGAGTCTTGAATGAGATTTAAAAATCCCGCAATCCTAAAATGGTATCATGGGACTTGCCACTCTTGCCACAGTTGATTTCAAAGTGCAGCATCTACCTTCAGACAGAGGCAAAACAAGTTTGTAATGTGAGGTGTGCTGGAGGAAACTGCTGTTACAAAATGATCAGGGCTAGACTAAGTTTTGCCAGAGAACATATAGACAAAGACCAGGACTTCTAGAACAATGCAGGGAAATTGTAAGAGGAAAAATTGGCAAAAGACATATTTGGCACAAACCAAAGAGAACATTTGAGCACAAGAACCTCATACCAACTGAGAACACCTGACAAAAGGGCAGGAAACACATAAGACACACAACATTGAATATAAGACTAACATAACAGAAAGATAACAAACTTGTGAAACAGAGCACAACAGCAGGGCAAAGCAAAACAAAGGAGACACAGGGAAAACCACATGGAAGGACAAGAACAGACACAGAGCAAGACTGATTTATCATTAAAGTAGATATGGAAATTCAGCTCACAGACATTTTCCTTTTGAATTTGCTGGTAAATGTCAGATTTTATTGTTCCATCAATGATGACAAGCTGTCCTGCCCCACATGCAACAAAACAGGCCCAAAACATGATACTACCAACACTGTGTTTTACAAAAAAAATGGTTTGATCCTCCTCATTCTGGCTTGTTCTGCTCTCTTGCTTACAACACATTCACTGGATGAGAAAGAGGTGAAAGATGACTCATCTGTCTAGATCACTTTTTTTGTACATGTCTATAGATCAGTGTCTGTGGTTTCTACACCACTAAGCTCTTAAATGTGAATTCCTCTTCATAATTATGGGTTTAGAAACTGCAGCACTAACATAATATCCTTCTGTGTAGTTGCAGACAGATTGTTCTTACTGACTGCTTTTGTTTGTTCCTGTCCTTCTGCTTCCATGTCACACTAATGCATAACCATTGAATGACTGTTTCCCGTGACAATTTCCATCCCTAGTTACTGAAATCCTACAGTTATATAGATGTTCTTTCAGATTTCTTTCATATTTCCTCACCCTAATTGCTCATTTGAATGTGTGTGTGTGTGTGTGTGTGTGTGTGGGTGTGTGTGTGTATTTACTTGTGTGTGTGTTTGTGCTTGTGTGTACATGTGCAGATGCCTTAGTATGTGTGTTGGCATTTTCACAACTTTGTGCATTGTCTAACACGTATATCATAATGAGCACATGAAATAAAGGTGTGTTTATGTCAGAGCATTATCGTCATGGTTACACTCAGTCAGCTGGTCTCCAATGGGGCAATGCTCACATTAGTTCTGTGGTGTGTGTGTGTGTGGGTGTGTATGTGTGTGTGTGTGTGTGTTTCAGTGAGTGTCAGATTTATGCTGTTTCCAGGATATGACTCTTTAATTTTACGCATGATGGAGCTGAACGCACCACTGCAGCATATATTGTGCATGCATGCACTCGTGAGCCCCCCCCCCCCACACACACACACACACACACACATGCAAGCAGACTGACAAGCTTCATACAACATAGCTACTACAGTGAGATGTGATTTACTCCCTCATGTCTCAAATTTGCTCTCTCTGGAATGAGAAGCAGGGAACTCTGGGAAGTAGAAACTCATGCACTGGGATTATTATAAACACAGGACAGCCATGATGGATCTGGAACTTGACCACCTCCCAGTATTTTAGATCAAAACCAATCCTACCTGGTATAACATTAGAGACACAGCAAGGCCCAGCCTTCACTCTTCTGGGAAGCCTTTCCAAAAAGCTAAGTCTGATCAATTGGAGAGATGTCTAAACATGAGTTTATAGAGTTTATAAAACAAACAAAAACTTGAGATTTTAGTACAAAGCATCAGTGTCCTTATGTCAATATCTCATCTTCTTTAATTTATGATTATTGTTTCATTTGCTTTAAAGTGTTTCACATTCTTAAATGTTTTGTGGACTGGTGGTTTTGATGGTTCAGTTTATTTATAGTCTCCAGAGTAGTGCAAAAAAAAGTAATAGGTAGCATGTAGAAGAATTTGGTTTGTGAAACTGAAGCTTTCTGTGAAGTGCTGTGTCCTTTATCACCATATATAATAAGCACAATGCAGCTTTTATTGCATGCACTCTGATAGTTTCATCAGAGTAAAAATAGAAGGTAGCGAAAGCAGTGTGAAGCAAATTCATCTTCATATGTTTGCTTATTCATTTTGTGAAATAAACAAACGCCAACCTGTTGTAATCATTGTTTTGGCAAAAACTCTAAACTCTGTTTACACCTGGTTGTTTCATGCATATTGAGTTTCAGGATTTATCTGCACATTAAAAAGCACGCACACTTTGCAAAACCTGTGTAAAACTTAAAACCATCCCTGGAGGGCCCACACAGCCTGGTTGCATCTGTAAATTTATAAAAGGGTTTAAAAATTGATTGGGTTGTGCAGCTGTTTCTCATGCACAAACTTCTGCCTGGCACTTTTAGTTTATGCCATACAACAATTTCCCAGTGGTGATCAAGACAGTTTACATTGCTTAGGTGACACCACTGTCAATCACTGTGGAGTGTGAAATCTGCTAACCAGCAAGGATTTGGGGAAATTTTGTAGGATTATGAAGATATTGATATTTGTAATTGCATCTGAGCTGCTAGATTTGTACAAAAGGACAAACAGGTGAAAAAGATGAAAATACAGTGTACAAGTCAGTGCATGCTGTCAACTTTGTTCAATCTGTGGAAATCACATGACTTTCATGCTCAGGTATATGAGATTTTGTTCCCTCATTCCAAGTCAGTGGAGCATCAAGAAGAACGGGAAACTGTTATGTTATTGTAGAAATGGAACCTAATGTATTCCAAAGTAAATTCCTAATCTAGCCTTAAACGATAACTATGTTAAATGGTATAGGGTATAATCGGATTGGTTGGTTTGAGCTACAATTGGAGATACAACACCACATTTGACAAAGCAAAAGAAAGACAAATCCTTCCGATGTTTTTAAACTAATTACAGCCACATAACGGTCCAGTTTGTGACGACTGCGTAATGCTGTCACATATATCCTGTTTTGAACTGGTCAGAGTAACCCTGCCCACAGCAGCCATGTTCAGAAGCCTGCTTCTACTGTGAATGAAAACGGTGATGTTTGTTTTCCCAAAATATCAACCACTCTCCTCCCTCCATCAGTCCATTTCAATCTTCTTTCTATCTCTTCCCCACATACCTCTCTTTCTCATTCCCTTTGTCAACAAAGCGAAGGAACAGCTTCCTCTTTTGCAATTTTTCCTTGTTATTGCCTGAAGTTGCTCTCTCTCTCTCTCTCTCTCTCTCTCTCTCTCTCTCTCACTCTCAACCTTGTGCATTCAGCCATGACAGTGATGCTCACTGCCCTGAGCTGTATGATACTCCCAATTACAGAGAGAGAGAGAGAGAGAGAGAGAGAGAGAGAAAGAGGGAGAGAGAGGGAGAGAGAGAGACATGTTCATCCATTGTGAGAGGGACAGCTGAGTATAGGGTGCTATGTGTAATATTATTTTCCCGCGGAGGGTGTATGAATATCATAAATTGCTATTAGTGGCTAGCTGGTGGTTCAGCTCATATTTCACTGAGAGGGAATCACTGTTCTCTGTCTCTGTCTCTGTTTCTGTCTCTCTCTCTCTCTCTCTCTCTCTCTGGTGTATTTCCAGTGTCTTGTCTTTACCTGTATTTTTTAGTCGATTCATTGCACATTCCCTCTACATTGTGTTGATTTGTGGGTTGCAGGTTTTTTTTTTTTTGAAAATTATGTTTTATGTGACAGTGACAAAATTAATTCTGAATTTAAAACCCAGTGATAGTCAGTAATAGTCATAGTCTTAGTAAGATTCAGCTGTATTAAATCATATTAGTATATTAATATAAAATATATGTTTTATTATAGTATTGTGTGTTTTCTTGTAGGCTCTGAAGCTAATTAAACATACAACACAATATTTTCAGATACTTTTTCATAACATAAGTCTTGCCTGCACAGCTATTTTAGTGTCTGTCCACAGATTTTCTGTTGTGTTTAGGATGCGGGACTTTGAGGGCTTTTCTTTTCAGGTTTGTTTGAAATCTTTGCAAATGTATTAAAACAAACAAACAAACAAATAATAACCAAATAAATAAAATAAAATAAAATAAAATTAGAACTGTCCCAAACCTACTCCTTTGTTATCTTGGCTGTGTGGTCGTGGTCCTGTTGGAAGATATACCTTCTTCCCAGTTTGAGGTCCAGAGCGTTCTGGAGCAAGTTTTCTTCAAGGATGTCTCTGTACATCACTGCAGTCATCTTTCCCTCAACCCGGACTAGTCTCCCAGTTCATGCTGCAGAACAGTATGATGCTCCCATCACCATGCTTCACTGTAGGAATGGTATTGGCTAGGTGATGAGCAGCATCTGGTTTCCTGGTGAAGGTTGGCATTCAGTCCAAAAAAGTACACCACAATGTCTGTGTCACTGAGAATAACCCATCGCCCACATAATACCTGCTCTGTGGGGTCCTGATCATTGAAGATCAGGGTGAAAGAAGGCTAATAAGGTATGCAGAGATAGAAATGGACAGTAGTCTAATTATAGAACTGCAAAGTCCTCCTGTGTGGTACATGAAGCCGATACACATGAACAGTGTGTGTAGAACTAAGGAGGTGGTCATAATGTTGTGTTTGATTGCAAACCAGTAAAACAAATACATTTCATGAGACATGATCTCTTGATTAACAACATGCAGCTGCATAATATATGTACACTAATGGGCAAAGGTTTCAGAACCCATATTGGGTGTTCTAAAATTTTTGAACGGAGTGTATGTTACAAATTGTAGTTAGGAAGCTGAATCAAATTTCCAAGATTTATACATTTTCTCTCTTCAAGCCTTGTACTTACAAGTGTGTCTAAACATTTGCAAGAGACTTTTTACATAATTATGTATTAGCCTAGAAAAATCCATTAGAATACAGGGTTAAAGACTGAAAATATATGATTTTTACCATAAAACCATTTACCATATAACCATTCTCAGCCTTATTCATTTATTCAGCTCACATGCTGTATATCAGGAACTGACTCAGTAACAGACACGAAGGAGAATTTTTTTATGTGCGGGAGCTTTAGAGACAATAGAGATAACAAGGATAAAAGAATGAAAATGAATATTGGTGTATACAGAGATAGTGTTTCTTCAGGCACACAAATTAGAGATGTTAATGCTGATATAGATGCCATGAACCTTAAGCACCGAGGCTAATTATGAAGTTAACCTACTATGCTGAAATGGGAGAGTGTGTGATAAAGCAGGAGATAATGCAGGAGCACTTCTAGGCCTGTGTATTGATACTGAAGCTCTGGTTTTCACCGTAAAGTGAGGAAGCCAATCGTGTGTGTTTTTGGATATTTTGTGATGAGATTAGTAAGGCTGATGAAGATGTAGGTGAAGATGTAAATTAATGTGCATGATCTCTAAGAATGTTGATGGTAATGCATGTGTGCATTGTTATACATCCATATGTAGGTGATGGCTCAGCTGCATTAATTTTGAACAGTAAGAATTGATTGTATAAGCTCGTAATATACTCAGTGTACATTTAAATGGTTAGCTGACGAACCTGTCCTTACAAGGTTACTCTTTTATTATAAGGTTACTCTTTTATTACTCCAATTATATTGCATTTAAATGAATGAAATTATATTATATGATAAAAACATTGCAAGTTATGGAATAATTTTTGATCACTTTGTTGTTTGTTAACCACTGTTAATTAAGCATTGCACGTGTTTGGTCCCATGTTTGGACCCATAGCCCATTAGTTAGGTATATCTTAGCTTAGTTAAGTTAGGTCCAGGAAAATCAAGTGAATTATTAAAATGAAAATGAAATTCTGAGTAATTTAACAGCTGATGTGGAAAATGTTCTGGTCATTGCTGATCTTTAGCAGGTAATATTAGAATATTAGATTAAGTGGTATAATGCATCCATATAGAGATGGTGGAGACCTTATGTGCAATAACTTAATTGTCCTTTTCACTGTGTGTATGTGTATGTGTGTGTGTGTGTGTGTGTGTGTAAGCCACACACACCCACACCGTATTTTCCAGACTGTAAGCTGCATCTGCAAAGTTTTTTTAAAAAACATATATAAGAAAATAGGCTGCACCTCATTATAAGCCGCATGGTTTAAAGCGTGGAAAAAAGTAGCGGCTTATAGTCCGGAAAATACTGTGTATATATATATATATATTATATTATATAAGAAATATATTGTCTGATATTTTTGTGTGTATTGCCATCATACCAGTACTTACACATCGGAGTTAAGAGAAATGCAATCTCATTTAGCTGTGGATTTAACAATCAAGAGCAGACGAATCTAATGTCTGAGGTTGAAGTAAGACATGCTTACAAAGTTGTCTCTAAAGTTGGTGTAATCACTTGCAGCTCATGTGGTGCACCTCATTAAAATTTTAGTAAAAGTAATCCTAAATATGGGGATGTTCTATCTTTTCCCTCAAAAGAAAATTGCATTTCTGTAAATTCTGTAGATTCCTTGTTATTTAGTCTGAATGACAATAAAGCTCACTTCATGTGATTGCTAAATTTGTTTCTATCTCTTGCTCTCTTAAAAGTTTCTGGCGCATTTAACAAACTAACAAACTGGGATCTACAAACATTTGCAGGACTTAATAGTCATTATCACTGTTTTTCAATAACACAAGTGTACATTTGTAGACTAAATAAAATCCCACAAAATGTTGGGAATTTAGATTTTCTGGTGTGCAGTGGTCTTTCTTAATTGTTTGCCTGGGGAAAAGCAAACTAGAAACAGGATGTATCAATCAGTCATAAACTAGATGGCAGGTGTTTCCAACCTCTGTAAATGCACACACACACACACACACACACACACACACACACACACACACACACACACACACTACCAGGACCTCTGTGTCCTCACAGGCCAGTGAACTAAAGACTGAAATGGAGCTATTGTGTACCCATTAGTCGTCCTGCCATGGGCAGAGGATGCTTTATGCTCAAAACAATACACACACACACAGACAACACACACTCATACAATGAATTCAAGTGGCTGTGATTCCTTTGAGATAATGTATACAAAAACTGGAGACAGACATGCCCTGGGTTTGATAGACATTGTGTGTGTGTGTGTGTGTGTGTGTGTGTGTGTGTGTGTGTGTGTGTGTGTGTGTGTGTGTGTGTTCATCTGTGTTTGTTTTATTCCCTTGGCATGGGTGAGGTGTTTAATTTTGACATCATTCTGCCTGTAATCACAGGTGACTTGTGTGCGTCATACTTTTTGACTCTCTCTCTTTCTCTCACTCTCTCTCCTTTTCTCCAGAGTAGAGATTTTCAGCACTTAACAAGCTGAGTGCTATAGAAAGAGGTTTGCTCTCCAAGGGAACCATTCTGCTAGTATGAACTACATAAAGTCAAGTTCACACTCTTTCACTTCTCACACACACACACACACACACACACACACACACACACACACACACACACACACACACACACACACACACACACACATATTCATACTGCTGAGGGACTATGAGAGTATTTGCTGTTAGTTGCTGGGCTCGTGGGTAATGCTGGAGTATTCCAGGTGGAAGAACCAGACTATTAACAATAGCTTCACACAAACAGAAAAACAACCTGAGACAGAGAAGGAGAGTAAACGAGAGACCTAAACCTTATGCCTAAGGCTGATATCTACTATATAGGGTAACAGTGGTGCATAGACAGCATTTAAGGCCGTTCTGGATTAAAACACATTTGAAGGATATGAAAAGACATTTTATACATGTTGAGGAAATGTGCCTTTTAATGGGTCATTCAGCCAAGTTAGCTGATTAAACTGAGCATAAAGAACGCTTTCTTATTTTGTATATAAATATATTAAAATTGGCCATTTTGAAATTTGTCCATTTGACAGTTCTGTTTTACTCATTGCATGTAATCCATTATTGTAAAAAGTGTCTGATTGTTGAAATGTGTGAGATCACCAAAACGAGATCCAAAGAGCTCTCTGAGGCCTCAGGAAGAAGCTTGTAGGTGCAGACGAGTCTGGGAAGGGATTTAATATGATCTCAAACCAATTAGAAATAAGCTGTTCTACTGTCTGGAAAATAATACACAAGTGTAACAACTGCCAAGATGGCCAAGTCAGGCTTGTTCTTTGGCAAACCTTAGTCTTACCTTGAAGTTTGTTTTTTCGTCCTTGCACACTTCCAATGAAAATCTGACTTGTGCAGTGTCTTTCTGATGCTGGATTATGTACTTTGACATTAGCATTGGCAAGACGTACCTGTAGATCTCATGATGACATTTTTGGATTGCAGTCTTCTCTTGGGCTAAACTTGCTAGAGTGGCCTTGTCTGGTCATATTGGCATTTGTTTCTCTTATAAATTATTTATCTGACAGTGGAATCCTTGATTGTTCTGAGATCTCACAGACTCCCTTCACAGACTCATGTGTGAAAAACCTACTTTCTGAAGGCCTCAGACAGGTCTTTGGGCGTTGCTATGGTGATAACACTCACTTTAACAATCAAGAGCAGACCAAACTAATGTCTGAGGTTGAAGTAAGACATGCTTACAAAGTTGTCTCTAAAGTTTGTGTAATCACTTGCAGCTCATGTGGTGCACCTCATTAAAATTTTAGTACAAGTAATCCTAAATATGGGGATGTTCTAACTTTTCCCTCAAAAGAAAATTGCATTTCTGTAAATTACATGATTTTAAGAAGATTAAATATTCATATGTTTTATTTTGTTATAATTGGGTGTCCAATTGTAATGTAATGAGTTAATGTTTGTTGCTATTTAGAACCATTTTGAAATGGTATAGAATAATCTACAAAATGCTTTCCACCAATGAAAAGAACCTTTCAGCCCATTTCAGGACAAAGGACCATCCAAAATTTTCAGAGGGTCAGATTTTTCAGAGGCTGAAAAATAGTTTGTAGAAACATTATAGGATGACTTTAACCGATGTATTGAACTGCACGTGCATTAAATAATATTTATAAAATCTAATCAAATTCTATCCTGTTGACTCTGGGTGTCAGAAAGCAGCAGAAGAAAATCCTACATTCTGGAACATTCACTATTGATCCTTAATCCGCTTTCACACATGAACTGTTCCACAAGTGTCAAGAAGAAAATTGTAATCAGATGCAAAGAAGCCCTTTCCTGCACACAGATGCTCACAGCAACACTATAAGACTGCAACTCCTGAAAACTACATGGGAGGAATGCAGCCAGGACTAATTGAAAGCTAACCTTGGAACCCAATGTCTCTGATAAATGGAAAATATGTGACTTGATTGCATTTGCGGGAGCAAGATGCTTCTATCACTTCAACAGTGGGCTGAAACCATCTTAGTAATTGCATTCCTCCTCCTCTGCAAATCTCCTGCACACAGCTGTAAACTAGCCAGCCTACATGGCTGAGATAATGCTCCTAACCTGTACACAGATATTTGACAAAAGCATCCTTGAGATTTTTAAGACCTTTTCTCATACCTCTGGCATTACCTGAGGGGAAAAGAAGCAAAGACACTGCAGAAAGGTGATAATGTGACAATAAATGCAGAATCAAAAGCAATTTGCTGTTAATATTTTCTCAATTATGAATCTTATGTTAAATCACTAGAAAGGCCTTAAATGTCTTGTGAGCAGAAATATTAGATTCATTCAGATATTATACGACCTTTGCCTTTTTGTTGGGCAGTGATATGAATTGCAGCTCCTTTTAGTGAGTTAAAGACGGCTCAGCTTTGTTGCTCCAGTGCTTCGTTTAATAGCTCTACTAGGTTTCACTTAAACTGTTTGATTAAATCTGGTTAACATTTGGTTTGACATAAAAAAGTAATAAATGCTACACAACCTGCATCATTGTAACAGGCATCAAAGCAGTGTCTTGTGGTGTCAAATGCTTTGAAGCGTTTAAGGCCCTTACATACTGAACGCAGCATAAACATTTCTACACCTTTCACACAAAATGTAATTTGTAAGAAATCAGAAATAGGACACAATATCATTTGCCCTTTACTTTAATTTGACATAACCTCTCAACCTCCCAGCTCTCTTTCCTCTTTCTGTCTACACACAACTATTAGATGCTTAGCTCTCCTAAAATGTAATCTGTGACGAGCTCTTTGTTCTTTTTCACTCTACCAAAAATAGCATATAGTGTTTACTCTGTGAAGCCCTGTCTCAAATCACTCCCTTTCACCAATGTAGTGTACTTTCTAGCTCCTCCACCCAAACCATACTTCTTAAGTTCAGCAATCTGTCCATTTAACGTGCTGTCACTGTGTTTTCTGTTAGGAGTGCACTATGTAGGCTTTTCCAGAGTCATATTTGTGTGAAATCTTGTTATATTTTCTGCCTTTGCACCCAAAACCATCCTTCCAATCGATGTTGGGCTTTCTCATTTAAGAGGTCCATTTAAGAGATGACATAAGACCAATTTTAATTTGTTAGCCTTCAGGAGTGATGGTCTCGTAATATTCCCAATGAGTATTTGTGCTGTGTTTGTATTGTATGATCGTTCACTGTTTCTGTTTGCTTTATGGTATTATGTGGTTGGTGTATTTACTGCAGTATCTTTTAGTATGTGTGAAGCACTTTGTAGCCTAGGTTTAGAAACATGTTTATAAATAAAGGGCTGCTGTCACTGCTTTTTCCAACAGCTGTCAGTACCAGTTCCCACCCACTGGCCAGAACTTCCCCATCACATGATTACATGAGTGCTGGGAGGGTGAAGACAAGCATGTGCTTCTTCTGAGACTTGTGAAGTGCCCATGCAGCTTTTTGTACTGTTGCTAACCTTATTGGACAGCATGGTTGGAGAAAAACACTTACTGTCAGTTCACGACTGGTAACAAACACCTGCGTTCATGAATGAATGTGACATCATGAGAGATTGAACTTCTTCTGACAATAAATAAGTGACTACTTTGTAATATTTAAAGCACATTATACAAGGTGTTATTATTATATCAAATGCATTAAAAGTGATTTAGATGGCAAATGTTTCCAAATGCTAATCTGTTTCCACAGAAATGTCCCAGACCACTGGAATATCAGATTTATGTGGGCCGTATGGCAAAAAAGCTTCAACCTTGAACAGATTCTTCATGTGATAAGCAATATTTGATTCAAAGTATTTAACATATTCAAATACATCCACAGATGTTGCATTTAAAGTAATTTTCAAAGTACTTTTTTTTGAAGTACACTACAAATGTACAAATGTTCAACATGCCCAATATGCATGATGATATTTCATTTTTCAGAGGTTAGCAGAGAGTGAACAGACAGTGTGCACCAGCAAAATGTCAGTAACTAAAATAAAAAGATTATGTTATGCAGCAACCAGTCAAGCAATCAATTTCACTGTACTGTGAAGTTTATGCCGTGATACAAAGTTTTGTCATTTACAGGCTCTTTTGTACGCACAGTTGTTACCAGT
>CM067525.1:12382652-12397652 GCA_034509495.1 Acestrorhynchus altus | reverse complement strand
TCACTGCCATTGAGCTTTGTCGAACAGATTAGATAATGTACGTTTATTGTACTTAATATATGTTATATTTATTAACTCAAAATCATTAGAATAACTTATAAAATAAGGTTAAACTCAAATAACAAAGGTTTCTCAAGTTTAACTTTTTCATATCTTAATTTACTATAATAATAATAATAATAATAATAATAATAATAATAATTATTATTATTATTATTATTATTATTATTAATATTGTTATTATTATTTTTTTTTTAGTAGTAGTAGTAGTGCTCCTACAGCCTTTAACACTGAGGCCATACAGCCAGACATTATATATAACAGAAGGCAGCATGGGGAAACATAAATGTGGTGTATGTAACTTAATTTATTTGGGTAAGAACAACTTACAGTGTACAGTAGAGTTTGTAAATGGCAACTGACAACTCATGTAAGTTAACTGAATTGAACTGATTTAGAATCGGACGTCCCCCATGTAATACTCAAAAGTTCACATACCCTGGTGATTTTGGCCTGATAACATGCACAGGAATGGGTTTGGGAATGGCTACTAATGGTAAACTCCTCACTTTTGCTTGTAATGAGCATTTGTGCATAAAAGCTGAGTAAGTTTCTGGGATCCAGACAGACTCTTGTATCTTTCATCAAGCCACTGACGTTTCTGGATTGTGAGTCATTGGGGAAAGCAAAACAATTGTCAATGGATCTACGGGAAAAGGAGTTGAACTGTATAAAACAGGAAATGGATGCAGAAAGATATCCAAGGAATTGATAATGCCAGTCAGCAGTGTTCAAACTGTGATTCGCAAATGGAAAATCAGCGGATCTGTAAAAACCAAATCATGGTCAGGTAGACCAACAAAAATTTCAGCCACAACTGCCAGGAAAATTGTTAGGGATACAAATAAATACCCACAAATAAATATCAGCTGAAATACAGGACTCTCTGAAAACTAGCGGTGTGGCTGTTTCAAGAGGCACAATAAGGAGGCACTTGAAGAAAAATGGGCTACATGTTCGAGTCGCCAGAAGAAAGCCATTACTGCACAAATGCCACAAAGTACTTTGCCTACAATATGCCTAACAGCACAGAGACAAGCCCAGAAGCTGCACATGGGACATACTTGGAGGTTCCAACATGACAACGATCTAAAACACAAGGCCACATTGACCTGCCATTGGCTACAGCAAAACAAAGTGAAAGCTCTGGAGTGGCCATGTCAGTCTCCTGACCTCAATATCATTGACCCACTGTGGGGAGATCACAAGCATGCAGTTCATGCAAGACAGCTCAGGAATTTACAGGAACTGGAGCCTTTTTGCCAAAAAGTACTGGGGAGTGTTACCATCTGAAAAAAAAATAAAGAACCTCATCCACAACTACCACAAAAGACTTCAAGCTCTCACTGATGTTAGATGGGGCAATATGTGGTATTAAGAACTGGGGTATGTAAACTTTTGATCAGGATCAAAACACAGTCGTTTCGCAATAAATGGCTTCACCCAACCACTAACCTGGAGTGGAAATATTTTTTTTTTTGTGTTATCATTCATATTCTCTGATAAAAGGCCAAGAAAGCAAAATTTGTGCTGGGGTATGTAAACTTTTGAGCACAACTCTATATCAATGACTAGATTTGTTGGCAACAAACTAATGCAGGTAAACAGAAATACAGTGAAGGGGAAGAATAATTTGTCATTCTGAAAAAATAATAGAGAAGCTTGGTTTCAGATTTCTCCTGAACCCCCCCAACACCCCCCCCCCCCCACCAAGGCCTGGATGTGTTCAATTCTATCACCAGTGCAGCTGATTTTACATCACCCAGCACTGATTTACCAAACCAGGTAATTTTGTGTTATTGTACAGATTAACAGGTCATTGCTGCACTGTCTGTCCATCTTTACATAGTTTAAAGAAATGCTCCAAAATGACTTGGGAGTTTGATTTCCATTGAAAGTGACAGATAACACAGATTAATTCAGATCCCTTAAACAAAACAATGTGCAACATTGTATTAATTGACTTCTGCAATAGTGATCGCTGATTTCACCAAAGGATTTTAAGGGAATTATAGTTTTTGTTTGTGAGACAAAGCAGCAGATTACCGATAATAAACAGAATATGTGCGGGTGAGCACACACTCAGTGTAGGCCTTTTACAGCTTGCAGCTGTGTGTGTAAAGGTGCCTTTAAGTCTGCATCTGTCTGTGTGCGTGCTCTGTTTCTGTGTGTCTTTCTCTCAGCATCTGAATACTCTCTCTCACTCTCTCTCACTCTCTCTCTCTCTTTCTTTATTTCTTTCTCTGTGGCTCATGTGAAGAGTGGCGCTTTAAAAGTACAGAGAGCAAAGTAATAAAAGATGAATCAGAAGAGCACTGTGCTTATTGGCAGGCAGCATAGAGCAGCACTGAGCCACAGACACAGAATCTATTATGAGCTTAGGGGCGAGAACTTCACTTCTCTTCTCAACTGTGTGTGTGTGTGTGTGTGTGTGTGTGTGTGTGTGTGTGTGTGTGTGTGTGTGTGTGTGTGTGTGTGTTTCACCTCCACACAGAGAGTATGGTGAATAGTGATTTGAGTGAGACTGCAATGCTGTGTGTGAATTATTAAAATATTTGGGGAAATGAATACAGATTTAAAGCAAGAGACTGCTTTTTAGAAAACCAACCTCTATCAGAACGCAAAGTGACCCAGATTATCATCAGTAATTAAAACATGCATCTGTTTTTTACATTCTTTCTCCCTATCTGTGAGTGTGTTTTCTATTGGAGCTAGACAGTTCTACAGTTTCAGCTTCATTTTTTATTTTTATTCTATTTCTCACACAATGAATACAATTCAGAGCACACATAACAAAAGCATAAACATATAGCTCTTAAGTGAAGATGAATGAATGTAAGACCTATATAATGATGAGTACTGTAGCTTGAATTGTGTTAATGGTTGTCATGGTAGCCTGTATTATTTCTGATTTATATCATACAAGATTGCAAGATAAAAATGCATGGAATGTGCAGTATATTGATCATATAGCATAAAATATTTGACATTGCCTGCAGCTAGTTGATATAGGGCTGTAAGAAGGTATCAATAGACTTATAGAGGCTCACAATTTTGTATCAGACACAATACTGGATTAATTCTTACAAAAAGAGTACTGATATTAATTAATACACTGCTCAATCTAATTAATGAGACACTGAATAATCACAGTATAACACAAAGTCAGTCACACATCAGGGATATCAACCTTTGACCTATTTTGTTGCAAATAAAAGTCCTTATCAACACTGGTAGCAGAAGGTGGTATGATGGAATTTGTACCCGTCCATGGAGTTAAATGGGTTAAACTGTTTACCAAAGGTTTTTCTTATTTAACAAGGCATATCACAGAGAACGCAGATGCAAACAAGACATAGAGAAACGGATTGAGAGAAATAGACATGTATCTGTCTTTCTGATTGTGTGATAAGAGTGAAGTGCCTGGATGAAGAGGAGGATTCTGACAGATGCTCATTAGGGAGGGGTCAGGGGGGGACCGTTGTCCACATTAGAGATGGACCGCTTTAAGGGACTCTCAGAGACATGGCGTGGAGAGAGATTTTTTTGTGTGGTGGGGGGTGTGGGGGGTGTGGGGGGGGGGATGGTTTGCTAAAGGGATCAACAGATTGAGCAGGAGACAGATACAATGAATAGGAGAGGGGAGAGCGACATTGCTTCTCTCATTACTGCACCTAAACAGCTACAGGGGGTAATTAGAGGTCAGAAGGTTACAGTAGACATTAGTCGTCTTAACAAGACAGAGACACGCAAGTAGGCCTATGCCATTCCTTAGCTTTACCTTCTAGCCCATCTCCCCTCTGTCATACAGCATATTCCAAGCAAAGGGGCCTGCCATTTACCATTAGCTTTGGTCAGAGAGAGGGAAAGAGCATGCTGTAGTTATCTGTTACATTACATTCATAAGAAGAGGCTTATCTTTCTCTAACATATATGTTTATTGTTTGTTTAGACTTTACAATAAATGTCCATCATCTTGTAACTGTGTTTGTGAGATATCTTATGTCCATCAATACTTTTTGACTCCTGTCTGTTACATGTTCTGACAATTCACATGCCCACAAGTTAACACATGATATTGAGTGAATTATATTTAACCACATGCAGTTCAGGAGATGGCACAATACCATTTTTCTCTTCTGATGTTTCTTCTTCTTTAAAAGCTGCGAAGTTCAAAATAAGATGTTTTAATTGAAGCTCTTCACTTGAGATGAGTATCTAAATGTAGGTTGTCATTCCTAAACTACTCAGACAGTCAGCTACCCCGAGGAAGAAACACAGCCAACAACATGACACAGTTTGAAAGTGTGCTATTTCAAGCTAGATTTGTTATAGTATTGAATTGAACTTGTTCTTTTTGTTCCTCTGATATCTGATCCAGCATTTACTACTGACTTTGGCCCAACACCCAAGAACTATATACAGTGGCCTATTTAATAGCCCTTTCCCCACTGCATTGTACTGACTCTACTAGCTTTTTGGTTACTGGTGACTGGTTTGGTTTCCACTAACACGTCTCCCCCAGAACGGCGTGTGACATCGCCAAGCTCTAAAGCAATGGTGTAGTCTTATAGATTCTAGATGACATTATCTGATATTATCTGAACAGATTTCTGAATAAAAATGTATATGTTTGTTTAAAGCAACCTTATTAACAGTAACTATTAAGAGGATTTATGGTAAATAAAATAGTTTTTGGACACACTACGTTTGTGTCAAACGATCCAGGAAAGCTCGGTGCTATTTATTTTATTTTAAGTCGGCTCTGTTTTACAAAAAAATGTACTTTTAGCTTGTAACAGGAATGTAACTTAAATATTCTTCTGTGTCCTAGAGTTAAGTTCTAAATGGGAAGTGTGTTTTATTATTGTAGAGTTAGCCAGTAAGTCAACTAACTTAGATAACTTTCTCTGCATGTCCAGCCAGAAAGCAAGAGCAGAATATATTGTTATTAATATAATTAATTCATATAATTAATGTGAGCCTGTCAGGGTTAGCAACAAAAAGCAACATAAACATCACATACCCGGTATCACTTCAATAGGGCGAAAAGTATTCAAAGCACTTCAGTTTTGCACATTTTGTTATTTTACAGCCTTATTCTAAAATTGATTCAGCTCATTTTTCTCCTTCACAATTCTACACACAATACTGCATGATGAGAAATTGAGAAAAGTTTGTTTGAAATCTTTGCATATTTATAAAAAAATAAAACACAAAATATAATATAACCTCAAGTCCTTTTGAGAATGATGCTACAAGATTCTTCCATTCTTTTTTGCAGAACCTCTCAAGCTCCATCAGATTGGATGGGGAGTGTTGGTGCACAGCCATTTTTTGATATCTCCAGAGATGTTCAATCAGATGTTCAATCTGGGCTCTGGCTGGGCCACTCAAGGATATTCACATAGTTGCCCTGAAGCCACTCCTTTGTTATCTTGACTGTGTGCTTAGGGTCATTGTCCTGTTTTAAGATAATCCTTCATCCCAGTCTGAGGTCCAGATTGTGTTATCATCCTACCACGATCTGTCTGTTTGGCAGAGCGGCTGGCTTTATGAAGAATCCTGGTGATTCCAAATGTCTGTTTATGGATGATGGAGGCCAATGTGCCCATTGGGACCTTCAATGCAGCAGAAATGGATCTGTACCCTTCCCCAGATCTGTGTCTTGTAATGATCCTGTCTCTGAGGTCTACAGACAATTCCTTAGACTTCATGGCTTGGTTTGTGTTCTGACATGCACTGCCTACTATTGGACTTTATATAAACAGGTTTGTGCCTCATGTCCAAGCAATAGAATTTACCACAGGTGTCCAATCAAGCTTTAGAAGCAACTGAAGGATGATCAATGTAAACAAGATGAATTTTGAGTGTCATACCAAAGGCTGTGAATACTTATGTACATTCATTTGTTGTTTGTATGTGACTAGAAGTCTTGACCTGTTTGGGTTTAGAAAAAAAGTGAGAGTTTTTAAGGGCCCAGACATGTCTGCCTATAACCTTCAGTGCTGTTATGTTAGTGATAAAGTAAAACTCAACTTCATCCATCTATCCCAATTTCATCTCAAATTTACATGTAATTTCAGATATTGACATAAATTGGTTAAAATAGCAGTATGTCATTCTAAATCAGGTCAAGACCAACTTTTTAGATATATTGCATTTCATTTCATTCCCATTACTTTACTTCAGGGGTGCACAATCAGGTGTGGTTGAGTAGGGCAACTACCAAACTTAACTGGAAAACAGTTGTTGGGGACTGGGGTTGTGCAGCCCTTCTTTACCTGTTAGAGGAATAATATTGTGTATGTTTCTAGGGAAATGAAAAAATGAAACATATACTCTATACTGATAAAAATGTTGACAATTTCACAGCAGCATGTTGGTCTTAGAAAACTGTAGTATATATACTCCTCACTTTTAAAGCTTTTACTCAGCAAGTGCTTTTCTCACATTATAGTAGGTAGTTGATAGCTAGTTTCTAGTCTCAGAAGTGTGAAGATGCAAGTGGTTGCATTTTAATTTAGAGGAACAGTCCATTGTTGTGAGCTACTAGAAGCTTACTAATTATAACTTGCTTCTGAATGGTGGCCATACAGAAGTAGCTAGTAGGTAATGTAATTGCTGTAGGCTATGTGTGCTGGTCACTCTGAGGAAGATAATTGGGTAATTAAGTGATTAAAATAAGCATATGGCGAAGTGGGCTCATGCTAAATAATGGAATAATAGCACAGTTGATTGGTAGAATGAGCATATGTTCATAGGACAAAGGCACAGACACGCACAGACACACACAGACACACACAGACACACACACACACACACACACACACACACATACACACACACACACACACACACCCACACACACACACACATACACACACACAAACACACACACTGTTTACTGCAAGCATAAGCATATGTCAAAATGACAAAGGCAGAAATCCCCCCTTTATCTCTGACACACAAAGTTAAAATGGTCAGGGAGGTTGAGTAGATGTTTAAATGACAGACATACTTGCACAATCTGAAATCTGATGGGTACTGTGGGCATATGTCCATATGTCCCTGTTTGTAATGTAGGACATCTGGCCCAAACCAGCATGTTCACTTTAGTTAAGCGACCATCAATCAAACAGACAGGGTGTCGAATATGTTTGTGTGTGAGACAAAGAAAGAAAAGGGCAAGTTCACTGTGTGTGTGTGTGTGTGTGTGTGTGTGTGTGTGTGTGTGTGTGTGTGTGTGTGTGTGTAGCAAAGTGCTTTTAATGACTGAATGACACTGTTGAGTGTTTATGTAAGTTTAATGAGATGGTGGGGGAGAGAGTGCTTTATATTTAATAAGTTTAAGATGGCATGTGTGTTTGTGTATGTGCTTTCACTGTAGACACACCATATTTATTGAAGAATGTGTGTGTGTGTGTGTGTGTGTGTGTGTGTGTGTGTGTGTGTGTGTGTGTGTGTGTGTGCGGGTGGGTAGGTGGGTAGAATGGAGATGCATTAAGCCGTTCCATTACGCATTAGCAAAGCTTCGCCATATTGTGTCTTCACCCAAGCGTCATCTGAAGCCTTTGTCACATCTCTTTTCTTTTTCTGCTCTCTGTCTCTCTGTCTCACTCTCTCTGAATTACTCACTCACACACAATGATGATCAATATTCTCTGTTATATTTAATAGATTTTTGTAATCCTGTTCTCTTCATGAGCCGTATATGCAGAACCACCTGAGTTTAATCAGACACTTTCCCATAATGTTTACAGTGCATCTGAAAAGTGTTCATAGCGCTTTACTATTTTATACTATTTTATGATTCAATTAATTTATTACATCAAAATTCTACACACAATACCTCATGATGAAGTTTGTTTGAAATCTTCAAATGTATTAAAAATAAAGCAAAAATATAACTTACATTAGTATCCACAGCCTTTGCTCAGTAGTTTGTTGAAGCACCTTTGACAGCAATTACAACCTCAAGAACATTCACAGAGTTGTCCCGAAGCCACTCCTTTGTTATCTTGGCTGTGTGCTTAGGGTTGTTGTCCTGTTGGAAGATAAACCTTTGTCCCAGTCTGAGGTCCAGAGCACTCTGGAGCGGGTTATTGTCAAAGATGTCTATGTACGTCATTGCAGTCTTTCCCTCGACCCTGACTAGTCTCTCAGTTCCTGCTGCAGAAAAACATCCCCATAGCATGATGCTGCCACCACCATGCTTCAGTGGCTTCTGTCTGGCCACTCCACCTTGCAGGCTTCATTGCTTGAGTGCGGCAGTAATGGTCCTTCTGGAAGTTTATCCTCTCCACAGAGCGACGTTGGAGCTCTGTCAGAGTGACTATTGCGTTCTTGGTCACCTTCCTGACCAAGGCTCTTCTAACAAGATTGCAACAAGAGAGTAGCCTATTGCAGTAACTCCTGCTCACTTCTGATTTTTTTCCAAATTTCCTTTTTCTTTTACTTCAGTTTACTTTTTGTTTGTGAAATATTTGATAGATGGTGTAATTCTAGGCACATCACTTTTAGAACAAATCTGCTGTAAGAACATTGAACTGTAGCCATGTTAGCTCACAAGGGAATTGTCACGTTATTGTGATAGCTGCTAACATTGACAAGGCTTGTGATGTCCTGCCTTATACTGTGTGCAGACTGCAAACACAGCACCCACAAGCCCTCCTCCTTACCTCTAGAGATTTTAATCATGCTTCTCCATCCCCCACTCTGTCCACCATCACTCAGTATGTAACCAGCTACACCGGAGACAGTAAAATACTGGACCTGATTTATATATATTTATATCAATATAAAGGAGGCATATAACTCTGTTCCATCTCCGCTTGTAAGATCTGACTATAATCTAATTCATCTTCTGCCTGTGTACAAACCCCTTGTACACAGAATACCAGCAGTGACCTGCACAGTGAAGAAATTGTCTAAGGAGTCTTAAGAGGCTCTGCAGGACTGTTATGAAACAACAGTGTGGGAAGAATTGTGTGATCCTTATGGGGTGGACATTGACACTGTCCCCACGAAGACCATTCAGTGTTTCTCCAACAACAAGACATGGATAAATCCTGACATAAAGGCTCTCTTAAGAGAGAAGAAGAAGGCCTTCATGTCAGGTGACAAGGATGAGCTGAAAACTCTGCAGAGGGAGCTGAGTAGGAGAATAAGAGGGGAAAACTACAGGAGGAAGCTGGAGGATCAGTTATAATATAACTCAGTTATAACTCAGTTTGGAAAGGCCTTAAAACCATCTCTGGTCACATGAAGCCTGACTCCCAGGTGGTGGGGGACCAGAAGTGGGTGAACAACCTCAATCTGTTGTTCAGTAGATTTGATCAGTCACCTGTGCCTCACCGCACACAGACATTAGCAGCACGCTACAGGCTGGACTGGTCACTGCACTTTTCAGAATAAGCCAGATCAGATTCCACGTACTGAAGAAACTGAGGTCATTTGGAGTGCAGGAAGCACTTCTAAGGACCTTTTTTTACCACTGTGGTGGCATCTACTATCTTTTATGGAGTGGTCTGCTGGGGCAGCAGAATTTCGACAGCAGACAGGAAGAGACTGAACAAACTCAATAAGAAGGCCAGTTCCACAATCACTCAGTTTGGCCAGGCCGCCAGCTCTACAAACAGTCCTGATGTTTCCAAACATCTTATGGTTATGGAGGCCGCTGTGCTCATTGGGATCTTCAATGGCGCAGAAATTTTACTGTACCCTTTTGCAGATCTGTGTCTCAATACAATCCTGTCTCAGAGGTATATAGACAATTCCTTACACTTCACGGCTTGGTTTGTGCTCTGATATGAACTGTCTACTATGGGTTTTTATATAAACAGGTATGTGCTTTTCCGAATTTACTACAGGTGTCCAATCAAGCTGTAGAAACATCTAAAGGATGATCAGTGAAAACAAGATGCATCTGAGCTCAATTTTGAGTGTCATGTCAAAGACTGTGATAAGTACTTATGTACTTATATTTTTGTTTTTATTTTTAATAAATTTGCAAAGAACACTTTTTCTCACTTTGTCATTGTGGGATATTGTGTGTAGAATTTTTAGGGAATGTAAGAACTGAAGGGTTGTTATTACTGCAAGCACTTTTTCATAGTTGTTATCTGCACTGTTGCTCCTTCTTTTTATTTTTTTTATAATTTCTCTGTAAGGGCCTGACTGAAAATATTGGCAGATGGACGTTTTTGGTATCGGCTCACAAATTGCAAATAATTAGTGATTGTGGAAAAAGTAAGACATTGTTAAAAGTTTCAGAGCAAACAAAAGTGCAAGAAAGACTCATCACTTATGATGAACTCCTTTCTAACCATGTTAACCATCCTGTAAAATCGTCCTTCAGTGATTCTTTTGTTCAATATAGAACCACAGAGCACTTAAAGAAAAAAACATTTCAAGTATGGTTGGGCAATATGACAAAAGCATTTATTGAATTTATTTGCTGCACTTTCATAAATCAAAACATGATGTATCATGGTATTTGTAATAAAACAATTATTACTGATGAAAGGTCTCATTATTTATCATACTTTTATCAAGAAAATCATATTTGTTGTATTATCCACTTCTAATAGGGATGCTGAAATTGTTCTCTATGAAAGAACAGTTATGATTGGATCTATATATATATATATATATATATATATATATATATATATATATATATAGGTGTGTGTGTGTGTGTGTGTGTTTTATGTATGATATCAGTTTTGCACATCTTAGTTTTATATTTGTATTATTTTTTTCAGGCTCTGCAACATCAGTATGATAAAAGCATTAATTATCCCTTATAATTGCCAGTGATAATCTATATACTGCATGCACCAGAAATATATACAAATTTAAATTACTTTCAAGTTTAAATTTTGAGTAAATTTGTTTAATTAATAATGAGTTTAATATAAGATTTAAAGGCAGGTCGTTGGTTATTGCTTTCGCCACAGGTTCTGCTTCACGCTGGTGCTGCTGTGGTCTGCCATCAAAACTATGTACAATATTGCTGTACAGTGCTAATTTCATATAATCACTTGCTCTCCATGCACTGGGTGTTTGGAAATGTTTTGCTGGAAACCTACTTCTCAGCTGAGTCAGACTCCTAACAATGACAGCTGCTGCATATGTTCAGCTGCTTATGTCCAAATGTTTGTGGACATCCTTCTAATGAAAGCCTTTAGGTTGCACCAATTTCTGACAAATATGTGCAAATGTGCACACTGCTTGTGTCTAGTCCCTGTATCGAAGTATTGCCACACAAATAATACTCTAGATAAACATGTGGAACTGTGTTGTCTGAAATGATGGTGCTCCATCCAGTATTTTTGGGATGAGTTGTGGGTTATATTGGGGTGGTGATCATGTACCCTGACTTCATTAATGTGTTGTGGGTGAATACAATCAAATCCTCACAGCAATGCATCAAAAGCTAGTAGAAAACCTTCCTTGAACAGAACAAACATCCAACGTACCTACACAAATAATGTATTTGTGTAGAAGCATTTCTTTTGCAAGCAACCCTTTTGTTTGCAGAATTCTCCAAACTACTGAAGATGTGACACTGTCTTTAATTTTACTTATGGCAGTTTTGAGATTGGAGATCATTATTTTTATGCATGATATTTATAGTGACTTATACTCTACATATTTCAGCGTAAAGCCTTTATTTGTAGTTCATGAAACTAAACTGTATTCTGATCCTATGATTTTATGTGCATTCAGCTTTGATCTGCTATGTTTAGTTAGCCTTCCAATGTTAGCTTGTGTGTTGAAAGTGTGTCAAATGTGTCATTATTTAGTCTTGGGCACAGAATGGCCCAAATTCACCAATGCTTATTTGGAAGTTGTTCAGTTAGCTAGGTTAGTGCTGTTGGAAATGACCATGTATGCGTCTGTGTTTTCTCCTCAGTGAACAATGTGCCAGTTTGTCAGAGAAAGCATACCTTTGATGGCACTCTCTGTGAATGTTAGGAAGCTTCTGCTGGTTAATTGCTGTTATTTGATTTTAAATGACATGGACAGAGCTGCATGCATGCTAATAGTGCCCTAATATGTGCTTTTACAATTACATCATGATGTTTTTTTTTAAATATAAGGAAGATGAATGAGGCCCTGTCATTTGAACTTACAGCAGGAGTAGAATTGCTACCTCTGTTCTAACATTGACTTGTGTTTGTGTGTCTTTCAGGTGTGTGTGTCAAAGAAGCACTCCATGGCTCTAAGGTGTGTAAGAGAGTGCTCTAGTAGCCAATCAGAGCAGAGGTCAACAGGGTCATCGGGGGTCATGTGGTCGACACAACTACTCTTCCTCTTTGCCTTCTTCACACCCGTCACGCTTGGTAATGTGGAAAAATGTTATTCGATGTTTAATGTTTTGCTTGAGTGGATTGTTCTTAAAAAAAAACACACACACACACACACACACACACACACACACACACACACACACACACACACATATATGTGTGTGTGATTGTGGATGTCATTAGAAGTAAGTTTAAGATAGCAGCTGAAAGAGGATCTGTTAGATCAATAATCATAGAAGCAGCCGTCTAGACGCATTGAATTTGCTTGTATGTGTGTGTCCTCAAGGGGACCCTTAGGATAACACTTTAAACTCTCACTGCACATTGGGAATTTTGGCCTTAATTTAACAGTTTGAGGACTTGTGGGGAACCATCTATTTCATCCATACTTTTTCTTACCTTACCTGCTAGTAACCCTAAAATGTTGTGTTTTCTTTGCTCCTCACAAAATTCACTTAAAAGCCTTCCTGTTAGACTTGGGTGATAATGTACAAGTATCATGTTTGGAAATATTGTGGTACAAAATATTAATGTAGGGTGAATATTATAATGCCTCGTGTTTCACCCATGCAACATTTTACTTTTGCTTTTACTTGCTGTTCTGCTGCATCAGTGGTAAAGCAATGAAAAATAAAATGAGATGATGGTCATAATGAAAAAGAATCATTCATGTCAACATAAATCAAAATCATTTGTTCATTTATAGGTTCTTGTAATTTATAGGTTGATTGTAAAATATTCATCAAAATAAGCTTATCAAACTATAAGGATTCTGCTATTAGTTTTCAGTAAAAATTGTTCCTGTGACTCGACATATGTTATTTACATACCATCTTAAATCATGGTGGAAACGAATGCCTGCTTAAAAAGTAATATGTTCAATGTACAATTCATCTGCATGAACCTCATTAAAACTAACTACCGCCACTGTTTCGTCAGTTCTGGAAGGACAAGAGGTACAAACTTAAGAAGGAAAAAAAGCTACATATAAATTTAAGTGTTGAAGCGAAGAAAGTGTTAAACTGAGTAGCTGTAGGAGAAAGTGATGTACTGTAATGTAGTCACTGTCATAAAATGATCTTTTATGACTCGTGTGTGCATAACACAGTGGGTCAAATGAGTGTAATTACTATAACCAATGAAGTTTTTTTGTTTTTATTATGGAACAGTTGGATGTTAATGCTGCCCAAACACCAAAATGCAATTGTGTTTTTTAAAGTGGAAAGGAAACTGACACAAAGAGTGCTGTTAGCCTCATCTCCATTAATGTGCCAAAAATAGCCGAGAGATATTGGTAATCCAAGAGTGGATGTTAATGAGGAATCAGTGGCTTCTGCATTAAATATTCTCTGCTCAGAGCAGATCTTTTGTGCCGCTAAATAAATAAATAAATAAATAAATAAAGAAGTCAGTGGTACATAACACAAAGCCAAAAGAGCAATTTTCTAATTGTGACAAGTTTAAATATAATAATTATATTATATTGATTATATAATATATTACAGTGTATTAGTTTTGGCTATGTGGACACACTTTCGCCACCTCAGTCATGCTGTCTGTTAGCTGAGCACTGCTCATGACACAGTATTTTTTCACATTTGTTTAACATCATTCTGTCGGCTCCCCAGACAGCCATTCTAACTGTAGAATAGGGCTGGGGCAACTTGTCAATGTAATTGACATCATAGATTACATAAATATGTTGATTTGAATAAGATGTGTCAATGGCTCACTGAGATGGCCACACCCACTGAAATAACTGAGTTATTCTGACAAAAAAAAAACAACTAAAAAACAAAACAAATGGAGATTTTTTTTCACAGTGGAGTGGAGATTGCTTTTCACTGCAGTGCTGCTACGCACAAGCACATGAAGCACAAGCATCTCTGAGTCTCATAATAGCACTTTAAGTGCTGTGTCTTCATTAGCGCATTCAATACACATCTGCAGCAAAATGTGAGTGGACAGAAGAGTTATATTAGTGTGAGGCGTCAGAGTCACATCTGGACACAAGTGTTAAAAGGAGAAATCTTCAAGTCAGTCAACCTCAGAACGATGAACTTAATAAGGAAAAAAATAGCATGCAAGAGGAAATCAACAACTGCTGCATAACAAGACTATTCCAAAATAAAAGTCACAAATACAATTGAACAAACAGACAACAGGTACTGTCTTTAAATTATTACAATTAATCTCTCTCTCTCTCTTTCCCCATCTCTCTCTCCATCTCTCTCTTTCTCTCTCCATCTCTCTCTCTCTTCATATCTCTCTCTTTCATATCTCTCTCTCTCTCTCTCTCTCTCTCTCTCTCTCTCTCTCTCATCTCTCATTTCTCTCTTTCCCCATCTCTTTCTTCATCCCTTTTTCTCCATCTCTCTCTCTCTCTCTTCATATCTCTCTCTCTGTTTCATATCTTTGTCTCTCTCTCTCTCTCTCTCTCTCTCTCTCTCTCTCTCTCTCTCTCTCTCTCTCTCTCTTTGTCTCCTTGGCTCATTTCAAGGGCACAGCAACAGTCAGTGAAGAAAACCATGTATTCCAGATAGCGCACCTTCCATCCTCTAAAACACTCACTGCAAAGATGGTCCTCCTTACTGCAAATTACATTAAGCACACACACACACAC